>WOXC01005060.1:132500-339684 GCA_011680675.1 Gymnobelideus leadbeateri | reverse complement strand
TATATAGTTATATAGTTATATAGTTATATATATATAGTTATATCTATATATTTTCTTTAAGAGATGGCCAATTCGGGGCGGCTAGGTGGCGCAGTGAATAGAGCGCCGGCCCTGGAGTCAGAAGGACTTGAGTTCGGAGCCGGCCTCAGACACTTAATCCGCACAAACAAAAACCTAGCCGTGTAACCTTGGGCAAGTTACTTAACCCCAATTGCCCTAAAGGGGCGACTAGGTGGTGCAGTGAGTAAGAGCGCCGGCCTCGGAGTTGGGATGACCCGAGATCAGATCCGGCCTCAGAAAATGAGCACCCACGAATAAATAATGACTAGCCGTGTAACCTTGAGCAAGTTACTTAACCCCAATTGCTTTAAAAAAAAATTTAAAAAAAAGGAGAGATGGCCAATTCAGAAGTTTCCTTTACTTTTATATAATTGTAAATGTGGCTTTATTTTCCTTTTGCTTTCAATGGGCATGTGTGCATGTGTGTATTTTTGATCACTGAAAAAATTGAATGGAATTTTAAAAAGAAAAAAAATTAGAAAAAGAAAAAGAATACAAATATATGCATTCATATTCCATAGGATTTCCCTGGGCTTCATCTTTTAAGAATTATGCTTTTAATGATTTATAACCATATACCACTACAAATATGATATAATATCATTAGCCAATTGACCATTTATAAAACACAACATTGTTCTGACAAAACTAGCTGCCTTTCTGAATCATTACATTTTTGAGAAACCAATAAAAATATTAAGTGGGATATGTCTGTAATTTATCTTGCCACCTAGATAATAATAAAGTCACTAAAGTGCTACATTGCTAATATATTTATTTTACTTTGTGTAGCTGTTAAGGCCATTACTGACAAGCCAATTAATAGCTCACATCCCATTCAACAATGAATGCTAGATAGAATCTTGAAATACATGTATGGAATCACTTGCAGATAATTGGGAGGTGGGTTGAATTTTATGCAGACATTTTCAGGGTTTTATCTTAGTTGTTATTTATGCCACCCCTAACTCATTTCTCATTTGTAGAGCTGTAAATAAAAGATGGAAATTCTCCAACCAAATTAGATTTCAGCTTATGGGTTTATTTTATTGCACTTCTGCCTTACCTATGCGAGTACATAAAATGGCAACATGGTAGGCAAATATAAAGCAACATTCTATTTTGTTTTATTAGTGTATTTTATAGCAATTCTATAAATATACTCATTTCAGAGGTAATAAACAATGAGCTCAAGAAGCTGCTAGCTTCCTATAAAGTGCTGCCCTAAGTAGTCAAATGGTCTTTTGAAGAACACTGTTCCTTTCCAAGAGTATGAACTTCTATACACATAAATACAGTGTCACACTTGAGGGAGCTAGGATTTGTTTCTACTGAATCTATGATTAAATTAATTGTTAACTGATCTCACCTCTTAGCCAATAAAGGTCCAATTTATGACCAGCACTCCAGGAGCCAATACCTCTGATGTAGTTTGTACTCATGATAAAAAAGAAGAAGAAGAAATACTCATATTTTACAATATTTAGTGCTGGCTAAATGATGAGTCAGCCAAGTGCCTCAGTGGATAGATCCCTGGACCTGGAGTCAAGAAAACATGTTCAGGGGGCGGAGCCAAGATGGCGGAGTAGAAACAGCTCTTCCAAGCCTCTCTGCCCCCAGATTCTCCGCAAACGATGTAAAAAAGGACTCTGAAAATCTTCTGGAGCCCCAGCACCCACAGAACGACACAGAGAAGCTAACCTCCCGCTGAGGACAGCCCAGCACCCTGCAGGAAGGACCAGCACAGTGGTCTGGGAGCCGGCAGCGCGCAGGGCGGAGGAGCCGAGCCGAGCCCAGGTCCACGTGAGCCGAGGTTTCAGCCCCAGGGCGGCAGGGCCAGCAGCCAGCTGGAGGAACCCCAGAACACCAGGAACTGTGGAGACGCCAGAATTATCAACATAGACTTGCCTAGGACAAAGTAAGAGGTTAGTGTCCTATGGACTTTGGGACCTGTATTTGGGGATGCGCCAGCTCCCTCCCCTGGGGGCTAGAAGCTGCTGAGGAGACACGCCACTGTGTAGTTTTCAGAGGCATTTCTGGCTCCCAGCCTACAAATCGTGGGGAGATCCAGCGATCAGTCTTGGGGGGTAATCGCTCTTGCTTTAACCTCCCTGGATCTGGATTGTGATCTAGGGTGGAAGTTGTGGGTGGGTTTACAGCTTGCCAGAAACGGAAGTTGCCCCCCACATGTTCGGGACGAAAATTCCTCTAGCTGGCCTTAAAGCCATAGTGTGGCAACAAGCCCAAAAGTCAAGCAATTAAGTGGCAACATGCCAAGGCAAAGGAAACAGAAAAATGCAACCCTAGACTCCTATTTTGGGGGCATAGAGCGGGAAAAGGACTGTGAGGTCAGAAGTCCTGCTCCAAAAGCCCCAGGGGAACACATGAGTGGGTTGCAGGCCATAGAGGACCTTAAGAAGGACTTTAAAAATCAAATAAGAGAAGTGGAGGAAAAATTAGAAAGAGAAATGAGAAGGATGCAGGAAAAGTATGAAATGAGGGTCAACAGCCTGACTGAGGAAAACAACACCTTAAAAAATAGACTAGCTCAAATGGCAAAGGAGGCCCAAAAGGGCAATGAGGAGAAGAATGCCTTAAAAAGTCGAATTTGCCAGATGGAAAAAGAATCTCAAAAGTTCACTGAGGAGATTCATTCCTTCAGAGTTAGACTGGAGCAAATGGAAGCTAGTGACTTTATGAGAAATCAAGATGCTGTTAAGCAGATCCAAACAAATGAAAGATTAGAAGGCAATGTGAAATATCTCATGGGAAAAACCACTGACCTGGAAAATAGATCCAGGAGAGACAATTTAAAAATTATTGGACTACCTGAAAGCCATGATCAAAGAAAGAACCTAGAAATCACCCTTCAAGAAATTCTCAAGGAAAATTGCCCTGATGTTTTAGATCCAGAGGGCAAAATAGAGGTTGAAAGAATCCACAGATCACCTCCTGAAAAAGATCCCAAAAAGAAAACTCCCAGGAATATTATAGCCAGGTTCCAGAATCCCCAGATCAAGGAGAAAATACTACAAGCGGCCAGGAAGAAACAATTTCAATATTGTGGAAACACAATCAGAATAGCCCAGGACCTGGCAGCTTCTACACTGATGGATTGAAGGGCATGGAATATGATATTCCAGAGGGCAAAAGAGCTGGGAATGAACCCAAGGGTCACCTACCCAGCAAAACTGAGTATTTTGTTTCAGGGAAAATATGGTCATTCAGTGGAATAGAGGACTTTCAAGCATTCTTGAGGAAAAAACCAGAGTTGAATAGAAAATTTGACATCCAGACACAAGAAGCAAGAGATGCCTGAGAAGGTAATCAGGGAAAAGAAATCAAAAGGAACTTATCAAAGTTGAACTATTTACATTCCTATATGGAAAAGCAATATCTGTGACTGATGATATCTTTCTCACTATGAAAATAATGGAAGAAGGGGGGTGTGGTCATATGAATACATATGTGAATGTGTGTGTATATGGTTACAGTTATATATGGATAGAGGGCATAGGTTGAATTTGTTGGGAAGGGAGAGTACTCAAGGGATGAAATTATGAGGTGAGAGAGGAAAGTGGCAAGAGGAGATGGGGAGAGACATGGTAGGGTAAACTATCTCATGTAGGGGAAGTGGGTGCAAAGGAGGGGAGAATAAGGAAGGCTAAAAAGGCAAAACCACATTCACATTGAATTTGGTTCAGGGAGAAAATGACATACATACTAAATGGGATATCTCAACCTGCAGCAGGATAGGGGGAAGGGGGATGAGAGGAGGGATGATGGATGGGAGGGCATCCTTGGGGTGAGGGGAGGTTGGAAGTACCCACTATAGAAGAGGGACAGGATCATGTAGGGAATGGACCGGGTGGGGGGTGGGATGAGTGGGAGGGAATTATAAGCAGCCTTGTACAATATATCTACTATGATAATGTTTTGCATAGCTAGACATGTACAACATATACTGAATTACTTATATCCCAAGAAGGAATGGGTGACAAGGGAGGAAGGAAATGGATCTGAAATTCAAGGTCGTAACATTAAATGTTTCAAATATATATATAAATACTATTATTAATACTCTTTTGCCTATAATTGGGAGATAAGATGTGCAGGCATTGGGACACAAAGATTCATCTTCCTCTAATGGAAAAGTCGATGGGGGTATGGGAGAAGGTATGGGAGAGAGCAGATTGGAGGAAGCGATATCTTGTGGGACTGCTATTCTGGGAGGTTGGGTAGGGGAATAATGGGGGGAAAATGATTGTAACTCAAAATCTGGCGGAAATGAATGATGTAAAACAGAAGTTAATAAAGTATTTGTTTTAAAAAAAAAATAAAATAAAAAGAAAACATGTTCAAATCGAGTCTCAGACACTTACTAGCTGTGTGACCCTGGGAAAACCACTCTATTTGCCTTAATCTACTGCAGAAGGTAAGTGCAAACCACCCCATTATCTTTGCCAATAAAACCCAGTGGACAGTATGGTGCACAGGATCACAAAGAGTCAGACATTTCAGAATGACAGAAGAACAATAAATGATACCAATTACATGATGAATTTTGTGGAAGCAATTGATGATATTGTTTTTTGGGTTTTTTTGTTTTTGCCTTTTTTTTTTGGAGGGGTGATTGGGGTTAAGTGACTTCCCAAGGTAACATGGTTAACAAGTGTTAAGTGTCTGAGGCTGGATTTGAAATCAGCTCTTCCTGACTCCAGGACAAATGCTCTATTCATTGTACCACCTTGCTGCCTGTGATCATATTATTCTTCTAAAATTGCTGTGACACAGAGAGACATTAGTAAGATGTTCTTTGATTCAAAAACATTTCAGTCTTCTCTTCTGGTTGAATTCTGGGTACAGATCATTATCTGTCCACAGTCTAGCAGTTTATACAAATGATGCCCTATTAGCAACACAGCTGGCCAGTTCCAATTGGGCAACTAAGCTCCTCCTCCCCTTCCCTCTCTTTCTTTCTCTTCCCCTCTTACTCCTCTTACCTGAGGATGTTCTACATAAGAGAGGGTAAATTTTGATGGCCAGAAGCTGCCTAGTTATCTTAGGGCTTACTGCCTAGGTTTCTTTCTCAAAGACCTTAAATCCAATTCACTCTGAATCTCTGGGATTGGACAACAGTAGGTCCCAGTCCAAGGACTACTTAATGGGTATGTTTTGGGCCATCTGGGCTCAGAGTGAATGTAAATAGTAATAGAAATCTCTTTTAGGCAGCAACCCTGAGGATCTTTCCCTCCCAGTTCTATTTTTTTTTTAATTTGAAGGGGTCATCCCTAGATTCACTTCTTAAATAGGTCTATTCCTTGAATGAACATTGGCTCACTCAAAGTGAGCACTTGAAAAGACTTCAGTTTAAAAGTATCAAGGTCTCCCATTGAATCCCTGGCCATCTCCAGTCAGTGTAATCAATTTCTGGCCTCTGGTCCTCTTGGAGAACAAAGGACAAACTATAAGTAATAGGTGTCAATATCCAATGGAGCCTTTCCTTTGGAAATGGGTAGAAACCCTGCCAGTTCCAGTGCAAAGCCAAAAAGTAACATATTGCCAATAATTAACAAGTAAGTTCAAAAGACTTGGGAACAGAAGTTTTCCACAGGCTACTGGTCTTGCTTCCAGTCCATCTTTGGTAATGGCTATCACACAAAGGAGCAAATGTTATGGAGATGCTCCCTCTAACTGCCTCTGCAGAAGCACTACTTCAGTAATTGTCACAGCTTTTGAATAAAGAAAGGACTCACCACTACTATTTTTGGCATTGCCCTATGTCTCAACATCAGAAAAGAATAAATTTTATGTAGAGAAATGAAAAAGAAGATGCCTTGCCATTTGTCTAGCCACTTCCCCTTCACAATCAATAGACTTTTCATCTGGCCTATGCCTGTAATGTGTTGTCTCCCGCTATTATAATGTGAGTTCCTTGAGAACAAGGACTTATGTATTCCCCAAGGTTTGTCATAGACCTTGGCACTTAGTATGCACATTTGACTATGAGTTCTTGGAGAGCAGGAACTGTACTGTGTCTTTCTTTGAAGGCTCAAAACTTAACATAATCCTTAGCACATGGTGTCGTTCTTTTTTAGTCATTTTTCAGTCATGTCCAAATCTTTGTGACTGCATTTAGGGTCATCTTGGCAAAGACACAACAGCAGTTTGACAATACCTTCTCCAATTCATTTTACAGATGAAGAATGGAGGCAAACATGGTCAAGTGGATAGCCCAGGGTCGCACATCCTCCAAGTGTCTAAAGCCAAATTTGAACTCAGGAAGATGAGAATTCCTGACTCCAGTCCAGGCATTCTACACTTAGCTGCCCACACTGGCACATAACAGATACTTAATAAATATTAGTTGTCTAATGGACTACCTAATATTTTTCTTTAAATAACCCGTTGATTCATTCTTATAATGGCTTATCAAGACATTTGTGAAACACACAACTCTTGGTCCACAACATGGCCAAATATTGTCTGGACTACTACCATACCATTTTCTGATTATTGCTCTGACTTAATAATTATTTCTCTCTGATTTCTTCCTTTTCATTTTTTTAATCATCTGATCTTCTGATCACATTACTCTCATTTAGATCTTGAACTAACCCAGAGGTTTTCATCTAGTGACTGCAACTTTTTTTCATTTCTGTATATACTAGTGGTTGTTGTTGCTTAGGCATTTTTTTCAGTTGCGTCCAACTCTTTGACATCACTTGGGATTTTTCTTGGCAAAGACGTAAAGTGATTTTCCATTTCCTTCTCCAGCTCATTTTATAGATGAGGAAACTGAGGCAAACAGTGTTACATGACTTGCCCAGGATGTTACAACTAGTAAGTGTCTGAAGCCAGGTTTGAATTCAGGTCTTCCTCACTCTAGGCCCAGCACTCCATCAACTGCATCACCTAGCTAGGCAACTAGGGCAGGTAGAGGGGAGGAGACTGGGAAAGACCTTGTGCTGAGGTTGATACTTGAATTTGTTTTGAAGTAAGCCAGGAAAATGCAGATGCAGACATGACTTGGGAGAGTATTTTAGGAATGGCAGTCATCTACTACAAAGGTTTGGAGATGGGAAACAGAATGTTGTCTTTAGGAACCATAAGTAGTATATTTTAGTTGAATCAGGGCACCTAGGGGGCACAGTACATAGAGTGCCAGGCCTGTGGTCAGGAAGGCTCATCTTGCTGAGTTCAAATCTGGACCCCACACGTTTCCTAGTTGTGTGACACTGGGAAAGTTACTTAACTTTGCTTTCTTCAGTTTTCTCATCTATAAAATCAACAGAGAAGGAAATGACAAACAACTCCAATGTCAAGAAAACCCCAAATGGGGTTTTGAAGAGTCAGCCATGACTGAAAAGCAACTAAACTGAATATACCAAAGCTCAAGGGAATTTGCAATCATTGAAAATGTAACATAGACATTATGCTAGTAGTCCAAACATATCCTAGACCAGAGATCCATTTTGTGCCTCACGGTCACTCTTCTTGCCAAATCAAGTCATGCTTCTTACTCTATCCCTGATTTCCTACTACTTACTGTCTTCTCTCCTTTAACATTTTATTTGCTGTCCCACTTATTACCTCCTGATTTCATGAATGCTCTTCCTTTAATGGAGAGTATTCTGTACCCTTCAGATGACATATCCATTGCTTTTGGATAAAAGCCATGGTGAGACATATGGAGTAATGAATAAATCAGTGGCATTTAAAATTTATAAAGGAAGCTAGGTGGTATATTGAATAAATCTGTGTCCTTTGACTCAGTTGTTCAAATCCTGTCTCAGACATGAGCTGTATAACTGTGCAAGTCATTTCACTTTGTGAGTATCAGCCTCTTCACCTTTAAAAATAGGGATAATGATTGCAGTGAGTAATAAATGAGATGGCATATGTTAAGTGATTTCCTCCTTTCAAGGCTATATAAATGCTATCTCAATATTGGAAACTCAAAACATTGACAGTAGTTTTTGAGTATCACCTATAAGGACCATACAAGTTATTCTCTTAAAAAGATTCCCCCAAAGCAATTATCTGCCCTCTTAAGTACCCTAACATATAAACAAAGAAAGCTCATTTTATTATATATTTTACCATTCATAAAATTTGACCATAATTTTATAACACTTGAAAGTTACTTCCTGCAATAACATTCTTTTTATAACTTCATTTTTTGGCCCAATGCAAACTTAAAAGTGATGTTTTTATCAGAATATATCTTAGATGCCGTTTGAACCTGCTTTTAAGAAACCGATTGGTACATCACATATACTTTTCTCTTTTCTTTATTTCGGTCTTGACAATTATACTATTAGACTGAATGGCTGCATTTTTGTTAAGAGCCACCATTACAAGTTCTATCCGGGCTCTGGATTACCCTGACCTTCTGCTGAAGTCTTTAACAGGGCATTATGTCCTCTCAGGGCAAAAATGCTTTCCTTTCCACATCCAAATATGAGTGACAATTTATCTAATCCTTTCTGTAAAATAGTGGATGAAACAGTGCCCTCTGATGCAACTAAGAGAAAACCAAAACCAGGAAAATAAACATGGACCAAGCTTTCAGTACAGCAAACAGGCATTTAACATTTGTTAGCCAAACAAACTAGCAGCCAGATGGATGAAAAATTGAGAATCTTAGTTCCAGCAAATATAGAGAGCAAGGGAAATTTTTTCAATGACCTGCAGAACATGTGTTGTTTGTCTATCTGGAAGTTTCAAATGACAAATAGACATATACAAAATATAGATTAGTCTCCCTCTTAAAGTAAAAAGTAAAATGACTAGAGAACAGCATCTCTATTCTTCAGATTATAAAGGACAGTCAAATTGTTGTTGTTCTTCATACTTCATTTTGAAAGAGTATCAATTACATCATGTCATGGTATCTTTACTCTAGTGTGAATTAGATTTAAGTGAGGCAGAGTTTCACCAAGTAGTCAGCCTCACTCTCACTTCCAAAGTCATCAATGTACAGTAGGAAGACAAAAGTCAAGATGACTGGCAGTGACCTGGAATGCAGTGGATAACCTTGACTTCCTCTATGTCAGACCAAGCTCTAAGTACTGCACAACATCTGCTTCTTCCTCCTCCATAGCCATTGAGACACATTGTCCTCATTTACCCATTCAGCCAGGGGATGTCTTCATGTGCTTGGGGTAGATATAACCTTAACTCTGACATGGGCTTTAGCCCATCTGCCAAGATAGACAGGGTTGAGGTTGCTGCATATGCCACAGCTTCTTGGAGCTATAGGTGATACTTGGGTGACAGGTGAACACTAAAAGTGGATGAAGTACCCTGAAAAGGAATCAGCAAGCCCTCACCCTAGAGGTGCTAGTCTTCCCTGAATACCCCATATACCCCACAGTCAAGTATTTTGTGCAAGATGGAAGGAGTCCTTTGAAGGGAAAAAAAAACTGGAAAGGAAAAATATCAGGGAAGAAAAAGCAACACTCTTACCTGTCAGGAGAATTAAATAATACAACAAAAAAGTAATGTCAAAACAACATTAGTTTTTGGAGGAGCAATGGGGTATTAAATGGAAAAAACATGGGATTTAGAGTCAGAGGACTGAGATTTAAGTTCTGGCAGTGTCATTTTTCTATGCAACCTCAGATATATCTCCTCTCATCTTTTGAACTCATTTTCCTAATCTATTACTTGAGACAGTTGGAGTAAATGACTTTGTAGTTTCATTCTAGCTCTAATTCCATGATCCACCTTCTTATAAGTATGGGGTTTATCTAAAACAGGCCAAATCTTGAGCCTCTGAGGAGAAACAAGCTCTTTGAGGTCAGGAACTGTCTTTCTTTTTCTTATTTGCATTCCCAGAATTTATCACACTGTCTACCTCATACAAGATGTTTAATAAAGTTGTATTGACTTAAGTGTAATTGAACCATAGAGGTAGATTGTTTAGAGCCTGACTTTTTCAGTAAGCCACTAAACTAATTTTCCCATCTTTGTTACATCTCAAAATTTGATACCTATGTCAACTATACATCTAACCAAGTCATTTATTTTTTTTAAATAGTAGCACCTCAGAAGCTAAGCACAGATCACTGTGGCACTCAATTGAAAAACTTTTAATTTGATATCAAAACAATGATGACTCAACCACATGTGAGTTGAGTCTTTCAGCCAGCTGCAAACTCACCTAATTGTGTTATCACCTACTCTACATCTTTCCACCTTTTCCACCAAAATAGCATAGGAGACTTTGTCAAGTGCTTTGATAAAAGCTAGGTGAACAACAAGCACAGCATCCCCCTGATCTACCTACTATATAATCCTGTCTAAAAACAATAGTTCTGTCTACAGTGATCTATTTTTCAACAAGCCATTCTTGACCTTTATGATCACTGCTCCATTTTCTCTATGTTGACTAACCATACTTTCAGTATTACAATCTAATGTTTTGCTAGGAATTAAATTATTACCATACTTTGCTTCATTTCTCCTACAAAAAGTGTTTCAAAGGCTAATTTTCCTGGGATTTGGTAAGTACTTTCAGGATTCAATCCACTGTTTTTAGGATTTTATTAATTCCAACATTATACCCTCCCAATTTTAGTATTTTCTGACCAGAATCTTGTTTTTGGTGTTGTTGTTGATTGGTTGGTTTTGTTGTTTTTTGTTTTAGTTTTAGCCTTGTCTCATTTATATCTAACCGTTCTGTGATATCATCATAAATTGCATGACTGTTTTGAAGGATCCCCATTTCAGTTCCTTAGAATGGACCAGGCAATCAAGGAATGACATATGTTGATTCTCCCAAAAGAAAGGAGATTTCTTTTTGTCTTAGTTTCAAAGAAAATCAAGAGAAACAAAAAATCTGCCCGTGTAATCAAGTCATTTTAATCAGAAATGCTTTCTTATGATACATGATACCAACATGCCAAAACAAAATTACATTGAAAAAAATTTAGTCTAACTAATAAGAAATAGATTTGAAATTGAAAATTAAATATATTTTTGCATATCCTAATATTCTCCTTCACTCTACTCATTTGCATGCAAATAAGGATTCAATAACTGTATTTTAATTGCTACACCCCCACCCTCAAAAGCAAGGAAAGACTGTTTGAAATATATTTATTATTGTGTATGGGAGAGAATGTTAATATTCACCAAATAATTACCTAATTTGCATAGTGATTAGACTCATCTGCAATAAAGTACTTTTATAAATATACAGAGGGAGCATTAAACGTTGTGAAACTTGACAAGTGAAATAACAGCAAATCTAATAAGGAAAATTGTATGCAGGTGAGAGATTTCTAGTGTATTATTTTTAAATATAATTTTGTAGCTAAAGTCAGAGTAATAAGTCAAGTCTTTACATATCCAGTCATCATATTTGCTATGCAAAATGAAAAAAAAAGCAAATATAATGTAGTCTAAAAATTGAACATGACCCAAAACATCTGAAAGGATAAATTCCTGGAGGAAGAATTTCTACTCTGCATGATTTCTGATGGATTAAAAACTTTATTTTTCTAATTAGATTTTAAAAAGGCTTCTTATGTGTGACCTTGAATGCTAAAATATTAGCTCGGAATGAATATTTACAATCTGAAGGCAAAGATGCATAATGGAAGTATGGACATGATATTTTCTATATCTGTAGCTCCTTTTTATCTTCCCACAGAGTAGTTAGTTGATACTTGCTGGTATTTGGTCTTCATAAATTACATGCAACAGAAATTTGACACTGGTATGACTTAAAAAAAAAAAAAACTATGGCCCAATGGAGGCAAGTTCGCTCTTTGGGCTATGCACAGCTATCCATCTTCCCTTGGTACACCCGAGGCCTTTCTTCAATTTAAAACCACTTTCTCTCAACTGATCATATGTACTTATATGCCACCTCAACTTCACACATGGAAAGCCACTTCCCTTCACTGATAATAGCCTTTTACAGATATTCTTCTTCTTAGTAAATTTGTTCTACAGTGTTTAACATTTCACATATTTCATAAAGTAGGGTAAAACCTAAATTTTAGAACTCACAGGCTTGTCAGGCTGGAGTACAATATGTCCTTATTATTGGTAGGATAATGGTTTCCAGAGGGCCATGGCAAGAGAGGCTGTATGAAACAGTATCAGAAAGGATTGGTTTTTGAGGCAGAGCTAGGAATGAAACTTGCTTCTATCATTTACAACATATCCAGTCTCTTTGTCTCTTGGTTTCCCTTGCCTGTAAAATAAAGGGGTTGAACTAGATGCCCTGCAAAGTACTGCCCAGCTCTAAATCTTTATTTGGTATCTTATTATCTCTGAGACTCAGTTTCATTATTTATAAAACAAAAAGTTGGGACTAAATAATTTCTAAAGACCCTTCCTGGTCTCAAGTCCATCTGCCCCATAGGGCTCGTCTCATTTCTGCACTCAATTTCTGTGGCATTATCTTTTTTTGCCCTCTGGGAAAACCCAGGATGGTGTATTGATGTCTCTAACATGTTAAGATATCACAGCAATGTGTAGTATACTGTATTGACAGTCAAAACAGGGTCAACCAGGAATTAGAGATCAAACATCCATTGGAAAGGAGAAGTAAACTGAAATGTTTCCAGCATGAGGCCAGTGGGAGGAAATGTCCTGAAATTGTAGTACAGAATTATAGATTTCAAAAGGGAGAAGGAAGTTCAAAGACTATGTACTTCTATTAATTCTTGATAATGAAATCCTTACCATAGCAGAGTTTCCCCCAGACTTCCAAGGAAGATAGCTAGTGAGTTAAAATCTATTATTAGATTGAAGGGATCTGTCAGGAAGTTTTTCCTTACATTGAACCAAAATTCACCTCACTGATACTTCCTGCCAATTGTCCCTAGTGCTTACTTCTTTAGCTAAGCAGTTAAAATTAAATAGCTCTTTTAGAGTACAGTATTTAGATTTTGAAAGCTGCTTTATATAATTTAGAACAAGAAAGAATGTTGTAACAGAGAGAACAAGCAACATACACATACGTTTGTGGTGTCTTGATGATCCAAATGGGAAGGTAAAGGAGTCTTTGACAGAAGTCTTTGACCTTCTACCTCTGTCCCCACCCAGATCCTTACAGAATGCCTTGATCGTTTGCCACCATGGAAGAGTGACAACATTTCTGTATGCATACTAAGTTTTGATTCAGCAGAGGAGATTCCTCACCATGAAGTGAACAAAGAAGAAACAGAAAAACTTCGCATGCTCTGAATCAGTCTCTCTATTATTTCCAGAAGCAATATCTATAAGCATTCACCAGGCTGAGGAAATTGTGTATGTTTGGAAGACTAAAACACATCTGCCAGTCTCCTATTACATATGCAATCTAAGTATTCACACAGGTCATTGTTTTAAGAAAAATGTTCTAAACGCAGATGCTTAGAGCCATTTGACTGGAGACTTCTTTTCATATTGGCATCAAAATGCTCATGATTATATTTTCTTCATCTGGCCACTCAATTAGTTCCTAATTCCATTCTTGTCTAGCTTACATATCTACACATTGTCTACAATAATGAGATGTTGTAAATTATTTTCTTTAAATCTAAGTAAATTTTGTCTATTATTATTTTTATTATTAATATTACTGTTATTATCTAATCACTTATTTTGTATTTCAACTCACCATTTTGAGACAACAGAAACAAAGAAAGACCTGCATAATATCACCAATTATCCCTGTCCCATACCCTCAGAACATCACCCTTCTATAAAACTGTACATCCCATTTCCCAATCAATACCTCTACTAGGTCTGACCCCACAGAGATCAAAGGAAAAGGAAAACTACTTACACATACACAAATATTTATAGCAATTCTTTTTGTGGTGTCAAAGAATTATAAAGGAATGCTCATCAGTTGAGGAATGACTAAACAAGTTGTGGCAAGTGTCTGTGATTGAGTGCCATTGTGCTATAAAAAATGATGAGGGTTCCAGAAAATAAAATGGCAAGAACTATATTCAATGATTCATAGTGAAGTGAGAACTGGGATATCATTGTGAGCAGTAATAGCAGTATTATAATGATGATCAACTGTAAAAAAAAGTAAAAAGAAAAAGAAAAAGAAAAAAAAACTTGGCTACTCTGATAAATTCAATAATCTAACCCAATTCCAAAGGACTTGTTTTGAAAAAAAAAATACTATCCATCTCCAGAGAGGGTACCAAAGAACTCTGAGTGTGAATTGAAGTATAATTTTCTCACTTTATAGTTTTGGTAGAATTTTTACAATGTGGCTAATATGTAAATGTGCTTCACATGATTTCACATACATAATTGATATCATTAGCTTGCCTTCTCAGTGGGTGGGGGAGGGTAGAAGGGAGAGAAAGAATTTGGAACACAAAATTGAAAAATAAAAGAATTAAAATAAATAGGACATTAATGATGACAAATAATAAATACACATTAAACACTAAAGAAAGTTTTTTTTGAATTTTCAATTTTAATTAATTTATTTACTTTTATACAAAATTCAGTTCCTGAATCCCTTGAGTTTCACATTTTCTCCTGCTCCCTCTCCTCCCCCTAAACCAATGGCAGCATGCAATCAAATATAGGATCTATAAATACCTTCACATTAAACATTAGTCAAGTCGTTAAAAGGGGTTATAACCAATGGAGTAAACAATGAGATAGAAGAAATAAAACAAAAAAAAAATAAGAGAGCAAGTGGTTTACTTCAATCTGCATTTGGACTCTGTAGTTTTCTCTCAATGTGGAAACCCTTTTCCATCATGAGTCTTTTGGAGTTGTCTTATAACCTTACCTTGCTGACAGGAGCCCAGTCTATCAAAGTTAGTCGTCACACATACAATGTGTCTGCAGTCAGGTACAAAGTTCTCCGGGTTCTGTTCTCCTCACTCAGCATCAGTTTATATAAGTCTCTCCAGGTTATTCTGAAGTATGCTCTTCATTTCTTATAGCACAATAGTATTCCATTACATTCATATATCAAACTTGTTTAGCCATTCCCCAATTGATGGGCATCCCTTTGATTTCCAATTCTTTGCCACCACAAAAAGCACTGCCAGAAATATTTTGGCTCATTAGGGTCTTTTTCCCCTTCTATCACCTCTTTGGGATAAAGGCCTAGAAGTGGTATTGCTGGGTCAAAGGGTATGAAATTATTTATAGCCTTTTGGGCATAGTTCCAGATTGCTCTTCATAATGGCTGAATCAGTTCACAGTCCCACCAACAATGCTTTAGTGTTCCAATTTGTCCACATCCTCTCCAGCATTTGTCATTTTTATGTTTTGTCATCTAAGCCAATCTGACTGTGAGATGTGGTACCTCAGAGTTCTTTTGATTTGCATTTCTCTAATCAATAGTGATTTAGAGCATTTTTTAAATGCTTATAGATATCTTTAATTTCTTCCTCTGAAAACTGCCTGTTCATATCTTCACCTATTTACCAATGTGTATTCTTATAGATTTGACTCAATTCTCTGTATATTTTAGAACTGAGGCCTTTATCAGAGACTCTGATTGTAAAAATCACTTCCCTCTTTATCTTGGTTACATTGGCTTTATTTGTACAGAAACTTTTCAACTTAATGCAATCAAAATCATCCATTTTGCATTTCATAATGCTAATTTTTGTTTGGTCATAAAATCTTCCCTTCTCCATAAATCTCACAGGTAAACTATTCCTGGCTTTCCCAGATTGCTTACAGAATCAGCTTCTATACCTAGACTGTGCACCCATTTAGACTATATTTTGGTATATTATGTGAGATATTGCTTAAATGACATTTTTTAAAAATTAAAATTTTAAAAAATTAAAAAAATTAAAAAAAATTCTCTGCTTTTTCATAACATACCTTGAAAGGAGCCCTTTTTATTGACCTTTAGCATTTACCAAAAATCCCCACATATTACGAATTTTAGTCTTCCTGTTACTCTTCTTACTGGAATAGGACATGATATTTTATTTATCTTTTGTTATCTCAGAAAATAAAAATAAAACTTTTTCAAGCATGCTATTCATGAATCATTTGAAATATGGTCATCTTTGGTGTAAGGGCAGAGTTCTAGAAAGTAGATAGAGCATGACATCAAGATTTCCTAATGGCAAAAAGGAAGCTTTAGCATTTTCAAGCTATAAGAATAGGCAGCAGAAACAAAGGCACAGGATCTATGCTTAAATTGCTGAAAGTATTGAAGAGAACAAGGTAGGATCCCCATCCCAGAAGAAATGAAAAGAGTACAGAACAAGACAAAGACTTTAGAATGGAGATACAGGAAAATGGCCAGGTTTCTGAAACTAGGGTACAATTGGGAGGATATAGCCACAATGGACAAAACAAAAAACACAATTATTAAAACCAGGCACAAGATCTTTTAGGGGGCGGAGCCAAGATGGCGGAGTAGAAACAGCTCTTCCAAGCCACTCTGCCCCCAGATTCCCCCCAAACGATGTAAAACGGGACTCTGAACAACTTCTGGAGCCCCAGCACCCACAGAACGACACAGAGAAGCTAACCTCACACTGAGGACAGCCCAGCAGCCCTGCAGGAAGGACCAGCGCAGTGGTCTGGGACCTGGCAGCACACAGAGCGCAGAGCGCAGAGCGCAGAGCGCAGGAGCCCAGCCTAGCCGAGCCCAGGTACTCATGAGCCGAGGTTTTAGCCCCAGGGCGGCAGGGCCAGCAGCCAGCTGGAGGAACCCCAGAACACCAGGAGCTGTGTCGACTCCAGAATTATCAACATAGACTTGCCTAGGACAAAGTAAGAGCTTAGTGTCCTATGGACTTTGGGACTGATATTAGGGAATGTGTTGGCTCCCTCCCCTGGGGGCTAGAAGCCACTGAGGACAAACGCCATTTGGTAGTTTTCAGAGGCACCTCCCGCTCCCAGCCTGCAAATTTGTAGGGAGATCCAGCGATCAGTCTTGGGGGGTAATCGCTCTTGCTTTAACCTCCCTGGATCTGGATTGTGATCTAGGGTGGAAGTCGTGGGTGGGTTTATAGCTTGCCAGAAACGGAAGTTGCCCCCCCCACACGTTCGGGACGAAAATTCCTCTATCTGGTCTTAAAGACATAGTGTGGCAACAAGCCCAAAAGTCAAATAATTAAGTAGCAACATGCCAAGGCAAAGGAAACAGAAAAATGCAACCCTAGACTCCTATTTTGGGGGCATAGAGCAGGAAAAGGAATGTGAGGTCAGAAGTCCTGCTCCAAAAGCCCCAGGGGAAAACATGAGTGGGTTGCAGGCCATAGAGGACCTTAAGAAGGACTTTAAAAATCAAATAAGAGAAGTGGAGGAAAAATTGGAAAGAGAAATGAGAAGGATGCAGGAAAAGTATGAAATGAGGGTCAACAGCCTGACTGAGGAAAACAACACCTTAAAAAATAGACTAACTCAAATGGCAAAGGAGGCCCAAAAGGGCAATGAGGAGAAGAATGCCTTAAAAAGTCGAATTTGACAGATGGAAAAAGAATCTCAAAAGTTCACTGAGGAGATTCATTCCTTCAGAGTTAGACTGGAGCAAATGGAAGCTAGTGACTTTATGAGAAATCAAGATGCTGTTAAGCAGATCCAAATAAACAAAAGATTAGAAGGCAATGTGAAATATCTCATGAGAAAAACCACTGACCTGGAAAATAGATCCAGGAGAGACAATTTAAAAATTATTGGACTACCTGAAAGCCATGATCAAGGAAAGAACCTAGAAATCACCCTTCAAGAAATTCTCAAGGAAAACTGCCCAGATGTTTTAGATCCAGAGGGCAAAATAGAGGTTGAAAGAATCCACAGATCACCTCCTGAAAAAGATCCCAAAGAGAAAACTCCCAGGAATATTATAGCCAGGTTCCAGAATCCCCAGATCAAGGAGAAAATACTACAAGCAGCCAGGAAGAAACAATTTCAATATTGTGGAAACACAATCAGAATAGCCCAGGACCTGGCAGCTTCTACACTGAGGGATCGAAGGGCATGGAATATGATATTCCAGAGGGCCAAAGAACTGGGAATGAACCCAAGGGTCACCTACCCAGCAAAACTGAGTATTTTGTTTCAGGGGAAAATATGGTCATTCAGTGGAATAGAGGACTTTCAAGCATTCTTGAGGAAAAAACAGAATTGAATAGAAAATTTGACACCCAGACACAAGAAGGAAGAGATGCCTGAGAAGGTAATCAGGGAAATGAAATCAAAAGGAACTTTTCAAAGTGGAACTATTTACATTCCTATATGGAAAAGCAATAACTGTGACTGATGATATCTTTCTCACTATGAAAATAATGGAAGAAGGGTGTGTGGTCATATGAATACATATGTGAATGTGTGTGTATATGGTTACAGTTATATATGGATAGAGGGCATAGGTTGAATTTGTTGGGAAGGGGGAATACTCAAGGGATGAAATTATGAGGTGAGAGAGGAAAGTGGCAAGAGGAGATGGGGAGAGACAGGGTAGGGTAAACTATCCCATGTAGAAAAGCAAGGGGAAGTGGTTGCAAAAGAGGGGGAGAATAAGGAAGGCTAAAAAGGCAAAACCACATTCACATTGAATTTGGTTCAGGGAGAAAATGACATACAAACTAAATGGGATATCTCAACCTGCAGCAAGATAGGGGGAAGGGGGATGGGAGGAGGGATGATGGATGGGAGGGCATCCTTGGGGTGAGGGGAGGTTGGAAGTATCCACTATAAAAGAGGGACAGGATCATGTAGGGAATGGACCAGGTGGGGGGTGGGATGAGTGGGAGGGAATTATAAGCAGCCTTGTACAATATATCTACTATGATAATGTTTTGCATAGCTAGACATGTACAACATATACTGAATTACTTATCTCCCAAGAAGGAATGGGTGACAAGGGAGGAAGGAAAAAATTAATAAAAAAAAAATCTTTTAAAAGTTAAAAAAAAAAAAAACAGGCACAAGTCAAACCAAGGTTTTTATCAGGGTGAAAACTTGGCTTAAAATGTAATGACCTCCTGGATCTTTCTGTCTGCCTTTCCTAGGGAACAAACTGTTTCCTAAACCTAGCACAGGTGTCAATCTGTGAATTAAATGACTACTGGGGAGTTATCATGAAATTTACGCCCTAGAAAATATTTTAAAGATCAATTTCTCTGATGAAATGAGTAACCTGTGGCCCACAAATATTAAACAATTTACCCAAGTTTATACAGGAAGTAAGCAGCAGAGTGAAGATTCAAATCCAAGATGTCCAATTTCTAATTCAGTGCTCTTTCCACCATGCAACATTGACTCTCATAGGTATAAAACCAAACTCTTCATTACAAACAATTAACTAAAAACAGGATGCAATATTAAGTATACATCCTTAACTAGACATCCTTAACTTAACATTGAAACTTAAGTATACATCCTTAACTTGACACCCAAACTAGAGCAATAGGTTTACTGACAAGGATTTACAATATACCAAGTATTTGAAGATGGCAACTATTGATGGAACGTGATATTACACCTTAGTTGGCATAAATATTTAAATGAATGGGAAGAAAGTGAACTAATTTTCAATCCTTTTTTAAAAAAATTTAAAAAGTGTAGTTTGTAGAGTGCAAAGTTCTTGGCATTTCTTCTATGAATTAAAGAAGTGCCAAGAGCAATGGTAGAAAGGATATCTCAGAGATAGGTAAGTGATACAAAGCTCTAAAAGTTCATCACTAACATTCCTACAATTAAAATCCTCCACATGCTACATGGCTGAAAGCCTTCTTATCTCTTCTTTTTCTAAAAATTTAGCATAGTGCCCTTCACATAGTTACTTCCCTGGAGGAAATTTTGTAGAAACAATGAATGTTTAGCCTAGAGACAAGACATTCAGAGGTTGGAAGAAATTATAGCAAGTTCAAGAAATTGAATACAATTTTTTTATATAAAAGTTCCACTTGTCCCCAGTGGACTTCACTAAAATCAATGAGTGAACATATACAAGGTGTTGGTGGGGAGGGATCCTAAATAACAGAGGAGTTCAAAAGTTCAAAAGTTAAATGGGCAAGATCAGATTTCCCACCCTTGGGCTAAAGAGATGTTAGATTTCCCCTCACTGGGAAGCAGTGCACAGAGGGCTACTTTTCAGTGATATTACTGAGTGGATCCTTGGCCAGGCAAATATTGAAGTAGATAGTCCCTGATATCTCTACCAAACCTTCTGTGATTCTGTGAAGTACTTATTAATTTAGCTCTATCAATTTGGACATTACTTTCTATAGAATCATACCTCTGACTTTTAGAATGATTATTAATGGAAAAGTAGTTTACTTTATTGAAATGTGTTTTACAATCAACTTTGATAAACCGCTTATTTTGTTTATTGTAAGTTATTCACAAGTCCTTCTATGTGTTAAATAAGATGGCATAGGATTCTTTTACTTTAGAAAAATATGGTTATGTTAGAAGTAGACATTACTCACTTACAAGTCACTGGTAAATCAATAAACTTCTACCACTATTGACCATATTCTTCTTTCTTTAATCTTTTTCTAATCCTGTCTTCTTCCTCTATTCCTCTTTTCCTATTCTTTCATTTTCCCTCCATAGTTACACCTTAAACCTGCCAGTGATGCCTATAGATGTTACTTGATCCAAGTGATACCCCTTGGACTTGGGAGAGATTCTTGTCTTGGACAGCAGCATGTACTCTTAATGGACTGTTTACCGTGACTTTGCTTTCATGCTAAAAGAAACCAGGCAATTATGTTCAGTCCTGTATTCTATAGAACCATCTTGACTAGAATAGGCATAATATCTGACCTCATACCTAACTTAAAGGGATATTATCAGCTGAATTTTCTTAATTAAAGGAAGAATTAATGTGTCCCTGAGCTAGATGCTATTTAAACACAAAGAGCTATATTCCCTGCTCTTCTGTTGATACTTCTTTCTGTGACCTTGCATAGAGATTTCTCCCACTGTCAAATGAGATGATAATACCATATGCTGCCTGCCTGCCTCTTGACCATGCTGTGAGCATTATTAACCCCTGAAGAGGAATTTTTTTCATCTTGAAATGAGAAGCACTGCACAGAGGACAATGTTTATGGTATGGAGGTGTGAAGGTTTGCTTGTAACTTCTTACTCAAAGATATAGATACCTTTAAAACATGATGACAGAAATAAATATTGTGTACCTTTCATCTTCACACCTCACAACACTTAGCAAGTCTTAGTTAATGAAACCCTGACAGGCAGATAATTGTTTGCCTTCTCATCTTGAAGATGAATAAAGCAAGTCCTAAGGGTTGTCATAAGAAACAGGGTGGTATAGTATTCTACTATATGGTAGATAATATAGTAGATGTATATAGTATTCTACTATATATAAATGCAGGCCTTGTAGTCAAAAAGGTAGTTGGCTTGAATTCAAGTTCTGACATTATCTTAATGACCTCAGCCCAATAAGTTAACCTTTCTGAGCCTCAGTTTCACCATCTGTCTAAAGAAGTTAATAATGACTACATTATTTGTCTCACAGATTATAGTAAGGACAAGTTTTTGATTTATCATTATGACTTACCCAAGATCAAGTAGTGAATGGGAGACAAAATGTTGGCTTCCATGCATTGTAGTATGGGCCTATCTGCCTCAGGTCTAAGTGTCAGACTCCAAGTTTTGATATTCTTCTCCTCCCTTTGTAATAGTAATGGAATTAAAAGATCCCCCTGTACTGGATGGGTTTTCTGGTTGAGTGTTGAAACCCTGAGCTTGTGAATCCCACTTGTGGGAGGGGCTTGGTGATATGAAAAGAGAGGGCTGAACTGGGAGGAGCTGGTGCTGTAGATTTAGAGAAGGCCCAAACAGAAAGAGGCAGAAGAACTTTTGAGAGCAGCAACATGGAGCATTGTGGAGGCATAGAGAGAGAGGATTGGTGAGGGCCAATTGGAGCTGCCCAGGACTTTTGAGAGCTTCCAAGGACTGAGGAGACATGGCTGTGATGCTGGTATTAAGTCTGTCTCTTTTGATGTTGTTTTGCCAGATTTGTCAGCTGGTGAAGGACAATGCTGTTCTTGCAGAGGTCCTAGAACCTTGCTGTTGGTTCAGAAGCCCTGAAGAAGGATTTTCTTGTTGTATGTTTACAGAAATCCTGGAAGACTGTCTTGCTGATATTTTCAGTGGTCCTGAGACTGTTGTGCAAGCAGAGAGTGAATAGATGAGCACACTTGCAATGTATATTGTGGCTTTGTTAAGCTTTGTCTCCCCAGGAACAGAGATTGCCAAGAACTTGGGTCAAGATGAAGAAAAGACTACTCTTTGAATATTAAATGGGTAGCTCTGGGGTAGATGGCTTTTGTGCTCTCCACTGTCCCATTTGAGAAGGTGCTTGGTGATGATAATTGTAATTCTGTTGTGATTCAGGGGTGGGAAATTTGATTTTTTTGTCTTCTGTGATGAATATGCTTTGTTTATGAATGGAAACTAATCTTAATCTCCATTTGAGAAGAGAGACTTTGTGATTGACTAAATGAACCATGCTGCTTAGGGGTAGAATTGTACTTGGAAATTATTGAATCACATTTGCTGAATGGTATATTTTTATTTTCTCTATTCTGTGGATGGTTTGTCTTAATCTGTCATTGAAAAAAATGGAGAGTTACTATGCTGGTATTCTGAACCTTGGAAATTGCCTTTGCTTGGCATTACACCCTTATACTTACACTCTCTTAATTTCCCTTTACACAGCATTGAAGTAAAAGTTGGCAGGTGCTCAAATATAAATTTTATATGAAAATCCATGCTTTACTTACATCTCCATTTTCCTTTTTTTCTTTTTTCAAATACTTCTGGTTTACATTATTCATTTCCACCAGATTCTGAGTTATAAAATTTCTCCCCGCTTTTCCCCTACCCACATCCCCAAAATAGCGGCCCCACAGGATATCCCCTCCTCGAATCTGCTCTCTCCCATATCGTCACCCATATCCCCTTCAACTTTTACAGTAGGGCATGGTGGATCCCTATGCCCCTGTAACAGCAAGCACCCCCATATCCCCAGGGTGACTGCCAACACAGGTTCTTAGATCTGCTTTTTAAAAGGAAAGCAACTCAAAATGGGTTAACAAGCTTACTTTAATCAAACAAACATATATTACTTAGTTCAGGGGGAAAAGGTCAACACCTCAAACTTCAGAGTATACAGACAGATCAAACAGACAGGCTTCCAAACTGTCCAACCATTAGCAATGTCAAAATCACAGTTACCAGAGAGGGAAGCATCAACATCTGGGTTTTCAAAGCTGGGGGGCTCTCAACGGCTGCCCAGTCTCATCTGGTCAAATCACACAACACTTCTCAAAGTGAGCCCCAAAGCAAAGCCTCAGATCAGGGATTATATAGTTTTCTCCTGGCTCAGAGAGCATAAACACCCTCTTGACCCACTGCCCAATCACACAGCATCAAGGTGTGGTCATTCCTGAAAACCAAGCCTCCTACCACAGGCTGCATGTGACCACATTCAGCCTATTAGGAGGCAGAGTATATTTTCAAATCCAGTAAGGTTTTCAGAGTCTCTTAAGCCAATCAAAGGGCCTAGGGGCAGGGAAGATCTTTAAATCTGCATTTCCATTACAGCCCCCGTGCCTGTATACTTATTTCCCAATTACATGTAAAATAGTATTGATATATATATATAGTATATATATATTTAATATATAGTATTATATATAATATATAAATTATATATATTATATATAATGTATATTATATATTATATATTATATATATTATATATAATATATTATATATATTATATATATTTTTATATATTATATATTATATATAATATATTTTATATATAAAATATATATAATTTAAATATATATAATTTAAATATATATTTAATATATATATATATTTAATAGTATATATATTTAAATATATATATATTTATATATACATATATATATATATATATATATATATATATATATATATATATTTAAACATTTGGTATTAAAATTTTGAATTCCAGATTCATTCCCTTACTCCCTTGTCATCCACCCTTACTAGGAAGGTAAGCAATTCAATATGGGTTGTATGTATGTAGCTAATGCAAAACATTACCATAGTAGATATATTATAAAAGACTGATTACATTTCCCTCCCTCCTATCCCACCCCCCACTTGTTATAATCTCTGCTCTGGTACTGTCCCTTTTCAAAAGTGGGTACTTCCAACTTCCCTCCCCCCACCCTGTGCTGCCTTCCATCATGCCCCCTCTCATACCCTTACTCCCTACTCTCCTGTAGGGTGAGGTACCCTATTTAGTGTGTATGTCATTCCCTTACTGAGCCAAATTCAATAGCAGTAGGGTTGACCCATTTCCTTTTGCTTTCCTGTTCTTCCTCTCCATTGTAACCATTTTGCCTTGTCTCTTTTATATGAAATAGTTTTACCCCATTTTGTCTTTCTCCATCTCCTCTCATTATATTCCCCTCTCACCTCTTAATTTCACCATTTAAGTATCACCCCTTCCTATTAAATTGGTCCTATGCCCTCTATCTGTTTATACCTATCAATATATATATATATATACACTGATTTCTCACTTTGTCCTTGGTATCTATGTGTTGGTGATTCTGGAAAAGGCCACAGCTGCTGGTGTTCTGAAGTCCCTCCAGCCAGCTGTTGGTCAGTCCCTCCCTGGGGCTAAAACCTCTGCTTCAATCAGATATGGGGTCAGCTCTCAGAGTGCTGCACTGGCCTATTCCTGCTGTGCTGCCAGTCTGTCTTCAGTGGGAGTTTAGCTTCTTTGTATCATTTTATGGGTTCTTTAGCTCCAAAGTTTGTTCAGAGCCTCCTTTTACATAAATTGGAGAAGGTGGGAGCCAGAACTGCATGGAAGTCCTGTTTCTACTCTGCCATCTTGACTCTGCCCCCTCCTTTTTTATAAACATGGAACTTGTCTGAACCTGCAATACCTATCCCCAAAGCTGCAAAACAAAGACTACACCACCCAAACAATTTTGGGGGAATACAAAGAGAGATAAGGGGGAGAAGCAAGGGATTTGTAGGTAGGTGAAAATGGGAACGGGAAATTGGGCTACTATCTTCCACAGCTCTGGAGAAATGGTAAATTGTAAGCAGGTCGCAGCTAAAGCAGATGTATGGACTGAGGTGAATCTGAAAATATTTTTGGCTCCCTGGTTGGCTCTTATGGTCTCACTTATTTCCCAAATATAGGTAACCAAACAACAATCCTGATATATGAGATGGGTATCAGATATTAGAAACAACTTTCTGAGTTCAAGAGGTCAGAGATCCTGAATTATTTTGGTCTGAGCTGACTGGCAACAAAAGGAATTTCTGCATGTGAGAGGATAACTAACTACCAACAAGAGGAGTGCATTCAATTCCTTAGCCTTGTTTTAGCCACTTCTGGGAAGCAATTTAGCACTTCAAGGGATTTATTCAAATCTAATCCATGCTACATGAAGAATTAAGAGGATTGCTCAAGTTGATATCTAAGTTCTCTTATAACTTAATATATATGAGAATATGTATCATCCTATTGTTTCAACACCTTATGCATCTGTCCCTTTCTCTTCCAAGTTCAACAAACATTGATTAAGCACATAGACAAAACAAGGAAAACTCTTCCCCTGAAAGAGTTTGCACCCCACTTAGGAGGTAGGGGTGATTCTATGCTTCCAGGTGCATGGTAGGGGGCACTATATGGCACATCAAGGTATGATAGGAGCAAAGAAGCGATAAAGAAAAAGTGACCCAGGACAATCTTCGAATGGAGAGATGACTTTCAGCTAGAGAAATAAGGTGAGGTTAAGCAAAGGAGTTGGCACCTGGTCAAGCTTTGAAAGAAATGGAAGTACCTAAAGGGTGGAGAGGAAAAAGAAGCACAGAAGAGTGGGAGAGACCTGCATGACTGTACAGAGTGGGGACATAACATGTCAAGAGTAGGAAAAACACAGAAGTCTGTTGTGTTTTTTTGTTTGTTTGTTTCATTTTGTTGAATATGATCAGATGCTGGGAAAGGTATGTTAGAGGTAGAAAATTAAGGGTCTTAAATGTCAGGTTGAGAAATTTCTATTTTGTTTGATAGGCATTAGGAAGTCAATAATATTTTTGATCATGGAAGTTCAAAATAAGACATATATTAAGAAGATTAACTTGGAAGTTGAATGGAAGAGAGACTGAAAAGAGGGACATCCATTAGAAGACTATTTCAATTATCTAGGCAAGAATGATGAAAACCATGTTGGGGGTTTGAATGTATGCAAGGGGTCAAGTGGGAGAGAGATTATAGATGAAAAATTAATAGGAATGACAGTTTATTGAATATGTAAGTCAAGGGAGAAGACAAACTCAAAGATGACTAGAGTTTAAAGTCTAGGAACTGGGACACTGATGAGGCTATTAATAGGAATACTCAGTAAAGGAAAAGCATTTGGGAGAAAGATAATTAATTCCATTTTGAGCATGTTGAGTTTGAGATAATAGTGAGACACCCAGGAATGTGCTGGAACCAGTTTGAACCGTTTTCTTGAGAGTCTGTTGTTAATATTTTCAGCATGAACATTTACACCTCTGAAATTGACAAACACTATAAAGCAAAGCTTAATTGAATATTTTATAATTGATATTTAAGAAAGTATTCGATTAAATACTGATAATGCAAATTAAAATGTCTCCTGTATACTTTTTTTTTCCCCATAGAACCGATAGTCAAATATTTACTACTTACCCCTGGCAGATAATCAAGTAGAATTGCCAACCAAACAACTGGAAATGTGGGAACAGATTTCAGCATTAGATTATGACTCAATATACAGGGTAACCCAAAAGTCCAAGTAGAGGTTTAATCCACTTTTGGGGCACCCCAGATATTAATCTGGGAATCATTTCCATTGAGGTGAGAAATGAATTCATAGTATGAGATTAGATCACCAAGAAGAATTTTTAAAAGAAGAGGAAAAATGGGCAAAAGCAGAGCCTAGAGGAGCATATAACCCACCCTTTGAAATCACATGTAGGGTGATGAACTAAAAACTGCTAAGTAAAAGCCATACATGTAAGAGAAATAGACAGTAAAAATACTACAGAAGGAGGAGAGATTATCTAGCAAGACAGAATTGTCGAAGGCATCAAATAAAGCTAAGGAGGTGCAAGGAGATATCATAACTAAAAGTAAGCTAATGAAATCTTGGTATCCATTAAGATATGGCTTCTAGTAATAAAGAGTCTACAATCAGCTCGCGTTTTACACTGGTCAGACTCTATCTAAAGGACTGTGTTTAGTTAAGAGTACCACTGTTTAAGAAGGATAGTGATAAACTAGGAATTATAGAGAGGAGAGAAATCAGTGTAGTGAAAAGCCATGTACGAGAATGAGTGAGATTAGACTTATTCTGCTTGGTCCCAAGTGGCATAAATAAGAGCATTGGGTGGAAATTGTAAAGATGCAAATTTAGTTTGATGTGGTGTGTGTGTGTGTGTGTGTGTGTGTGTGTGTGTGTGTGCGCATGCACATGCATGTATGTAGAGAGTTCTACTTCATTAGATATTCTCATGCTGTGGCTAAATGACTACTTAAAGGTTATTTTTATGTGAAAATACTTTTTTTTTTTGGTATGTATGTGTTGCACTAATTGGCTATTAAGATCCCTCCCAACTCAAAAATTCTCTGTTTATGCGTATTTTCCTGGCATTCATGATAGCCAGTGACCTGATAAACTCATGTATATAGGTTCCCATAGAATGCTGGAACAGGTTTTATTCATGAACTTAAACCTTTCTGTTGGAAAACTAGGTTAAAATGCAAATACACCAGCTGGTGACCCAGGTCCTACTTTTGTCTGTGTTTCCCATTAGAGTCACAACATTTGAAATGGTACTTTTGTATCCTGAAAGAACTAATACATGTCCATAATGTCTTACTATCGTGTGTATCATAGGCATACAGGAGATGAGAACTTTCTTAAGGTACAATCTTATATATGCACTTATGAATATATAACATTCTCCTGTCAATGGTTACAGTCACTTTTCAGGGAAAAAAAAGAAAAAAAATAGACATCATCTGAAAAGCAAGTTCATGGAAGGATATCTGATTTTATTGATACTGTAATGATGAGAAAAGTCATTTTATCTTGGTGCCATCCCATGGGTGGTATCACCCGCCTCTCTTCCAATAAGTGTACACATCAATAACAAGCCAGCAACTGTATAGGATGATTGGGTTCTCCTTGATGCATTTGAGGATAGTCAATCTGAGAATTACTGTAATTGAACAAATGCCACTGTGAGTGCAAGACTGAGGCCTCTATTGATCTGGTAGGAATAGAACAGGCTCTCTAAAGTCTAGGTGGAATACACTGTGTTCCTATGGGGAACACTCTTTCCTAGGAAAAGAGATACAATTATTCTCCCCAAGAAAACTCTTGAGAAAAACAAAAAAAAGATTTTAAGAGAATCTTGAACACACACACAAAATTCAGGCCAGCTTTTGGAAAACTTCCTGCTTGGATAAACATTGCACTAGGGCTCTCGAATCTTTCTCAAGGCTCATTTATTCTATCTGTGCTTTTTAATACTAGTATTCACATTTAAAACTCTAGTTTAAAACCTTTGCTTGAAATGGAAGGATGCAGATCATTGCTTTGTAATATGAATGTGAAATGCACAATAACTGTTTTGGAAAACCCTAGAACACAGAAAGCAGAACCAGCTGTAAATAGTAATATATGGAAGGCCACACAGAGAATTTTCCATGGCCTCCAGCAGCCATAGTATATACACTGTAGTCCCTAAGGTGTCTGAACAGCTAGACAAGCTGTGGAAAGAAGAAAATTAGATATCAATGCTGAAGACTTGCCAGATGGATACTGAATCAAGCCATTTTGTATACAATTCTCTCTCTGAATAGAATTGAAAGAATTGAAGAAATCACTGCATTTTGCATATAAAAATTAACAGCTTTGTTTTCTAACACTGATCCTTGACACGCCTGCTCAGCACTGAAAATACAGCGAATGTGTATTTGCTATATAAATTTGCAGAGCCCTTGAAAATAAGTGTTAAGGATAAGAAATAGAATCAGCGGAAAGCATCTTGGAAATAGACTGCAAAATGGTACACATAAAGAAATTATTGTTATATTCCCTCTGAATATTTTAAACATGTTTAATAGAGGTTTAGGAAATACTAATGCTCAAGTTATTAAGAAATAGACTTTTAAATGATTGTGTGTTTTTTAATCTTCTTCACGAAGGAGGTAGCAGTTTTTAGCCTGGATAGGAGAAGGCTTAGGTGGGCATGATATATGTGGTCCAGTATTTGAAGTGCTATTATAAAGAAGAGATATTAGACCTGCTCTATTTGGCTCCAAAAGGTAAAACAAGGAGCAAGCAGTTGAAATTTAAAAGAATCACATTTCAAACTGAAGTAAAAGAAAACTACATAATCCTTGCAACTACTCCAAATTGGAAGGAGCACCTTATGTGGTAGTTTCCTCTTCATTGGAGCTCCTGGGGCAGACTTTTAGCCCAGGCAGAGATGTTGGAGATGTTGTAATAGGAATTCCTTCAATGTGGTTTGAACTAAGCAGCCACTACCATTCCTTCTGTGTCAAAGGCTCTATAATTTTTTTTTAATACCAAGACTAGACTCAGGTTCCCTTCACTGAGATTTTTATCTTGCTCAAATCATTTACTTGGCTTCCTTTTGCCCATTAAAACCTTATATTTCAATAGTATTTTAAGGTGTATTGAGTGCTTTTCTTGTGATGGTATTTTTTTTTCTTTCCAAACATTTTATTTTTTATTAACTTCTCTTTTACATCATTCATTTCCGCCAGATTTTGAGTTACAATCATTCCCCCACCCCTGTTTTCCCCCCACTCACCCTCCCAGAATAGCAGTCCCGCAAGATATTGCTTCCTCCAATCTGCTCTCTCCCATATCATCTCCCATACCACCTTCGACTTTTCCATTAGAGGAAGGTGACTCTTGGTGTCCCAATACCTGCACATCTTATCTCTCAATTACAAGCAAAAGAGTATTAATAATAGTATTTATATATATTTGAAACATTTAATCTTAAGACCTTGAATTTCAGATCCATTTCCTTCCTCCCTTGTCACCCATTCCCTCTGGGGAGATAAGTAATTCAGTATATGTTGTACATGTTTGGCTATGCAAAACATTATCATAGTAGATATATTGTACAAGGCTGCTTATAATTCTCTCCCACTCATCCCACCCCCCGCCTGGTCCATTCCCTACTCGATCCTGTCCCTCTTCTCTAGTGGGTACTTCCAACCTCCCTTCCCACCAAGGATGCCCTCCCATCTATCATCCCTCCTCTCATCCCCATTGCCCCTATTCTGCTGTAGGTTGAGATATCCCATTTAGTATGTATGTCATTCTCTCCCTGAACCAAATTCAATGAGAATGTGGTTTTGCCTTTTTGCTTTCCTATTCCTCCCCTCCCTTGCAACCTCTTCCCCTTGCTTCTTCTACATGAGATAGTTTACCATACCCTGTCTCTCCCAATCTCCTCTTGCCACTTCCCTATCTTATCTCATAATTTCACCCCTTGAGTATCCTCCCTTCCCAACAAATTCAACCTATGCCCTCTATCCATATATAACTTATATGTAACCATATAAGCACACATTCACATATGTATTCATATGACCACACACCCTTCTTCCATTATTTTCATACTGAGAAAGGTTTCATTAGTTATAGTTATTGTTTTTCCATATAGGAATGTAAATAGTTCAACTTTGATAAGTTCCTTTTGATTTCTTTTCCCTGATTACCTTCTCAGGCATCTCTTACTTCTTGTGTCTGGATGTCAAATTTTCTATTCAATTCTGGTTTTTTCCTCAAGAATGCTTGAAAGTCCTCTATTCCACTGAATGACCATATTTTCCCCTGAAACAAAATACTCAGTTTTGCTGGGTAGGTGACCTTTGGGTTCATTCCCAGTTCTTTTGCCCTCTGGAATATCATATTCCATGCCCTTCAATCCCTCAGTGTAGAAGCTGCCAGGTCCTGTGCTATTCTGATTGTGTTTGCACAATATTGAAATTGTTTCTTCCTGGCTGCTTGTAGTATTTTCTCCTTGATCTGGGGATTCTGGAACCTGGCTATAATATTCCTGGGAGTTTTCTTTTTGGGATCTTTATCAGGAGGTGATTGGTAGATTCTTTCAACCTCTATTTTGGCCTCTGAATCTAAAACATCAGGGCAATTTTCCTTGAGAATTTCTTGAAGGGTGGTTTCTAGGTTCTTTTTTTTGATCATGGCTTTCAGGTAGTCCAATAACGTTTAAATCATCTCTTCTGGATCTATTTTCCAGGTCAGTGGTTTTTCCCATGAGGTAATTCACACTGCCTTTTAATCTTTCATTTGTTTGGATCTGCTTAACAGCACCTTGATTTCTCATAAAGTCATTAGCTTCCATTTGCTCCAGTCTAACTCTGAAAGAATGAATCTCCTCAGTGAGTTTTTGAGATTCTTTTTCCATCTGGCAAATTCGACTTTTTAAGGCATTCTTCCCTTCATTGCCCTTTTGTGCCTCCTTTGCCATTTGAGTTAGTCTATTTTTTAAGGTGTTGTTTTCCTCAGTCAGGCTGTTGACCCTCATTTCATACTTTTCCAGTATTCTTCTCATTTCTCTTTCCAATTTTTCCTCCACTTCTCTTATTTGATTTTTAAAGTCCTTCTTAAGGTCCTCTATGACCTGCAACCCGTTCATGTTTTCCCCTGGGGCTTTTGGAGCAGGGCTTCTGACCTCACAGTCCTCTTCCCCTATGCTTCGACCCTCTCTGCCCCCAAAGTAGGAGTCTAGGGTTGCATTTTTCTCTTTCATTAGTTTCCTTTGTCTTGGCATGTTGCCACTTAATTACTTGACTTTTGGGCTTGTTGCCCCACTATGGCTTTAAGACCAGATAGAGGTATTTTCGTCCAGAACTTGTGAGGGGCAACTTCTGTTTCTGGCAAGCTGTAAACCCACCCATGACCTCCACCCCAGATCACAATCCAGATCCAGGGAGGTTAAAGCAAGAGCAATTACCCCCCAAGACTGATCGCTGGATCTCCCTACAGTTCGCAGGCCAGGAGTTGGAGCTGCCTCTGAAAACTTCAAAATGGCGTGTCTTCCTAGCAGCTTCTAGCCCACAGGGGAGGAAGCCAATGCCTTTCCCAAATACTAGTCCCAAAGTCCATAGGGCACTAACCTCTCACTTTGTTCTAGGCATGTCTATATTGATAATTCTGGAATCACTACAGCTGCTGGTGTCCTGGGGTTCCTCCAGCAGGCTGCTGGCCCTGCCGCCCTGGGGCTAAAACTGAGACTCAGGAGCTCTCCTGTGCTTGGCTCCCAGCTGGGCTCCCAGCACTGGTCCTTCCTGCAGGGCTGCTGGGCTGTCCTCAGTGGGAGGTTAGCTTCTCTGTGTTGTTCTGTGGGTGCTGGGGGTCTAGAAGTTGTTCAGAGTCCTCTTTTACATAGTTTGGAGGTAATCTGGGGGCAGAGTGGCTTGGCCGCGCTGTTTCTACTCCACCACCTTGGCTCCATTCCCCCCCCATGTTTTTTTTTTTCTTTTTGGAGGTCAATTCGGGTTAAGTAACTTGCCCAAGGTCATGAGGCTAGGTTTGTGTGTGTGTGTGTGTGTGTGTGTGTGTGTGTGTGTGTGTGTGTGTGTGTGTATGTGTGTGGTAAGTGTCTGAGGCTGGATCCAAACTCAGGTCCTTCAGACTCCAGGGCCAGCGCTCTACTCACTGCACCACCTAGCCCCCCCCTGTGACATTCTTGTGATTCCTTATTATTTTTCCTATTTGGTAGATAAGCCAAGAGACTAAGTCAAGTTTGGTACCTTGCAGAGAGTAACATAAATAGTATGTTCCTTGGGCAAGACTCTAACTAATTTCTTCTAGGTTTACAACTAGTCCTCTTTCCCCTACCAACCTGCATTCCATGACCTTCACTAAATTCAGAATGCACTTATTAAGCTCCTACTATATGTCAATCACTGGGCTAACCTTTAGAGATATGAAGACTATTCAATAATGGCTTGAGGCACTGACATATCAAGTGACTTCTCCAGGGTCAAAGTTTGGGTCAGAGGTAGGATTTGAAACCAAGTTTTCCTGATTCTGAGGCCAACTCTTTCATCCATTACATAATGTTTTATCTCCTGTATCTTATGTCTTACATTTCATAGCATATTTATAACAATAATTATTATTAATCAAATTAATTTTGCATTAAAATGCTACATTTTAAATCAGAGGGTCTGGGTCTGAGGCACAACTAATCTCAGGTAAATATTGGGTAAAATGTTTAGCCTTTTAGGGTCTCTATTTACTCATTTGCAAAAGTTATGGGTGAAGCAATATACCCTTGAACGTCCATTGCCTTTCATCTACACTACTATGTTTTTTTTAATGTACTGGAACCTTTAAAATGCACTTTTCTCAGTATGAGGTGAGATAGAGAAGAAAATAAACATTGAAAGAGCACCTACTGTGAGCCAAACACTGTGGCAAATGCTTTATAAATATTATCTTATTTCATTTTCACAACAATTCTGAAAGATTTTATCATATTAATTTTATAGTTGTGGGAACTGAGATGATCAGAGGTTAAATGACTTGCCCAGGATCATACAGATAGTAAAAATTGGAGCTCACCTTAGCACTGCCTTCCTGATTTGAGGCCCAGCTGTTTACACATTACACTGCCTAGGTAATTTCTTCTTTTTTTTTTTTTGTTAAGAAATCAATGTTTTATTTTCAATCAGCATTTTTCCAACACTATTAGAGCATCTGGGTTTTAAGAACACTCTGTAGTAGTTCCTACCCACTCAGTGGCCTGAGCAGTAGGAGCCACAGACCAGTCCTCAGTAGCTGGCTGAGCACTCCAATCTTCGGTGGGGAACTGCTCAATGGGCACAGATGGCACCTGTACTCCCTCGGACCAATCAGCCACCTCTGGTTGAGTGGCAGTGAATTCTGGGGCGGGTGCAGTCCATTCACCCTGAAACTCCTCCTTTGTCACTGCCTTCTCAGCTGCGGCCTGCTCTTCCTTTTCAATCTCCTCTGGATCCCTGTAGAAGTAAAGATCAGGCATAACCTCCCATGGGTGTTCCCAGGAGATGGTACCACGCATCCGCAGGACTTCACGGGCCAGCATCCACCACATCAGACCCACAGAGTGAGCTCCCTTGTTGTTACATGGAATGGCAATGTCCACATAGCGAAGTGGGGAGTCTGTGTTGCACAGGGCAGTGGTTGGGAGGTTAACATACGATGCTTCAGTCAGAGGCTGGTGATCTGCCTGAGGATCAGTGACCACCAAGAGGCGAGGCTCCCTGAAAGCTGCCTGGATCTGGTTGGTGAAGGTGCCCGGTGTGAAACGTCCAGCAATAGGTGTGGCGCCAGTGGCAGCAGCGAATTTCAGAACAGCTCTCTGGCCAGTGTTCCTGGATGAGATGACACTAACATCGGCTGGGTTTTCAATGGCTACAATGGAACCTGCTGCCAGCAGAAGTTTTTCCCAAGTTCTCTTCAGATTAATGATGTAGATGCCATCACTCTTTCTCTTGTAAATATATTGTTCCATCTGGAAGTCCAGATTGGTGCTGCCCAGATAGGTTCCTGAAGCCAGGAACTTGAGGACATCCTCCTCCTTCATCTGCAGGACATCAAGGGCTCCGGACATCGTGAAGGTTTCCCTTTAAAGTTACGACGGAAACCGAGAACAACGCCATATGGAACACTCTTCTGGGCAGCGCGGAAAACTGCCTAGGTAGTTTCTAAACCCATGAAGTAGGAAATGTATAATCACAGAGGTTACTTTGAAATATAAATGTTTAGCCCCACTGGATTTCTAATAAGATACACTAATATGTAAAAGATGTTTGTATGTATATGCATATATGCACATAAATGTACATGTATATATGTGCATCTCGGTATGTGTGTATATACTCAGAGACACATATACATAGTCACACATATACATATGTGTATGTGTGTATGTGTGCATATATATGTATTTATACATATATATATTTATACATACACACACACACACACACACACACACACACACACACACATATATATATATATATATATATATATATATATATATATATATATATAAAACTTATCTGGCAAATTCAACTTTTCAGATGTCAACCAATTAGCAAACATTTAACTGCTTACCTCATGTCTAGGCACTGTACTAAGCTCTAGGATACACACAAAAAGAGAAAAGAAAATGGTCCCTGTGTTCAAAAACTTTGCATTGTAATAGAGGAGATAAAAATATAAATCAGTATGTATAAGATGACTAGATAGGCTACCTTAGAGGGGATTACATTAGCAACTGAGGGTACCTGGGACATATTCATAAAGGAGATGGTACCTGAACTGAGTTCTAAAGGGAACCTGGGATTCCAAAAGAGGAGTTTGGAAAGGAGAGAATTTTAAACCTATGGAAAAACTAGTGAAAAGTCATGGAGATGAGATATGGACTGTTGTTTGACAGGAAAAGCAAATTAGCCAACATAGCTGGGTTGTAGAGTACTAAGAGGAGATTAGAATGTAAGAAGTTTGGGGGCGGAGCCAAGATGGCGGAAAGGAAGCAGTAACCTCACTGAGCTCCTCTGTCACTAAGTCCAAAAGGGTAAATCTGAGCAGATTCCGGAGTGACAGAGCCCAGTGGAAGACAGAGTGTGGCAGAATCCAGCCCAGGAGGTTGCCCAGAGTGTCCGCACAGGTCGAGAGCAGAGCGCGTGGGGTCTGCACAGCTCAGACCTAAGAGCAGGCAAACAGACTACAACAGAGAGAGAAAAAGCCCCAGCCTGCAGACTTACCAAGGACGAATCGCAGTCAGCTGGCAGAGGGAACGGATCATTGGAGCCAGGTTTGAGAGTCGGGCCCCCAGTGGAGAGAGTGGCTTCTCAGGCTGCATTCAGCCCCTAGCCTGGAAGTTTAGAAACTGCCTGCCTGTATAATACAGGGGCTGGAATGGCAAAGTAAATTCTAGCTGCTCAGATCCTCCCATCCCTCCTTCATGAAGCAGAAAACCCAAAGATAAGTCTCCCACCCAGATTGAAATCCCAAGTTAATGGAAATAACCTCAGGCTTGAGAATCTCCAAGAAAGGGTGTAACTGAGACAGCCAGGAATTTGAAGAGAAGAGAGGGAGGGGACCCAACTAGCCCCACCTCACCTCACCAACAAAAGCCTACTTATAGCCCAGGGGTATAGAGGCAGAAATCTGAAGTGGTCAGACTCATCCCTACCTACACATCTACATTCCTCACTGACTTCCCTGACTTAGCCATAAACTAGCCACCCAGAGGTATTCAAAGTCAAGGATCAGGCCCCAAACTCATAGCCTGAGACACTAAGAAAAAGGAAGTCACAATGGGAAGGAAGGAAGCTGAAAAGGAGAAGGGGAAGGCAAGAAAGTCTATTCAAGCATACTATGCAGGGCAAGAACAACAAAACACACAGGACAATATAGACTCTCTGCCCACACCAGAGACCACAGAAGGAAACATGATCTGGTCTCAAGCCCAAATAGCATTCCTGGAGGAGCTTAAGAAAAATTTTAAAGACCAAATCAGGAGGCAATGACCAACTTGGAAAAAGAAAATACCTCCCTAAAAAAGGAACTTCAAAAACTCACTGAAGACCATAATTCACTAAAAATTAGATACAATCAAACTGAAACTCAGAACTCTATGATGCAGCAGGAGTCAATCGAAAAAAACAAGATGATCGAAAAATTGGAAGAAAATGTAAAATATCTCACTGGAAAAATAACTGACCTAGAGAACAGATCCAGGAGAGACAACCTAAGAATTATTGGTCTACCAGAAAGCCATGATGAGAAAAGCAGGCTAGACAACATCCATTCCTATTAAAAACACTAGAAAGTATAGGAATAAATGGAGCCTTCCTTAAAATAGTTGCTAGCATCTATCTAAAACCATCAGCAAGTATTATATGCAATGGGTATAAACTAGAAGCCTTTCCAATAAGATCAGGAGTGAAACAAGGGTGTCCACTATCACCCCTCTTATTCAATCTGGTACTAGAAACGTTAGCAGTAGCAATTAGAGAAGAATAAGAAATCAAAGGAATCAAATTAGACAAAGAAGTGACCAAGCTGTCACTCTTTGCAGATGATATGATGATATACTTAGAGAATCCTAGAGAATCAAGTAAAAAATTACTTGAGAAAATAAATAAATAAATTTGGCAAAGTTGCAGGATATAAAATAAACCCACATAAATCCTCAGCATTCCTGTACATCTCTAATAAAACTCAACAGCAAGAGATAGAAAGAGAAATCCCATTTAAAGTCACTGTAGACATGATAAAATATTTGGGAATCTACTTGCCAAAACAAACCCAGAATCTACATGATCACAACTACAAAACACTTCTCACACAAATAAAAACAGATCTAAATAGTTGGAAAAATATCAATTGCTCGTGGCTGGGTAGAGCTAATATAATAAAAATGACAATTTTACCCAAACTAAATTATATATTTAGTTCCATTCCAATCAATTTACCAAAAGACTACATTGTAGAGTTAGACAAAATAATAACAAAATTTATTTGGAAAAACAAACGGTCTAGAATATCAAGTGAATTAATGAAAAGAAATGCTAGGGAAGGTGGACTAGCTATGCCAGATCTTAATCTGTATTATACAGCAGCAGTCATCAAAACTGCTTGGTACTGGCAGAGGTGTAGAGTAGTGGAGCAATGGAATAGATTAGGTGCAGGAGACCCAGCAGTTAATGAATATAGCAATCTATTGTTCGATAAACCCAAAGACCCCAGTTTTTGGGATAAGAATGCACTATTTGACAAAAACTGCTGGGAAAACTGGAATACAGTATGGCAGAAACTGGGCATAGATCATTATCTAACACCATATACCAAAATCAAGCCTAAATGGGTGCATGATCTAGGTGTAAAGGATGATACTGTAAGCAATTTGGGAAAGCAAGGAATAGTTTACCTGACAGATTTGTGGAGAGGGGAAGACTTTAGGACCAAACAAGAATTAGAGAGCATTATAAAATGCAAAATGGATAATTTTGATTACATTAAATTGAAAAGCTTCTGTACAAACAAAGCCAATGTAACCAAGATCAAGAGGGAGGTTGGAAATTGGGAAAGAATTTTTACAACTTGTGTCTCTGATAAAGGACTCATTTCTAAAATTTATAGAGAATTGAGCCAAATCTATATGAATACAAGTCATTTCCCAATTGAGAAATGGTCAAAGGATATGAATAGGAAGTTTTCAGAGAAAGAAATTAAAGATATCTATAAGCATATGAAGAAATGCTCTAAATCACTATTAATTAGAGAAATGCAAATCAAAACAAATCTGAGATACCACATCTCTCCTGTCAGATTGGCTAGGATGCCAAAACAAGAAAGTGACAAATGCTGGAGAGGATGTGGGCAAATTGGAACGCTAATACATTGCTGGTGGAGTTGTGAACTTATCCAACCATTCTGGAGAGCAATCTGGAATTATGCCCAAAGGATTATAAATAATTTTATACCCTTTGACCCAGCCATACCACTCCTAGGGTTATATCCCAAAGAGATCATAGTAGTGGGAGGAAGAACCATATGTACAAAAATATTTTTAGCAGCCCTTTTTGTGGTTGCAAAGAATTGGAAACTAAAGGAGTGCCCATCAATTGGGGAATGGCTAAACAAGTTGTGGTATATGAATGTAATGGAATTTTATTGTGCTATAAGAAACGAGGAGGTGACGGATTTCATAATTACCTGGAGAGACTTATACAAACTGATGCTGAGCGAGAAGAGTAGAATCAGAAGAAATTTGTATACAATCACAGACATACCATATCTGTGACGACCAACTATGACAGACTGTACTCTTTTCAGCAATGCAGTGATATAATTTAATCCCGAATTGCTCAAGAAAGTGAGAAATGCGCCATCCAGAGATATAACTAGAAAGAACTGAGCCTGAATCCTGATGGAAGCAAACTAAATGATCTTGTTCTTCTCATTGTTTGGTTTTACTTCTTCCTTACCATCTTTCATCCCACCTAGTACAATATGCCTTTGTAATTGGAATAATGTTTAATATGAATGCATTTGCAGACCCTATACTGTACTATATGCTGTCATGAGGGGAGGGGGAGGGAAGTAAAGGAAATTTGAAAATCAAAAAAAAAAAAAAAGTATCCTGATGAGCTATCAAGCTAAGTGATTTGCCAATAATCATCAGGTTAGTATTTACCAGAGAGAGAACTTGAATACAGATTTATTTCACTCTACATCTTCTATCCACTATACCACTTTTTCTCAATATATATAATTAATCATATTAATAAAAAATGAAAGCATTGCTTACATCAATAGAGAAAAAAAAAGAATGTAAGAAGTCTGGAAAGTCAGAAAGAAACAAAACTTGTGAAAAGCTTTAAATGATAAAGAACTTTATAGTTTATCCTAGGGGTAATAAAAAATCATTGGAACCAAGAAGTAAGGTGGGAGGAAAGCAGGAATTGGCCTCTAGGGTTTAGTCAATTCATATATATATATATATATATATATATATATATATATGTTTTCTATGTCCTCATCCAATGGCTGCTATTTTTAATTTTAGGTACAATTCTACCAATTTATTATACAATTTCCCAGTCCATAGCAGCTTTTTGTGTTTGTTTTGTTTGTTTTGTTTTGTTTTTAATGGAAGATTGGTAAATCAGGGAAAGACACTTGAAGGAGCAGGCCCATTCTTAGAACTATGGAGTAAGGGATAAAAAATAGGAAAGGAAATGATAAAATGAGATATAAGAAATAAAAAAAAAATACCCTGCATAGCCATTTAGTGGAGGGGATATAGTTATATATAACTTATATATAGGAACTGAGGGAAAAGATATCACAGTAGAGCAAAATAACTGAAATTAACAATGATGACCTCAAAACATCAAGAAATTGGTGCTCAGTATTCTTGGTTTAAGAAGGTAGACATGTTTTTGGTAAAGATAGAAGGGTTTCTGTTGTTTTTTTTTTTTAATGGTTAACATTTTTATTGTTTTGGATCTTAGTTTAGTTATTTACAGAATTCACTTTTATGGAAAGGTTGACATCTTAAAATGTTAAAGAAAATGAGACTACTCCATTTATTTTGAGATTTCCCTGACCAATGTATTCTATTATTATTCCAGGCAGCTAGGCAGAGCAGTGAATGGAGTGCTATAACAAGAATCATAAAGACTCATCTTCCTAAGTTCAAATCTCATCTCAGGCAATTACTATCTGTGTGGACAAGTCACTTAAACCACTTGCCTCAGTTTCCTCTTCTGTAAAATGAATGGAAGAAGGAAATGGCAAACCACTCCAGTCTCTGACACATCTAATCTAATCCAGCCTCAGACACATAACACAAAAACTATCTGTGTGACCTTGGGCAAGTCACTTAACCCCAATTGCCCTCCAAAAAGCAAAAAAACAAACAAACAAACAAAAAAAAAAACCCAAAAGGGGTCATGGAAAGTAAAACATGACCACTTTAGACATCATTTCTTCTCTAAAAGCAAACTCTCTCTCTCTCTCTCTCTCTCTCTCTCTCTCTCTCTCTCTCTCTCTCTCTCTCTCTCTCTCATCCATAGCTACTCATGAAAGTCTCAGTTCAATAAATCTGTTAACCAATGACTCTAAAAGCATTAGGTAAATTTTTACCAAAAAAATACTTAAAACATTATGAGGGAAACAAAATAATTTTGTTGACTTTTCTCTTCTTCTCCATATGCAGATTAGCACATTCAGCTCCATAAATCAATAGACAGTATATTTTTGTTTTTGTTGTTGTTGTTTTTATAAACAAATGCTTTATTAACCTCTGGTTTACATCATTCATTTCCAACAGATATTGAGTTACAATTTTTTCCCCATTTTTCCCCTACCTACAACCCCAGAATAGCAGTTCCACAAGATATCCCCTCATCCAATCTGCTCTCTCCCATATCTTCTCCCATACCCCCTTCGACTTTGCCATTAGGGCAAGGTGAATCTCTGTGCCCCACTGCCTGCACATCTTATCTCCCAATTACATGCAAAATCGTATTAATAATAGTATTTATATATATTTGAAACATTTAATTTAAAACTTTGAATTTCAGATCCATTCCCTTCCTCCCTTGTCACCCACTCCCTTTAGGAAGATAAGCAATTCAGTATATGTTGTACTTATATAGGTATGCAAAACATTACCATAGGAGATATATTGTAAAAGACTGCTTATATTTCCCTCCCACCCATCTCACCCCCACCTGGCCCATTTCCTACTTTGATCCGGTCCCTCTTAGCAAGTGGGTACTTCCAACCCTCCCTCCCCCCAGGATGCCCTCCCCTCCATCATCCTCCCTCTCATCCCCCTTTCCCCTACTCTCCTGCAGGGTGAGATATCCCATTTAGTATGTATGCTATTCTTTCCCTGAGCCAAATTCAATGAGAACATGGTTTTGCTTTTTTTCCTTCCTGGTCTTCCCCTCCCCTGCAACCACTTCTCCTTACCTCTTCTACATGAGATAGTTTACCCTACCCTGTCTCCCCCCATCTCCTCTTGCCACATTCATCTCTCACCTCTTAACTTCACCCCTTAAGTATCATCCCTTCCCAACAAATTCGATCTGTGCCCTCTATCCATGTATACCTGTAAACATATATACACACATTCACATATGTATGCATATGCCCATATATCCTTCTTCAATAATTTTCATACTGAGAAAGATTTAATCAGTCACAGTTATTGTTTTTCCATGTAGGAATGTGAATAGTTCAACTTTGATAAGTTCCTTTTGATTTGTTTTCCCTGTTTACCTTCTCAAGTATCTCTTCTTGTGTCTGAATGTCAAATTTTCTAGTTTAGTTTAGTCTTTTTAGTTGGGTGGCCTCGGTGAACCCTCCACACACTCTGGCAAGCTGGATACCCACCCCAGATCTCCACCCCAGACCACAATCCAGATCCAGGGAGGTTAAAGCAAGAGCAATTACCCCCCAACACTGATTGCTGGATCCCCCCAAAGTTTGCAGGCCAGGAGCTGAAGCTCCCACTGAACCTGCAAAATGTCAACTGTGCCTTGTTTCCTCAGTTGCTTCTCACCCCCAGGAGAAGAAGCTGACATGTTCCCCAAATACTGGTCCCAAAGTCCATAGGACACTAACCTCTCACTTTGTCCTAGGCATATCTGTGTTGCTAATTCTGGAATCTTCACAGCTGTTGGTATTCTGGTGTCCCCCCATCTGGCTGCTGTCCTGGCTGCCCTGGGGCTAAAACTGGGGGCTCATGCAGGCCTTCTATTGGCTCCCACAGCTCTCCCTGTTGGCTCCCAGCAAGCTGTGCTGGCCATTCCCTACAGGGCTGCCAGCCTGTCCTCAGTGGGAGGTTAGCTTCTCTGTGTCGTTCTGTGGGTACTGGAGCTCCAGAAGTTGTTCAGAGTCCACCTTTTACATGGTTTGGATATGGTGTGGGGGAGAGGACCTTGGAAGTGCTGTTTCTACTCTGCCATCTTGCCCCCTGACAGTTTTGTTTTTTGTTTGTTTGTTTTGTTTTGTTTTTCATCTCTACTCTTGTCAGACTTTAAATCATTGCCTGAAGCCAGATTTCATAAGTGTTGGCTTTGGAATTAGAAGGAGCCCAGGAAATACCACTGATAAGGTCTGGCCTTCTGTTTTTCTCTCTGACACTCACCAGATCATGACTGGGTGGAGCATAGGCTTGTTTTTATAAGTCTGGGAAAAGGCTGCCTTCATACTATGTCATGCTGGCCTGAAATACCTATCACAATAAGGCATTGTTAATGATATGTTCTTTTTTTTTCACATTCTAAGAAAGCATAAATATCCCTAAGAGGTCTAAGACAATATACATTATACCTTAGTGCAGATTGTTTGTTTTCATGGAACAAGATAGGTGAATGGGTAATAAGATTAGCAATGTCAAAGGGCAAGATAGAATGGGGAGAAGTGTAAGGAAACAGTAAAGAAACACATGAAGTGCAATCTGGGAACTAGATATCAAAGGTAAAACTCATCTAATTCATTATCATAGAGCTATTTTGATGATATACACCATGAGACAAGTAACCATTTGGACTTTATTAAAGGAACAAAAGAATTTTTAAAACTTCTATCAACTATTATATGAAGTGGGAACCTTTTCGCAAATAAAAAAAAAGATCAATCCCATATTTTTTTTTAAATCAATTATCCAATAGGAAAGAGATGGATGACCATTGATTACCTCCTATATGTGCTGGAGATGATGGATGACAGCAGTCAAAGCATTGATCGCTGGAAACAGGCTCACATCAGCCACGTATCTTTTATTAGAGGGCCACCCACTCCAAGGATTTATATATAAGCAACAAATTCCACTGCTTAACTTCATGTTGTGTCAAGGTAAGGTCTTTGGAAAGCTCTTGAACATTGACAACAATGTCCTTTAGGCTCAAAGAATTTTTCAAATTTATTTTTCAGAACAATTTGTCTGGACATAATGCACATGAAGCAACTCCAAACAGATTATTTTTATAGAGCTGCAAAGCCTAACAGGGGGCTTACATACTGTAATTCCTATTACAGCTATAAAATAAATTCATTTTGAATTACACACTAGAGAACCAACCTTGTAATTTTGCTTTATTTTGTTTTTGGAAATTAAAAACTCCACTTTTAAAAAAATTCTTCTGAATTCATAAAAATGAGAGCTGATATTCTAGTTAATAAAAATTTAAGATCAACTTCATTTTGCCATACCTCCAATATGAATTAAACTGTGTGAGTTAAATCAGGTAGCATGTACTCTAAGCAGACTGATTACAAAAGGCATATTTCTGTGTGTGGCTCATTCCTTTTTTGAAGACTATCTCCACCTTCAGCCTTATCTGCTCTTCAAAGAAACACAAGAATACCATTTTGGTGACAGTCTCTCCATGTTCTGTAAAGCTGCTGTTGCCTCAGTGTATTTCTGAAGGCAGAATTTGAGAGATGCATTTATTCGCTGACTTTTTGGTTGATAAGCATAGTTGTCTAATGAATATTTACAGCAAAGAACATTTATAGCATCAACTGGGTTCAGCAGTCTAGCACTACATAGCTCTCTATGCTCAGCATTGTCATGAGAATTTTGCCTATTTGTATGAACTTGGGCAAGTCACAACTTTTGGGGAGCTAGTTTTTCCTTATCTATGAAATGATAAGTTTGAAATAGATGATCACAGAGATACCTTCCAGCTCTAAATGTATGGCCTTATTAAGATTTAGGACACTGCAAACACTGTAAAAGAAAAAAAAAGATCATATGTATTAAAAAAGTAGAGATAGTGTCCTTCTCTTCAAAATTATATGTGCCAATTGTACACACATTAAGAGATGGCAGTCACAAATTATTGTGAGCATAAAGGACACCGAATGAGAATTTGATAGAAATGGGATCAAGCTCAGCTTCTGGCAATGAATCCTGCAGGATAAAAAGACAAATAACCTACTCATATTGGGCCCAGGTCTCTGATAAAAATTATTCCTAACTTCTAACATTGAAGAACCTATGGGATACAATATAAATCTGCAAACATCGGTCATTAGTTAAGCCCTAGATTATTCTGGAAATTATATGAATGCTAATTTAGACAACATGTAAGCAGTATTTTACAAATGAGGAAATAAAGTAATCACAGTCTAAGAGTTTCCATGTGTCTCAGAGGCCAGTCCTTCTACAATATGCTCATGTCATACCACCTCAACAAAAACATGTAGAGTATGTTTTCATGTCTCTGTGCTAGTGGGTAAAGAGGTAGTTATGTCTTATATGCATTCTTGAACTCCAAAATCTAATTATTTGGAAAATAATTGTCTATGAATTTAAGTGTAATTACATATATATTCAAATAATGAGCAATATTTCACTAATACAAATTAGGGGATATAAAAGACATAGTGGTATGAAAAACAAATGGCATAGGAGGTCAGTGGAAAGAAACTGCCATTTCTCATCACTGCTCAGAGAAATTCAGAAGAGAAAGCACTTGATTTAAACCTTGAAGAGCCAGCAGGGTTTCAGCAATTATAGAGAACAGAAAGTATTCAGGGAATATCTAATCTAGTCCACATGTGAACAAGAATCACCTGTGCAAACCAATAGAAAGCAAATGGTTACAAAGTAAGCTATATACAGGGCACACATAAAATAATTAACTGAGGAAAGAAGAATTAGAGGGAGTGAGAAAGGCTTCCTATAGAAGGTAGCATTTTGTTTGGACTTAAAAGGAAGCTAGGGAAGTCAATAGGCAAAGTTGAGGAAGGAAGAGCATTCCAGACATGGGGGATATGCAGAGAAAATGCTGAGAGTCAGGAGATAGAATGTCATCTTCATGGAAGGCCATTTGTCATTTGATCAAAAAGTCTATTGTAGGAAGTAAGGTGTAAGAAGACTGGATAAGTAGCTTATGAAGGGTTTTGAATGCCATACAGAACAATTTTTACTTCATCCTGGAGGCAATAAGGAGCCACTAGGGTTTATTTGGGGCATGGTGGTGGGGTACCATGATCAGACCTGCACTTTAGGAGAATTTCTTTGGTGGAGGAATGGAGGATACATTGGAGTGGGGAAAGATTTGAGCCATAAAGACCCATGAGTAGGCTATTGTAATTATAGTAGTGAGGCAGTACAGTCCTTTAATAGCAGCAATATCAGAGGAGAGAAGGAGGCATACATGAGAGATGTTGCATATGTAAAAGCAACAGACTTTGGCAACAGGTAGGACTGGGTTGGAGAAGAGATGATGAGAAGTCAAATATTATTCCTAGATTGTGAGTCTAAGGGACTAGTAGGAGAGTACTTCCCCCTACAGTAATAATGAAGGTAGGAGTGGAAGAGGATTTGGGGAAAAGATCATGAATTCTCTTTTGGATATGTTTAGATGAGTCTGGTCAGGTATATAAAATTTGTGTATACATGCATCATTTTTCTCATCTAAAGAAGCAAAGTCACCTCAGACATACAAGGAGAGGAGGGGTTCATTTCTGGAGTTGAGATTCAAGGATTAGGAAAATTTCATAAGGGGGTACCAAGTGGCTGACCAGCAGGCATTTTCAGGAATCTCTCTGCTGGTGCTGAGGCAAGATTCTCTTGCTCTGCCTTACTTGGATCTGGGTCACAGTCTTGAGTGGAAGTCCTGGTATAAGTAGCAATAGTGTGGCAGAGCTTGTTGAGACTGGAGAGAGGCAGCCATCCTCACAGTTCTGAGGCAGTTGCCTAAAGGAAGGCACAGCAGCTTACTGACAATATCTGCGCAAAACCCCAGAAATTTGGGACATAACACTCTCCACTCTGGAAGCAGAGCTATACTGGGGCAAAGACCTCAGAAGTTAAATAACTGGCTGGCAAAATGAGCAAACAGAGAAAGTACAATCAGACTATAGAATCTGTTTGGGGGGACAAAGAAGATCAAAAGATAAAATGAGAAGAAGACAACAAAGTCAAAACTCCTGCATCAAAAGACTCCTAGAAAAATTAGAACTGATTGCAGGCCATGGAGGCACTCTAGAAGGATTTTGAAAATCAAGAATGAGAAGCAGAGGAATAATTGGGGAGAGAAATGGGAATGATGCAAGAAAATCATGAAAAACAAGTCAACAGCCTGACTGAAGAAAATAACACCTTAAAAATAGACTAACTCAGGGGTGGAGCCAAGATGGTGGAGTAAAAACAGAAACTTGCTTGAGTCCCTGCTCCAACCACCTCCAATACCTGTAAAAAAATATGACTCTAAACAAATTTTAGAGCTACAGGACCCACAAAGTGACAGAGAGAAACAAATCTCCCACTAAAGGCAGTTTGACAGGCTGACATAAAGGGTCAATTGCACTGAGGTGGGAGCCAATTGTGTTCTTGCATGAGCCACACCAGCCCAGACCCAGGGTGGCCAACACTCACTGCCCAGACTGTCCAGGACAGACTTTAGGTGAGTGAATCACCAGCAGCCATGGTAGTTTCCAGACTTCTCAATCCATAAACATCAAAGGGAAAGTAAAAGGTCAATAGGGAACTCTCCTGAAAGTGAGTGAGAGAACAGTACGGTCCATCCCCCCAGGGCAAGAGGTGGCCGCAGTTTGGCAGCTGCAGGTGTTGCTTCATGGCTGCCTCTGGAGCTTCTGACCTGCAGATCATAGGGAGACCAAGCAACCATTCACAGTGCAATCACTCTTGCTTTGGCCTGCTTGGATCTGGGTCATGGTCTTGGGTGGTAGTCCTGAGGGAAGGAACGCTAGTGTGCCAGAGCTTGTGGTTGCTGTGGAGAGGGTGCACTCCTCATAGCTCTGAAAACAGCTCTGGAAGCAGCTGTACAAACCCTAGCAATTTGGAACACATCTCTCTCCACTCTGGAAGCAGAGTTCTAACCATGGCAAAAAGCCCGGAAGTCAAATAATTGGCTGGAAAGGTAAGAAAACAAAGGAAGTGCAATTGGACTATAGAATCCCTTTTTGGGGACAAAAATAATCCAAACATGGCACAAGAAGAAGCCAACAAAGTAAAAACTCCTGCATCAAAAACCTCCAAGAAAAAATATGAGCTGATACAAGCTATGGAGGACATGAAGAAGGATTTTGAACATCAATAAAAGACGTAGAGGAAAAATTGGGAAGAGCAACGAGAATGATGCAAGAAAATTATGAAAAGTAAGTCAACACCTTGATTGAAGAAAATAACACCTTAAATAAAGACACTAACAGGGTGACTAGGAGGTGCATTGACCCCAGAGTCGGGAGTACCCGGAATTGGTTTCGGCATCAGTACTTAGCATCCACACATAAATAACTAGCCATGTAATGTTGAGCAAGTTACTTAACCCCAATAGCTTAAAAAATAAAAACAGACTAACTCAAATGGCATAAGAGGCCCAAAAAGCCAATGTGGAGAAGAATGTCTTAAAAAGTCAAATTTTCCAGATGGAAAAGGAATTTCAAAAACTTACTGAAAAGAATAATTCCTTCAAAATTACATTGGAGCAAAGGAAAGTTAATGACTTCATGAGAAATCAAGATACTATAAAATAGATCCAAACAAATGAAAAAAAAAATAGAAGTCAATGTGAAATATCTCATTGGAAAAACGACTGAACTGGAAAATATATCCAGGAGAGATAATTTAAAACTTATTGGACTACCTAAAAGCCATGATCAAAAAAAGAGCCTAGACATCATATTCTCTAAGGAAAGTTGCCCTGATATTCTAGACCCAGAGGGGACAATAGAAATTGAAAGAATTCAAAAACCACCTCTTCAAAAAGATCCCCAAAAGAAAACTCCTAGAAAAATCATAGCAAAATTCCAGAGTTCCCAGGTCAAGGAGAGAACATTACAAGTAATCAGGAAGAAACAATTTGAGTATTGTAGAAACATAATCAGGATAACACAAGATCTAACAACTTCTACATTAAGGGATTGAAGGTCTTGAAATATGATATTCTGGGGGCCAAAAGAGCTAGAATTGAAACCAAGAATCAGCTACCCAGCAAAAATGAGTATAATGCTTCAGGGGAAAAATGTGGTCATTCAATAAAATAGAGGACTTTCAAGTATTCTTGGTGAAAAAAAAAAGAGCTGAACAAAAAATTTCACTTTCAAATACAAGAAGCAAGTGAAGCATGAGAAGGTACACAGGAAAAAGAAATCATAAGGAACTTATTAAAGTTAAACTATTTATATTCTTACATGGAAAAACGATAATTGTAATTCATGAGACGTTTTTGAGTATGAGGATAGGTGAAAGGAATATATATGGATATATATATATATATATGCATGTATAGGAGGGTGTATGGATGTGTGTATATATATGTACAGATATATATGTGTGTATGTATATGTATATATATATATTTGTGTGTGTGTGTGTGTGTGTGTGTGTACATGTATACACAGAGGGCACAGGATGAGTTGAATATGAAAGTATGATATCTAAAATATAAAATTAAGAGGTGAGAGAGGAATTTATTGGGAGGAGAAAGGGAGAGATAACATAGGGTAAATAATCTCATATAAAAGAGGCAAGAGGAAACTGTTACAATGGGGGTAAGAACAGAAAAATGAAAGGAAATGTGTCACCCTCAGTGTCATTGGATTTGACTTAAGGAGGGAATAACATACAACCTCAATTGGGCATCTTACCCTACAGGAAAGTAGGGGGAAAGGGAATAAGAGGGGGGATGCTAGAAGAGAGGGCAGATTGGGGGAAAGGGTAGTTGGAAGGAAACACTTTTGAAAAGAGAGAAGTGCAAAAGAGAAAATAGAATAAATGGGGGCAGGATAGGATGGATGGAAATATAATTAGTCTTTCACAATATAACTACTATGAAAATGTATTGCATGTACACATGTACAACCTATATTGAATTGTTTATCTTCCCAGTGGGTGTGAGTGAGGAAGGAAGAATGTAAAGAACATGGAATTCATTTTTTTAAAAGCAAATGTTAAAAAAATTGTTTTTTTTTTTCGTGTGAAACATGGAAATAAGATATACAGGCAATGGAGTATAGAAATACACCTTGTCTTACAACAAATTAATTGGGGATAAGGGGGAATATAAAAGAGAACAGATTGATGGATGGGGCATTCAGTATGTTTGCTGTCTTGGGTTGGGAGAGTAGGGGAGAGACAGGGAGAAAATTTGTAGCACAAAATCCTGTGGAAATCAATATAGAAAACTAATAAATAAATTATGTGAAAAATGAAAATGATAAATTAAACAACAATGAAGTGAAAGTTAAATGATAATTAGAATATATTATGCCCAACTGCATGCCATAAATTTGACAATCTTAGTGAAAGGGATGGATATTTAGAAAAAATATAAATTGCCAAGATTAACTTGGAAAAAGTAATTAAACAAGCCATCGAAATAAATTCCAAATGGGCACATGGATTATATATAAAGGCTGGTGTTAAAGGGGAGCAAGGAATAGTTTATCTGTCAGATATACAGAGAATGGAGGAATTTATGACCAAACAAAAGCTAGAAAAAATTATGAAATGCAAAATACATAATTTTGATTACATTAAATTGAAAATTTTTTTTGTACGAACAATGTCAATGCAACCAAGATCGGGGGGAAGCAGAAAACTGAGAAAGAATTTTTACAACCAACATCTCTGATAAAGGTCTAATTTCTAAAATATATGGATAATGGGGTCAAACTATAAGAATACCAGTCATTTCTCAATTAATACATGGTCAAAGGATGTGAATAACCAATTTTCAGAGGAAGAAATTTAAACTCTCTATAATCATGTGAAAAAATGCTCTAAATCACTATTGATTAGGGAAATGCAAATCAAACTAAATCTTAGGTACCACATCATACCTAACAGATTGGTTAACATGACAAAACAGGAAAATTATAAATGCTGGAGACAATGTGGGAAAATTGGAACACTAATACATTGTTAGTGGAGTTGTGAACTGATTCATCCATTCAGGAAGAGCAATCTGCACCTATGCCCCAAGGGTTAAAAAATATGCATAACCTTTGACCCAGCAATACAACTTCTAGGGCTATATACCAAAAATATCATAAAAATGGGAAAATTACCCACAAGTACTAGCATATTTATAACAGCTCTTTTTGTGGTGGCAAAGAACTGGAAATTGAGGAAATGTCCATCAATTGGGGAATGACTAAACAAGTTGTGGTATATGAATGCAATGGAATATTATTGTACTATAAGAAATGATGAGCAGGCAGACTTTGGAAAAACTTGGAAAACATTATATGAATTGATGCTGAGTGAAGTGAGCAGAACTAGGAGAACACGATGCACAGTAACCACCATATTGTGCGATGACTGCCTTTGATAGATTTAGCTCTTCTCTGACCTAAAACAACTCCAAAAGACTGAGGATGAAAAATGCCATCCACATCCAGAGAAATATAGAGTCTTAATGAAGATTGAAGCATACTATATGCTGTCATTTTTTTGTTTTTTCTTTCTTGTGGTTCTTCCCAGTTATTCTAATTCTTCTATACAACATGACTAATGTGAAAATATGCTTACTAATATGTAGAGCCTATACCAGATTTCATGCTTTTTTGTGGAGGGTGGAGCAGAGGAAAGTGGAGAAAAATTTAAACTTGTGGAAGTGAATGTTGGAGACTCAAAATAAGTTAATCAAATAAAAAAAAGTTATAAAGAAAAATGCTTCACGCAAAGGAAGAGATATAAACTCTTTTTCAGAAGTGAGATTTCAATAGTTGTGAAACAATGCAGATATTTTTTTGCTTGTTTTGGATTTTTTGCTTTTTGGAGGGGGTAAGGAAGGACAATTGGGGTTAAGGGACTTGCCCAAGGTCATGGCTATTTTTGTGTTAAGTGTCTGAGGCTGGATTTGAACTCAGGTCCTCCTGACTCCAGGGCTGGTGCTCTATTCACTACACCACCTAGCCACCCCCAATATAGATATTTTTTAGACATTTTTGATATGTGGATCACCTTTTCCTATTTTTTTTCTTCTTCCTCTTTTTCTTCGCTCTTTATTTAGAAAAAAATATATATTATAAGTTATGGCTCTCTTGAAGAGAGAAGGGGAATGTATATTTGGAGAGATTTAGTGATATATATATATATATGTACATATATATGTATATACATTTATATAATAGATATAGATAAATATATATATGTGTGTGTGTGTATTTATACATATGTACAATTTATTTTTTTAAACTGTCACTTTCCTCAAAGAGCTTATGTTCTAATGGGCAGACAACATGCCCATAAATGGGTAAATGCATGATGCATAAGGTATCTTAATAATTTGTGCCATTTAATGATAACGTTGATACACATTTAGAAAATATCCACTGCCTCTTTACAAAATTTTAGGGTTCTCTGGTAAATCAATTAATCAATCATTATGTATTTACTAAGCACCTACAAAATGCCGGGGTCTATATTAGGCACTTGGCATTCAAGTCAAAAGAATCATAAGCATTTTTAAGGAACTGAAAGTATACCTATGACTTCAGAATTATTATTCCATGTTGAATAACCACCATGAATGAAGGCTCACAGGAACTGACCTATGTTTCTCCAAAGGCTCCCTGCTCCGAGATCACCTACCTGCAAAGACAAGAGTTTCCAAGTAAGGTTTCTGTGATAATTGCCTAAGCCTGATTTCCAGTTGGCACCTTGACAAGTAAAGTGCAATGCGAGAAACTGCACATCTGTTTACCAATAAACAATAACCTTTTTATGGGTTGAAAAGGAGGGAAAAAAACGATTGGTACTCTCCCTGCTCTAACCTGTTCTCCTTTAAAATATTTATACTTGTCCTGTAGTCACTTATAACCCTCTACTGTGGTTAATTGGAGGCACTTAGTCCCACTGCTGGCCTCTTGCTGTGATAAATATTTAATCACAGGGGGGAAGAGTTCCTAGTTGAGAAAAGACATCAGTCACTGGCTCTTGAAAACAGAACAAAGGGCATAGTTACCTAGAAGGAGTCTTCACTATATAGTCCAGGGTTAAGAAAGGTCCACCTAATTACCTCTGCTGAGAAACAGCAGTCTCTTTCTCTCTGACTTTCTGACATTTATACTCCCCACTACCCCCCACCTCTTCCTGTTGGTTTAAAAATGGACTGAATACAAAACTAAAGTCCACCTTGCTAGTGAATTTTCAGTCGGTCACTGAGTTAGGCCTTGAGTATATGGTGTGTCATCCTTACTCTGTCATTTTTTCTTCCCAATTAAAAATAATGGCTGGCATTGTCCTGTCAGGCTACAAAATATTACTGTAGGGGAAAAAATAGCTGGTATCTCGACAGAGCCATTGTCCACTAATTTGAAGTTCAATCTTTGCCTACTATCCATCTCTTTGCCTCTCCATGTATCACAGTGACATCAAGAAATCCAAGTTCCCATGGGAAAGCTCTTGACGGACACCATTGCATCTGACCCCATTTCTAGTGAAACAATATCCATGGAAATGGAGTGACATAATGACATGCTTTAACTGTGGTGCCACCACGAAGTCCCATGTTTTCCTTGAAACAAACTTCTTTGAATCTATATTAAGCTTCTACGTTGTTATGCTAGGTGTGAATTTGGTGTTTTGGTCAAGTCTTTCTATTAGATAAAAATAATTTAGCCAAACAGGTGGGGGTAGTTTTCAAAAATATATTTTACATAGGAGGACAAAGGGAAGTATATTCCTTTTAGTGATTGAGCAGATCTATTTTTATTTTAAAAACTTTCCTTTTTTTTCTCTTTTTTTAGATCTAATTATTAGGGTATTGTATTCACACACATACACATATGATACCTGTGTATAACAGTTGTCTCCTTGTCTTTCTATTACTACCCCAAAGGTTTTGTTTTTTTTTAAGCAGTTGGGGCTAAGTAACTTGCCCAAGGTCACATAGCAAGTTTTTTGTTTTGTTTTTGTTTTTGTTTTTTTGTTTGTTTTGTTTTGTTTTGTTTTGTTTGTTTTGTGTGTGTGGTGCTAAGTATCTGAGGCCAGAAGCAATCCTGGGTCCTCCTGACTCCCAGGCCAGCGCTCTTACTCACAAAGTTTTAAGTAGACCAGAGATAGTGTTTTCCCTATCACCAAGTGTTATAGTCCCAGGAAACCTCCAGTATTATGCAGAGCACACTCTGAATTCCTGTTGTCTTGACATGAATACATCAAGGGTTTTGACTGTGTCTAAATAGATCCCTCTTGCAGAAAAATAAAAAGGTTTAAGCACAATTCACACCTATTTGACTACACTGAACAAAATTTTAGGGTATTCCTTATGGAGGAACCATTTTTTTTTTTTTTTTTGCCTTTTGGAGGGCAGTTAGGGTTAAGTGACTTGCCAAAGGTCACACAGCTAGTAAGTGTTAAGTGTCTGAGGCCAGATTTGAACTCACATTCTCCTGACTCCAGAGCCCATGCTCTACTCACTGCACCACCTGGCTGCCCCAATGGAGGAAACTTCTGCTATGAAATAGCACCCATCATTTGCCTGATGGGAAGCATGGTGTAAAAATGGGTTGTGATCCAGGTTCGTCCATTCATAATACTTGATTAGTGACCTGGAACAAATCACTCAGTCTTACTGAGATTCAGCTTCCTTAATACTCAATGAGGCTAATAAATTTTAGTTCAAAATCATCAATTCATTCATTCATCAAATATGCAGTGAATGAATCATTGAAAAAGCATTTATTAAGCCCTTATGCGTATGTATGTATGTATGTATGTATGTATGTATGCAAATGTGGATTGGAAAGAGAAAAGTAGGACCATTTTTTCATTCAAGGAACTCACATTCTAATGAAAGACACATCATATTTGGAATGGAAAGATCCTATTATTCTTAGTGTACACTGGCAAAGCATATGGCAATACCTCATCTTTTGTTTCATTTCTACTGATAAAATCATATCCATTCCTTATTTTGAACCATTTGACAGTTCCAAGAAATTTAGTGTCAAGAACTTTCTTTTCTGGGCCTTCAGATGTTGTGTCTCTAGCACATACAGGAGCAGTTGCCAGTCTGCATCTTCCTCTGGTGCTGCTTTCCAGGATGATGGCTGAGTGCACTGAAGTGGAAACACTGTTATTCTGAAAGTTTGGGGGTACAGGATTCTAATCTGTCTCCATATCCAAGAAGAGAGGCTGTAAAGGATAAAAGATTGGTGTCAGGAAGAACCAAATTTTAGTCCTAGCTCTGAAATATGCTGGCTGTAGGACTCTGAACAATTGATTTACCCTCCAGTGTCCCAGACTGCTCTCCAAGACTGTCTGTTATTTCTGTGTATTGGCATAAGAAGGTAACTGGGGAGCTCATGACACAGATTTAACTGCAAATCCAAATTGTTTAAAAATGAGTAAACCAGTGTGCTGTCTGCCAAATGGTACCAAGATAAAAAGACAATCTTTGCTTTCAAGGAATTTGCAATCTAATGGAAAGTATATTTGCATGTCTTTGTAAATAGTAAAGCACTATATAAATTATTTTGTTGCCTGATTCTCATTTCTCTTCCCAATTTTTCCTCTACTTCCCTCACTTGATTTTCAAAATCATTTTTGAGCTCTTCCATGGTCTGTGACCAATTCATATTTTTCCCAGAGGCTTTTGATGTAAGAGCTTTGACTTTGCTGTCTTCTTCAGGTTGTATGTTTTCATCTTCTTTGTCACCAAAGTAAGATTCTACAGTCTGAGGTTTCTTTTTAACACTGTTTGCAGTTTTTTTTTTCCCCCAGCCAAATACCTGACTTTTTAGCGCTCTTTTAAAGTAAGACTTTGTTTATACTGTGTAGGGTGTCCTGTCTCAATCTTCAGGTATTTCGTGCAGCTATTTTCAGAAATACTTTTTTGGGGCCTGTAAATTTTCAGCTCTTCTAATGTGGTATAATCAAAGGAGAGGTGCCTTCCTGGCCTGTGCTCTGCTCTGTTAGTGAAGCATTAAACAAATGGAAGGTACTATTGTTAGACAAACAGTATAGGGGTGGCTAGGTGGTGCAATGAATACAGCACTGGCCCTGGAGTCAGGAGGACCTGAGTTCAAATTCGGCCTCAGACACTTAACACAAAAACTAGCTATGTGACCTTGGGCAAGTCACTTAACCCCAATTGCCCTCAAAAAAATAGATAAACAGTATAGTGGAAAGGATACACTGAATTTTGTCACAGAATGCTAGAACCATGTATCTAAACCTGGAGGGGAGTTGAAATGCCATCAAGTCCAACCCCCTCATTTCATAGAAGAAGAAATCAAGCCTAGAAGATTAAAAGATAACTAGATTCAAGACAGAGCCTTGCCCCTTACCTTTGTGTGACTTTGGTCAAGTAACAACTTTTCTGATTATCAGTGCTCTCACCTCCAAAGTGGAGGTGGGGAAGTGTTGCTTATGGATGAGAATTTCATCATATGCTGAGTTGCTCTTCATCTGAAACACGTTATTAGAGAGTCGCCTATGGCCATTTAAGACAAAATGAATTATCAGGCATCTTTTGTTTTTCCAAGGGCTAACCCCTCTTTCACCTATCTATGCCACATTGCCTCGAACTGGGTAATATAACATTTTAAACTGATTTATAGTCATAGTGTTTGAAAGACACAATGGATGCAAAATATTTTATCACTATTACATAAATATTTCGGTACTTTAGGGATTCACTATTTTTGATTTTAAGCATAGATGATAGTTGAGTCATAAAGACAAGTATTTATTAAATCCTTACTATGTGCCAGGCACTGTACTAAACAATAGGGATACAGATACAACAACAACAACAAAAAAAAACCCTACCTACAAGAAGCTTGTATTCAAAAGGGGGAAGATAACCATTAAAATAAAGCTGACAATGAGAAGGGGGTGTAAATGAGAGCACAGGAGAATATAGCCTTGAGAAGGCATTATTGACTTGGGAACCAGACAATCAAAGGAAGAAGCTATAGAGGCAGAAGATGCTTCCAAAGTGAGAAGTACAGACGTAGAGTAAACATTGTGAGTGGAGAAGAATTTCAAATTTTATAAGAATCAGAAGTATACTCTCTCCCTTTCCCTCTCTCTCTCTCTCTCTCTCTCTCTCTCTCTCTCTCTCTCTCTCTCTCTCTCTCTCTCTTTCCCTCCCTCTCACTCTCTCTCTCTCCCTTCTTCCCCCTCCCCCATGAAATAAATGATTTCTGAAAATTGCTTTGGTTGGAAAACTTATTACACCATCACTAACCTACTGATGAGACTTTCTTACCTTACTTAGACTGCTAGTTGGAAAATAGGCATACAGTACATTACTGGGCATCTATTGGAAGGTTTTCTAGATTGATAGGAAATGCCAAATTGTTATAGATTATGAGAACCTAGTCTCTTTACAATCAACTTGGCTTTGAAAATTAGGTTTGGTCTCATCCAATTTTCTTTGAAATGATTCCAAGAAGGACATCACTATTATAAAGTGAAAAACTTAGTATCCACTTACCAAATTTTATCTAATGCCTAGTAGTTAATTTATGCAAGGAAAATATACATAAGTACATTCAAAGAACATGAACAAGTTATAGTGGACCACAAAGTGAAAATGAGCCCTCAGGATTTAACAGGGATCTAAAAAATAATAAGAACTGACATTTATATAGGACTTTAAATTTTTCAAAATTGTTCTGCTATATTATCTCATTTGATTCTCACTGAACCCTTCATGACAAGTAAAAATGCATTATTATACTGATTTTAGATGAAGAAATTGAATTTTTAGATTAAATTATTTGCTTCTGATTACATAGCTAGTAAGGGCTTGACGGAAGATTTAAATTTTGGTCTTCTTAGGCCAAGTTCAGGGCTCTAACCAGTACACAGACAGCTTTTCAATAAAGTTGGTTAGGCAGGTTGCTTAAATTCCCTGTGACTCAGTTTTCTAACCTGTCAAAAGAGGGTTAGGTTTTAACTAGATGGTCTCTCAGATTTCTTCCAACTCTAAGTCTATAGCCCTATTATCCTAATGCATGAGTAAGCAGAAAGATAGCATGGAAACATTAATCTACTGGCATTAGTCCATTCAACACTAATCAGGTCTTCAAAAGAAGACTCTATCTTTTTGAGCAGTGGCCCACAAAGGAAGTGAGCAACAGAGAGAATCCATAGAAGAAGAATAAAAAATGAAAAGACTGAGGCATAGTGACTAAGAAAAAAAAATCTATTATCTTGAACACAGCCACGAAAAGCAAAGATTATAAAGTGTTACTTAAGAAGTTTTCTGGTCCATAAAGGGATATCCCAGGGAGGATCAACAGCTGTTACCCATTACTCTTGTGGAAAGAGCAAGAAGTAGCTCTGAAAAGCACAAGGAGGGACTTAAATTGAACACATAAAAATACATCATAAAGTTTCTGAGGTAGTGAAGTTCATTGCCCTGGGAGGTGATGGACTCTCACTTTCAAGAGAACTCTTAAAGATAAGATGAATGCCTAGAGCAGGAGTTCTTTACCTGGAAGCCATGTAGGATTTGGGAACTTCAATGAGAAAAAAAAAATACATCTTTGTTTTGACTAACCTCTAAAGAAAAATTAACTTTTCCTTCAAGTATTTAACAATATAATTCTCAGAAGTAATCTATAGTCTTCATGAAACTTCTATAGATATCCATGAAATAGAAACAGATTAAGAACATCTGGTCTAGAAGGATAAAATGGATTCCTGTTAGATGCCAGAAAAATGGCTCCTGAGAATTTTTCCAGACCTGTAATGCTTTCTGCCCTAATGAATAGAAACACATCTGTAAGCCTGAGAATATCCCATTGAAGATATTATAAATTTAAGCTTTTTAAAAAAAATTGTGACCGATGAATCTTTATAGTTTGAGACAGTGGCTAGATCAAAATGGAAATGAACTTAATGCTTCACACACAAGTGAATGCATGAAGAATATCTTGTACCATGAATATACAGTGAAATGTATTACCAGGAAAGGAGATTTAAAAAAAAAAGCTCTATGAATGATGATGAAGAATAGGCAGATCAATATTGATCTCATCGTAGTTTGAGGCCACTCTAAAGAGAACTTTTCACTGAAACATGTATATGTGCATAAGAAGAATTTTTTAGAAGGCAAAAGAGGTTAGTACTGCATTTTGTGCTATCTTAATTGACTAGGAATTCCTAGGCATTCCTAAGAATGGCTTTTGAATTTGAATATTACTTAAATGGAGGAGATATAAGGCAATAAAAAACTGTTACCTTTATGATTGAGTTCTGAGCTCTAGGAAGAAATTATTCTCAGACCATCTCAATTCAACTCAATACATTTGTTCAGTACCCATTAAATGTTGGGTAATATGCTAGGCATTGAGGGTATAAATATAAAAAAAACAAAACCCTCTGACCTTAAGGATCTTACTTTCTGGGGATGGTGAGGAAGGGGATTAAATCAATCCAAGAATTATCTGACCAACACCAAAGGACATTCTCTCTCTCTCTCTCTCTCTCTCTCTCTCTCTCTCTCTCTCTCTCGAAACAGTGCTCTTTGATTCCATGGAGCATATTTAAATATAATAAATTTGACTAACTTTTGTCAAATGCTGACTATATACAAGGTATTGTGCTCTAATTCAATAAAACAAACAAAAAAAAATACACATTTATTAAGCAAGTACTGCATGCCAGGCACTGTGTTAACCTCTAAGGACACAAATAATAATAAAAAAGAAAGTCCATACTTGTCCTCAAAAAGCCTACAATATAATGGAGGAAGACGACAACACAAACACACACACACACACACACACACACACACATACAAGGAAGCTGTAAAGGTGGGGGTAGGGGATTGGAAGAGTATACCAGCAAAGAAGACTGAGAAGGAGAGGACAGATAGGTAGGAGGAAAACAAGGAGAGTGATGTCATGAAAAGCTAGAGAGAGGAGAATATCAAAGAAAATAGCTTGATGGACAGTATCAAAGGCTGAAAAATTATCAAGAAGGATGAATGTTGAGAAATGGTCAATAGATTTGGGAATGGATTGATCATTAGTAGCTTTGAGTAGAATTGTTTTAGTTGAATGGTCAGATCAAAAGTCAAATTATAAAGTGTTAAGAGTGTGAGAAGAAATTGGAGGCATCTATTATAGATGGCATTCTCAAGGAGCTTAGCCTAAAAGGCAGATATATGGAATGAGCAGCATTCATGTAGGAGTAAAAGCAGTTATGGGATGGAAAATCCAAGACTGAGGCCAGGCAGAGAAAGATCAATTATATGAGTAAAAAGTACTCAGAGGATGAAAGTGCAGAGTTGAGCTAGTCCACCTGAGGTCAGGATGGGGAAGGAAGGAAAGAGTGGCCAGGGCATAGGTGATTGTTTGGGAAAAAATAGAAGAATCAAGGAATTGGAATTCATAATGTTGCATGAGAAACAGAGTTTGAAGTTACAAGGTAGAGAGAGGTAGAATGACAACAGATTGTGAACAGAAAAGGGACTTTCAGACTTCATGAACAGGGAAGTGGGACATCTATGGGTAAGATCAAGAGAATATTAACCTTAGGTGTTTGGTTTGGGGTAGAGGAAGAGATAATGAAATTAATAAGCTGAGATACTAGGAGGTTCAGGTATTTGAGGGAAGAAGAAAATCTATGTGGTGGTAACCAGATGGAATCTTAGAATCAGAAAATGTGAGTTAGATGGAACTTCAGGGACCATCTATTTTTACCCATACAACAAATTAATCATTATTGTAATGTGCTTGAGGGTCAGGTAGTAATCCTGAATCCACTTAAAAACTCTCAAGGAATGAGACTCCCAGATCTAATGAATCAGCCAAATTCCACTTTTAATATTACAGAAGTTTTTTGTTTTTCTATGAATTCAAGACTAAATTTGTCTCTTTGTAGTTTCTACCCATTGTTTCTTATTCTACCACTAGGACTAAAAAGAACAACAATTCCTTCACAAGACAGTCCTTCAAATACTTGAACACAGCTATCATTCCCCCCTACCCTCTCCCTGTCAGTCTTCTAAGGTCTAAGTTAAACATGCCCAGTTCCTTCAAGCAATTCTCATAAATCATGAATTCAAGGTGCTTTAAATCCCACATGGCTGAAATGTAATCTCTCCTTGCTTCTGCCTCAAAGGATCTTTCTCTTACTTTAAGATACAGATGAAAAACTGTCTTCTACATGAAACTTATCCTAACCCCCACTCCCTCCCAAGTAGGGCCCCCCTTTGCAAATTCCTTAGTATTTAGTTCTTTTATAGTTACTAACTTTTACTTATTCTCCATATACTTGTATATGCACTTGTTACTCCCATCTCCCCAAATTAGGATCAAAGTCATTGAAAGTAGGGATTTTTTTCCATTCATTGTATTGTAGCTCCCAGGGCCTAGTACAGTGTCTGGAACATAGTCGATATTGACAAATATTCATTTAATGATAACTTTTTTTGTGTTTCTTTGTTTCTATTTTCCTTGTTTTTATTCTGTACAGTTTTGTTCCTCTAAAAAAGTTTACTCCATAAAACTTGTTGAATTTATAATATTTAAAGATACTACATGGAATCAAAAGGAATTGTTTCCAGAAACAGTCCCTGAATATGCATAAAGACTTCATAAACATTTCCATTAGTAAATCATTTGCTTTTAAAGTGATTCATATCTAAAAATGATTTAACAAAACTTTTCTTTCAGCTGTAAGTTCTTGTGATCTAACATATAGCTCTATTTACAAGTTATATGTATAAGTAAATATGTGTCTATGTATGTTTTTGAATGAATTTGTTCCCTCATTAGAGGCTAATTCATTCATTATATTTGTATGCCCAGTGATTTCATTGTATCATTGTGTCTCCCACATAGTAGGTACTGTATTTTCTTTGCTGATTGATTGATTTTAGAGCTATTTACACAAGATGAACAGCCTCTTCTGGAGGTCTGACTATCACCCAGCTTGAAAGGTTTCATTTAGTCTATAAGGAAATTGACATAAGTGTACAATCATACGTATGTTGAAACTAAGCTTCCTTTTGCATTGTGTAGATATACCTTTCAGCAGAGATCTGCGGTTGGCTAATAGCTTTATCCAAAATGTAATCATTGGTGATCATATTTAAATCATCTGTCCACATAATGAAAATACAGATGTACTGCCTTGTGAATAAACCTAACAAGTGGGAATTCAGACTTAATAAACATATTGATTAGGAAATCATTCACAAATCAAAACGAATCACAGAATTGCTTTTAGGTGTAAAGTGTTCTGTAATCTAACAAATATTTTTTTTTCATCTTGAATATAACAATACAAGAATTTATAGAAAATAAGGATTACTACCAATACAGATGCTGAGGAAATTTAACTTTTTTTTTCACCTGAAATTCAAAATGGTCAGGCTCCTTCATTTTGAAGTAAAGAAAAAAATCATCCTCTAATTCGTTTTAGCTCTCATTTACATTTCTCAAGATAAATTGCCTTTTTCACCTTTGTTTATTTAGTTGGTTTTTTAATAGACCCCAAATTCATAAGGGATTTTGCCAACTTAACTTTGCTTTGCTTTGTACTATGAATAGCTTCCCTAAGAGGCTCATGATATAAAAATTTCTCATTGTTAAAATAAGTGTATCAAGTAGTTTTTTCCTACTTCCCCTCACCATCCAAGCAGAGAAAAAATGATGCTCGATCAGTATTGACATGCTTTCACTGTACTATTATTTCTGGACCACCATGACAGTAGGACACAATGAAGGTTCATTTGTTATATGTCTGCAACAATATATAGATTTAAATGGTCTTTTCTATTATTGCATTCACAGCAGATTCCTTATTGTGAGCTATGATATACACAAGCATGTAGAAAAAAATCCCTTTGTGGCTTATCTGTTTTCTGGAACAGTGCAGTTAAGCAGTATTATGTTTTACTACTTGTCTCACCTTCTTATTGTTTTGATACACTTCATTGTAAGTAGTGAACAATTGCTCATTCCCAGCTTGTTTTTAATCTTGAAGAAAGCCAGAGAGAGAGTGCCTGTTTGTATGCTAGGCCATAGTCCTTCACCCAGTTCAAATACACTTTCTCAAACATTTGTCTATTTCCATCTGGGGGTTTTTGTTTCCTTTAGTTGAGATTGCTCCCTTGCTCATGAGCTTTCTCTCCTCACTAGATATAGGAAAAGCATATCCATCTTCCACATTTCATTTTACAGATCATTTCCCAAAGAAAGAATTAGGAAGAAAAAAACCTGGATAAAAATTCTATTAAGATCATTACTATAGTCAAAACAACTCAATCAACACAAAACAAAATGGCATGTTTCACACTTTAGGAACATCACTTTTTCATAAATGCCCCCTGCTGTCTATTCTCTTCCTAGGGCTTCAGAATGTTAACCACCATAATGAAGGCCATTTGGACTACACTGAAATCAGTAAAGTATGGACACATCAGACGAAATTGATCTATGTACCATCTACTATAAACTTCAGGCTAATCCCATCATTCCCCTTTAATCTCTTAAGATTTTGTAGGCTGAATTATTACCTAGGTTCTGCACCTTATTTTGACTGCATAGATATAACTATACCAAATGCAGAGTTTAGAATGGTACCAGTGGATGTCATCCATATTAATATGATTCTTATTCTGCAAACCTCCTCCCCCCACCCCATCCCTGTCTCTTCCATCTCCTGCAGGTTTGTTTGTGTATGCCCAAAAGCTGTCATCTCAGGGGGATTATGACCTGCAAGTGATCTGTCTTTGGGTTGGAAGAAGCTGACAAAAAGATGCCAAACCCCTCTATTTTAAATCAATAATCTTGAGTAGAAAGTTAAATCTCTACTGATCTTCTTAAGAAAGAAAAAAAAAAAAAACCTCTGCTGCCAAAGGATGAAAATGATTAAGTAGGGGTTTGCCATATACAAGCACTGATGCATTTTTCATTTTCAAAGGGCTGTAAAATGCAGCTTGTGGTTTTCAGTAATGGCTATAGGAAATTTACTCCATTTCACCTTGCACTCTGATAGGCAGGGAATAAAGAAACAGTTGACAAAATACTGCTGACCAGAACACATTGTGACAACACACCTTCACCACCATTTGATTTGAAATGCCTTATTTCGTCACCTCACTGGCTGTCAAAGAAAGTACTTTAAGATATTTACATGTACAAATATTTTGCTATGATGGTAGTTAGGTGTCGTGTTTGATTGTATGTGGTAACAAAGTTATTTTGGTCAAATAGGGAAACAAGAAACTAGAGAGATATGAACAGAAATTGGATCTGTATTTTAGTAATGTCAATTTGGCAGGTATGTGGAGTAGATAAAGTCCAGAGATACGGATATTCAACCCAGAAATGTGCTGATTTCAGAGCTATGCTAGAGAAATGAAAATTAATTATTGCAAATTCAATACCACAAAAAGTGCTGGGATAAATATTTTAGGCATATATTGTACTTTTTTTTTATTCTTTCTTCCTCATTAAGTTTTTCTATCCTTGAATATAAATACCTGAGATCAAGTTGTGGAGAAAGGCTATACACCAACCAATTTCTTTGCTTTGAGGTTCACTACTAGCAGAAATGTGAAAGGCAATTAAATACTCAACTTTTACAGGTTATTTTTCAACTAGTAAACATTTTTAAAATATTTTTTCATTTCTTTTCATGAGTTTTTCCAATCAAAATAATTTAGTTCTTTCTTTAATTCTGAATGCTTTTTCTTCAAATACAAAGAAGTCATTCCTGGCTTGATGCTTCGTTTGACAAAAGAGCTACACAAATGATATATTATGATTTAGACTATTGCAATGGCCTCCTAAGTAGTCTTCCTACCCCATGTCTATCAGCTCTCTCTCAGTCCTCCACACATCACATAAAATGATTATCCTAAAGAGCAGGTCCAGTAGTGTAAATCCCCTTCTTGTTGAACTCCATTGGATCCCTATTGTCTCCAAAATCTATTATAAATATCTATATTTAACATTTAAATCTCTTCACAATCTGGTCCCTTCAAACCTTTCTGGACTTCCTACACAGTACTTCTTTCCAGGTACCCAAATCCATAAATACTGGACTACTTTCTGTTCTACACACATTCAGCCTCATCTTCTAACTCTGTGCCTTTGCAATGGCTCTTCCCCATTCCTGGAGTATCTGCTCCCTTCACAGAGAGACCACATCTCCCAGTAGTTTATCCCCCAATCACATAATTTTATGCTAATGTTTGCACAGTTCTTAAGTACATCACAACACAATTCTTACCTGTTGTTTCATATGATCATGCATCTAGATCTAGAAGGGACTTCAGAAGCCATACAGTCTAACACCTTTAACAGATTAAGAAACCAACAATGTTAAGTCACTTGCCCAAAGTCACAAGGTTATAAATGGTGGCACAAGAATTTGAATCCAGAGATCCAGGGTTCTTTCTACTGTTGATATTATTCAGCCATTTCAGTTGTGTCTGATTCTTCATGACCCCATTTAGGGTTTTCTTGGCAAAGATGCTAGAGTGGTTTGCCATTTCCTTCTCCAGCTCATTTTACAGATGAGGAAAATGAGGCAAAGTTAAGTGACTTGTCCAGGGTAACACAGATAGTAAGTATCTGAGGCTGAATTTGAATTCAGGTCTTCCTGACTCCAGGCCCAGTGCTCTATCCACTGTACCACCTAGCTTCCTACTATACTACCTTAGAATGACACATCCCTGATTTTCCTTCCTTGCTTTGTAATAGCTTCTGAGGATGCTCCCTGTCTTCAGTTTATCCTCTCCATATCATATTCTCCAGTACTGTCAAACAAATGTAATTGATATCCAGATCATATCTCTTCTCTGCTTAAAGACCTTCAGTGTATCTCCATTGCCTTCCAAATAAAATATACACTCCATAATCTGGCTTGCAAGAAATTCCACAATCTGGTTCCAAATCTTACTTTTCCATACTTAGTTCACACTACTCTTCTTACCAAACTCCATATGCCTGGCAAATTGAGTTATGAGCCATTCTCTGACCTTACTTCAATCTCTGTTTCTATGCATTTAACTAGACCATATCCTATACCTGGAAGAAAATTATCTTCTTATCTACACCAATGGACATTATTCTCTGCTTTCAAAACCCCATATATGTGGCCTTCTCTTCCTTAAGCACTCTGTTGAGAGCCTCTTCCCTCACTGATTATTTTTGATTATTATTTCTCTTATACACTTAATCTTTTTAACTTACTTTATATTTATTTGTATATATTAATACATGAACCCTCTTTCAAGATTTTTTCTCTTTCTAAACTTCTGTATTTCTTGAAACCCATGGGAACTCCCCGTTTACATGTTGTTGGGACTATTTTGCTTACTTATATTTGTTTCCTTAGCATTTAGCACAATGCCTAATATACAGCATTTAATAAATGTTCATTCTATCTTTCTATCTATCTATCTATCTATCTATCTATCTATCCATCTATCTATATACATATTTAGCTCCCATTCCTTACAGTATTGTAAGTCCATCAAAAGCCAGGAGTCATGTTATTCTTCATCTTGCATATAGTAGTATGGCTTTGACAAATTAAGCACTTGATAAATATTTCTGAGCTGCAGAGATGGTTTAGTAGCTATGGTTCTGAAGATTGGACTACCTCCTCTTTGATTAAGGCTTTCTGTAGGAAACAGAAGAAAGCACAATGTTATTTCAGAGATATCTTAGAGGGAGAAAATAAACCTCTAGTTGAGACATATTGATGGTAGCACTTCAGCTTCAGGGTCTTATTGTCCAGGTGGACATAGGAAGGGATATCCCTCTCTCTGTATGTGTATAAGTGATGTTTCCAATGTTCCCTTTGCTTTATGTCTTCCTGAAGAAATATGTGTACAACATTGGTGAGCAGAGAAAAACCACCATAAATCCATGTTGCAATTTCATGTTATAGGTTATTTCCCTCAGAAGGAGCTGCTATTCTATAAAAGGGATGGTGGCTGAGCCTCGTAGAGAAATCTAGATAGAAAAAATGGAAATAAATTTAAAATTACTTGATATTATGGAGACTTGTTATTAAACACATTATCCAAACATGATGTTTAGGTTTGGAATATGACACTGGATGACTATACCTTGTCCAAAAGAAACAGAATAGGTTAAAGGGTGACAGAATAGAATTTTATATTAAAAAGATAGGCTGATATGAGGAAATTCAAGAAAGGGGAAAGAATGGCAGAAAGCATTTGACTGAAGATCAAAAAATGCAGAAATATAAGTGGTGTTGTCCTCGAAGCATACTTCAGATTATCTGAACGGAAAGAGATGAGAAGTTTGGGAAAATAAAATAACTCATCTGAAATAGAGGTCAATCACTCATATAGTATTTATTAAACATTACTGTGTTCTAGACATTATACTAAACACTGGAGATACAACAAAAGGCAAAATATATTCTCAAGCAGTTCAAAGTCTAAGGAGGCATAATATAGTGGCAATGGTTAAATTTTATAAAAACCTCTTGGACCTCTCTATAAGTCCAAATGCTCAATAGGTAATAATTTCTTCATTGTTTCATTAAAATTTCATCCTTAAAAATGAGAAGTCATTGAGTATTTTTCAGATTTGATTCTTACTAACAAGAGGAAAGAGACTGTTGGATTAAAATTGAGGGTGACCTTTGGGGAATTGGTCTCTTCATGTTTGAACATATGAGAGATGGGGAGAGGAAATCATAGTTTTTTTATGTTTCCTAGATTTTATAAGGACAGATTTCAATGAAGTCAGGCCAGAATAGCCTTAAATGTATTGAGAATAATGTACTGAAGACAGTCAGGGTTTGCAGAAAGATGTAAATTGGGAGTTACCTAAAAATATAGTTGTGGATCCACAGTTAACTCATTAATAGTTACAGTTCTTAAAAGTGTATGAAACACTGGTCATTCCCGCTGTCTAAATGCTACACAAATTTTGAGGTATATTGTTTGAATCTACTTAGAACTATAACTGACTACCCCCCCAAATTTTTTTCATTTTATCAATCAAGAAGAGATCAGACTTCAAAATGAAAACTATAAAATATCATGACAAGAGAAACTATAAGAGGGGTGGAGCTAAAATGGTGGAGTAAAAGCAGGAACTTGCTTGAGGTCTCAGTCCAACCACCTCCACTACCTGTAAAATATGGCTCTAAACAAATTTTAGAGCTACAGAATCCACAAAGTGACAGGGAGAAACAAACCTCTCACTGAACACAACCTGGCAGGCCAACAGGAAGGGTTTATCACACCAGGTTGGGAGCTTTGTGCAGTCTTGTGTAAGCCACACTGGCCCTGAGCCACAATTCAGACTGGCTAGAGCAGACTTCTGAAGAATGAATCATTGGCAACTGTGATGATTTCTAGACTTCTCAATCCTTAATGTAGAAGCAGCTATATCTTGTGTTATCTTGATTGTGTTTGCACAATTTATGTGGAAAGAGAAAGTAATAGGTAAGTGGGGAACTCTGTTGATCGTGGGTGAGAGAAAAGCGTGGTCTGGTCCCTGGCCCCAGGGCAGTGGAGGTGACTGTGGCTGCAATTTCTGCCACTGCTGCTGCTTCCAGCTCCTGGAATACAGATCATAGGGGAACCAAGTGAATGTCCAGAGGGCTTTAGCAGGAATCTCTCTGCTGGCACTGTGGTATGATTCTCTTGCTTTTCCCTGCTTGGGTCTGGATCACAGTCTTGGGTGGTAATCCTGGGGTGAGGAGCACTGGTGTAGCAGAACTTGTCAATGCTGTGAAGAGAAAGTCCTCCTCACAGTTCTGAGAGAGGTGTCTAGAAAAAATTCTGACAATAGATGTGCAAAACCCCATCAATTTGGGACATAGCACTCTCCACTCTTGAAGGAGAGTTCTACCATGGCAAAGAATACAAAAGTCAAGTAAAGGAATGGCAAGATGAGCAAACAGAGGAAGTGAAGTCAGACTATAGAATCCTTTTTTGGGGAAACAAAGAGGACCAAATCATAGAACCAGAAGAAGACAACAAAGTCAAAATTCCTGCATCAAAAACCTCCAAGAAAAATATGAATTGGTTGCAGACCATGGAGGAAACCAAAAAAAGACTTTGAAAATCAAATAAGAGAGGGGTGACTAAGGTGGCACAGTGAGTAAGAGCACCAGGCCCAGAGTCGGGAGGATCCAGGATCAGTACCAGCCTCAGAAAATGAGCACCCACACATAAATAATGACTGGCCTTGGGGGCAGAGCCAAGACGGCAGAGTAGAAACAGCTCATCCAAGCCACTCTGCCCCCAGATTCCCCCCAAACTATTTAAAAGGGGACTCTGAACAACTTCTGGAGCCCCAGCACCCACAGAACGACACAGAGAAGCTAACCTCACACTGAGGACAGCCCAGCAGCCCTGCAGGAAGGACCAGCACAGCAGTCTGGGAGCCGGCAGTGCACAGTGTGCAGAGCGCTGGAAGCCGAGCCGAGCCAGAGCTGAGGTCCAGGTGAGCCGAGGTTTTAGCCCCAGGGCATCAGGGCCAACAGCCGGCTGGAGGAACCCCAGAACACCAGGAGCTGTGGCGACTCCAGAATTATCAACATAGACATGCATAGGACAAAGTAAGAGGTTAGTGTCCTATGGACTTTGGGATCTGTATTTGGGGAATGTGTCAGCTTACTCCCCTGGGGGCTAGAGGCCGATGAGGAGACACGCCATTTTGTAGTTTTCAGACTCAGCTCCAGCTCCTGGCCTGCTGAACCATAGGGAGATCCAGCGATCAGTCTTGGGGGGTAATCGCTCTTGCTTTAACCTCCCTGGGTATGGATTGTGATCTAGGGTGGAAGTCGTGGGTGGGTTTACAGCTTGCAAGAAAAGGAAGTTGCCCCCCCACACGTTCAGGACGAAAATTCCTCTAGCTGGGCTTAAAGCCATAGTGTGGCAACAAGCCCAAAAGTCAAGTAATTAAGTGGCAATATGCCAAGGCAAAGGAAACAGAAAAATGCAAACTAGACTCCTATTTTGGGGGCATAGAGCTGGAAAAGGACTGTGAGGTCAGAAGTCCCACTCCAAAAGCCCCAGGAGAAAACATTAGCAGGTTGCAGGCCATAGAGGACCTTAAGAAGGATTTTAAAAATCAAATAAGAGAAGGGGAGGAAAAATTGGAAAGAGAAATGAGAAGGATGCAGGAAAAGTATGAAATGAGGGTCAACAGCCTGACTGAGGAAAACAACACCTTAAAAAATAGACTAACTCAAATGGCAAAGGAGGCCCAAAAGGGCAATGAGGAGAAGAATGCCTTAAAAAGTCGAATTTGCCAGATGGAAAAAGAATCTCAAAAGTTCACTGAGGAGATTCATTCCTTCAGAGTTAGATTGGAGCAAATGGAAGGTAATGACTTTATGAGAAATCAAGATGCTGTTAAGCAGATCCAAACAAATGAAAGATTAGAAGGCAATGTGAAATATCTCATGGGAAAATCCACTGACCTGGAAAATAGATCCAGGAGAGACAATTTAAAAATTATTGGACTACCTGAAAGCCATGATCAAAGAAAGAACCTAGAAATCACCCTTCAAGAAATTCTCAAGGAAAATTGCCCTGATGTTTTAGATCCAGAGGGCAAAATAGAGGTTGAAAGAATCCACTGATCACCTCCTGAAAAAGATTCCAAAAAGAAAACTCCCAGGAATATTATAGCCAGGTTCTAGAATCCCCAGATCAAGGAGAAAATACTCCAAGCAGCCAGGAAGAAACAATTTCAATATTGTGGAAACACAATCAGAATAGCCCAGGACCTGGCAGCTTCTACACTGAGGGATTGAAGGGCATGGAATATGATATTCCAGAGGGCAAAAGAACTGGGAATGAAGCCAAGGGTCACCTACCCAGCAAAACTGAGTATTTTGTTTCAGGGGAAAATATGGTCATTCAGTGGAATAGAGGACTTTCAAGCATTCCTGAGGAAAAAACCAGAATTGAATAGAAAATTTAACATCCAGAAGCAAGAAGGAAGAGATGCCTGAGAAGGTAATCAGGGAAAAGAAATCAAAAGGAACTTATCAAAGTTGAACTATTTGCATTCCTATATGGAAAAGCAATAACAGTGACTGATGATATCTTTCTCACTATGAAAATAATGGAAGAAGGGTGTGTGGTCATATGAGTACATATGTGAATGTGTGTGTAGAGAGGGCATAGGTTGAATTTCTTGGGAAGGGAGAATACTCAAGGGATGAAATTATGAAGTGAGAGAGGAAAGTGGCAAGAGGAGATGGGGAGAGACAGGGTAGGGTAAACTATCTCATGTAGAAGAACCAAGGGGAAGTGGTTGTAAGTCGGGGAATAATAGGAAGGCAAAAAGGCAAAACCACATTCTCATTGAATTTGGTTCAGGGAGAGAATGACATACATGCTAAATGGGATATCTCAACCTGCAGCAGAATAGGGGGAAGGGGGATGAGAGGAGGGAAGATGGATGGGAGGGCATCCTTGGGGGGAGGGGAGGTTGGAAGTACCCACTATAGAAGAGGGACAGGATAATGTGGGGAATGGACCAGGTGGGGGGTGGGATGAGTGGGAGGGAATTGTAAGCAGCCTTGTACAATATATCTACTATGATAATGTTTTGCATAGCTAGACATGTACAACATATACTGAATTACTTATCTCCCCACAGGGAATGGGTGACAAGGGAAGAAGGAAATGGATCTGAAAGTCGAGGTCTTAACATTAAATGTTTCAAATATATATATAAATACTATTATTAATACTGTTTTGCTTGTAATTGGGAGATAAGATGTGCAGGCATTGGGACACAAAGATTCTCCTTCCTCTAATGGAAAAGTCGAAGGGGGTATGGGAGAAGGTAGGGGAGAGAGCACATTGGAGGAAGTGATATCTTGTGGGACTGCTATTCTGGGAGGTTGGGTAGGGGAATAACGGGGGGGGGAGGGGATGATTGTAACTCAAAATCTGGCGGACATAAATGATGTAAAACAGAAGTTAATAAAGCATTTGTTTAATAATAAAAAAAAATAATGACTAAGAGAAGGAGAGGAAAAATTGGGAAGAGAAATTAGAATGATGTAAGAAAATCATGAGGCAGTCATGGCCCTGCGGGGCTGGGCCCCGCCACGTTTTTCTACTCCATTGCACGGACACGTGGGACAGGGTGCTTTCCGGGAGGTATATGAACCTGCCGAAGACACATTCTTGTTGCTGGATGCACTGGAGGCAGAGGCCGCGGAGCCCGTGGGAGTAGAGATATGCCTTGAAATAGGATCAGGATCTGGCATCGTATCTGCATTCCTGGCTTCAATTATTGGCCCTCAGGCTTTGTATATGTGTACTGATATCAACCCAAAAGCAGCTGATTGTACTTTGGAGACAGCACTGTGTAACAAAGTTCACATTCAGCCAATAATTACAGATTTGGCCAAAGGATTGTTACCAAGGTTATCCAGCAAAGTTGATCTTCTGGTATTTAACCCACCCTATGTGGTAACACCTTCTGAAGAGGTAGGAAGTCATGGAATAGAGGCAGCTTGGGCTGGTGGCAGAAATGGCCGAGAAGTCATGGACAGATTCTTGCCTTTGGTTGCAGACCTACTATCACCAGAAGGATTTTTCTATTTAGTTACCATTAAAGAAAATAATCCAGATGAAATTATGGAAACAATGAAGAAATATGGTTTACAGGGCAAAATTGTACTTTCCAGACAAGCAGGACGAGAAATTCTTTCAGTCCTAAAGTTCAACAAGTTCTAATATATGTAATGTGAAATGTTCAGTCGCTAGTACTTTTAAAGCCAAAGCTATTCTAAGAGTCAGGTAAAGATGTAAAGTATAGTTTTTAAGTGTTGAAAACAATTTAGGTAAACTATTTAAGTTAAACCAGTGCTTTTCAAAATATAAGTGAGGCTTTTCAAGAAAAGCCTCTTCTGGCTTTAAGTCAGAGAGGTTTATTAAACAGTGTTCATAAACATTAATAAAAATGTATGTTATAGCAAATGTCACTAAAAAAAAAAAGAAAATCATGAAAAATGAGTCAACAGTCTGACTAAAGAAAATAACACTTATAAAAAATAGACTAACTCAAACAGAAAAGGAACCCCTAAAAGTCAATTAGGAGAAGAATAATGTAAAAAGCAGATTTGGTTAGATGGAAAAGGAATTTTAAAAATTCACTGAAGAGAATAATTCCTTCAAAATTAGATTGGAGCAAATGGAAGCTAATCATTTTATGAGAAATCAAGATACTATAAAACAGATCCAAACAAATGAAAAATAGAAGGTGATGTGAAATATCTCATTGGAAAAGCCACAATTTTCCTGACCTAGAAAATAGATCCAGGAGAGAGAATTTAAAAGTGATTGGACTACCTGAAAGCCATGCTAAAAAAAAAAAAAAGAGCCTATTAATCATCCTTCAAGAAATTCTCAAGGAAAATTGCCCTGATATTCTAGAACCAGAGGGCAAAATAGAAATCAAAGGAATTCACCAAATGCCTCTTGAAAAAGATACCCAAAAGAAAACTGCTAGGAATATGATAGCCACATTCCAGAGTTCCCAAGTCAAGGAGAAAATATTGCAAGCTTTCAGAAAGAAACACTTTGAGCATTGTGGAAACATAATCAGGAAAATACAAGATCTAGCAGCTTCTATATTAAGGGATCAAAAGACTTGAAATATGATTGTCCAGAGGTTAAAAGAGCTAGGATTGAAACCAAGAATCAGCTACCCAGAAAAACTGAGTATAATGCTTCAGAGGAAAATATGAATATTCAATGAAATAGAGGACTTTCAAAGATTCTTGATGAAGAGGCCAGAGCTGAACAGAAAATTTGACTTTCAGAAACAGGAAGCAAGAGAAGCATGAGGAGATAAACAACAAAAAGAAATCATAAGGACCTTATTAAAGATAAACCATTTACATTCCTACATGAAAAAACAATAATTGAAACTCATGAGACTTTTCTCCATATGAAAATAGTTGAAGGGAATAAATATATATATATATATATATATATGTGTGTGTGTGTGTGTGTGTGCGTGTGTGTGTATATATGTACATATATATACACACATGTACACATACACATATACACCCCCTATACATGCATATATGTATGTACGCACACACACACACATATATGTATATATATACAGATGGCATAGCATGATTTAAATATGAAGGAATATCTAAAAATAAGATTAAGAGGTAAGAGAAGAATATATTGCAAGGAGGAGAAAGGGAGAGATATAATAGGGTAAATTATCTCACATAAAAGAGGCAAGAGAAAACTGTGATAATGGAGTGGAAGAGGAGAAAGGTGAAAGGGCATGAGTTAACATTACTCTCATTGGATTTGTCTTAAGGAGGGAATAACATACAAAATCAACTTGGTATTTTACCCTACAGCAAAGTAGGGGGAAAGGCAATAAGAGGGGAAATTATAGAAGGGATGGCAGATTGGGGAAGAGGGTATTTAGAAGCAGATACTTTTGTAAAGGGACAGGGTCAAAGGAGAAAATACAATAAACGGGGGGATGCAGGATAGGATGCAGGGAAATATAGTTATTCTATCACAATATAACTACTATGGAAATGTTTTGTGTAACTACACATGCAACCTATATTGAACTGCTTGTCTTCCCAGTTGGGGTGCGTGAAGAGGGAAGAAGGAAAAAAATTGGAAATCAATGTTTTAAAAACAAATGTTAAAAAAAATTTTTTTACATGCAAGCAGGAAGTAAATTATATAGGCAATGGAGTATAGAAATCCATCTTGCCCTACAAGAAAGTAAGAGGGGATGGGGAGGACATAAGAGAGTACAGATTCAGGGAAGTGACATTCAGTATGCCTGCCATCTTGGTCTAGGAAGTAGGGGAGAGACGGGGAGAAAATTTGTAACTCAAAGTCTTGTGGAAGTGAACGTTGAAAACTAAAAATATAATTAACCTTTTTTAAAGAAAAGCTATTGGAATGCGTTCCCCCCTATATTTGCAAAGGAGTATACTCTCCTACAAGTTGACATGCCACAACACTATTTAGGGAGGACATAATGAAAATTGAAACATATAAGGTAAAACATATGCATGACACATCCACTCCCCTCTCTAACAATAGAGGTTTTCTTCATGTTACAAGTCAAGTTCTGCTCTATGCTACTTGGAAGGATCCATTTCTCTGTTCTCTCTATCATACTACTTTTTTGGGGGGTCCTCCATTGTTTAATGAATGTCTCCTTTGTCACTGGATTCCTGAACTTCTGTAGGACACTTCTGCTGACTATCTACACTGATACGGAGTTTAAAATTATTTCTCTAAGTGTCATATCATTGCTGCTATTATATGCTGTATGTCTCTTGTCTTTAGGTACTAAATGACTTCTGTGAAAAGGAATGGTCAGTTCTTTAGCAGGATAATTCCGGCAGCCATTTTTAGTCTCTATAATGCAAATCTTCCAGTCAGGTACACTAAGCCACGCAGAAAAAATAAATAAAAAGGAAAGAAAAAAATGCTTACTTATCTTTTATTCTGAACCTCTAGCTTCCTGTCCCCTGTCATTTCTCAATGGATCTTAGTCTAAACTTGAAAAAAGAATCTTGGTACAAAATTCCTTTTAAATCATTTGATATATCACTAGGTTGGGTCAGCTTCAAATCATCCCACATATGACATGCCACAACACTATTTAGGGAGGACATAATGAAAATTGAAACATGTATGGTAAAACATATGCATGACACATCCACTCCCCTCTCTAACAATAGAGGTTTTCTTCATCTTGGCAAAACTAAAAGGTTGCTTACCAAAGTTGTGGGGAAAAAATTCAATCCCTTCATTCCTGGAAATAAACTCAGTAGAAATATTTGAAAAGGCCAGGTGAGGCTGAGAATATGTGTTCTATATTCCTATTCTATTGAGCTCTCCTGCAAGCAATCAGAATCACTGATCTTCCTACAAAACATTGGAAAGAGAAGTATGTAATGAATATTAAACATAAGAAGATCATGTCAGAGTCCAAAAACAATGGTGTCATGTGTGCTAAGTTCCAAAATAAGCTAAAGATGATCAGCAAAATGAACCAAAACAAATAGGGGCCTTTTTTATCTCTACTTGGGAATAGTAAGTTAAAGAAGGGATAGGAATGCTCAAGGTGGATTGTATAATAATAATAAATGACAGTACCATGCAAATGTTATTTGGGTTTTATTCATCTCTGCTGAAGAAAATGATCTTTGAACTGAAAGGGAAAAAATAATGTCTAATAGGTAGGTGAATCCTAAGATAAAGAGGAAAATAATGAGGAAGTGTGTAGCTACCTTTAATGAGTGCAAGTCATGTGACCCAGAAGAGCTATAGAGCAGAATGTTGAAATAACTGGCAGATCTTATAGTCTAAAGAAAAGAGTAATGGGTTTGGAGTTAAGATAACTAGAATTTAAACTTACCTTACTCACCACTTGTGATCTCAGGCAAATCATTTAAATTCTACAAGCTTCATTTTCTTCAATTGTAAAATATAACTTTTGGATTATAACAGCTCAAAAGGGTTTCCTATCTATGTAATTACTAAAGAACTGTCAATAACCTTTGGGAAAATATGAAAAACTGAATAAAAACAAAACACTGGAAGAAATCAAGTAATTCCCCATTTTTAAAGAGGGATAGCTATGCATTTTAGAATAGGGAACTTGACCCATTCCTGACAAAAATCATACATTGTGTTATTAAAAGTTTGTTAAATTAGCAGCTCATAGAGGAAGGAGTGATCACAAAGATGAAGCATGACCTTTATTAGTAACACATTGTTACATATTAACCACATTTCATTTTTGTACAGAGTAACTGGATTGATAAATTAGGATAATTCTTTAGTTGTAATTTTCAAAGGTTTTTATGATATACCCATGTAAGAGATAGAGAGATTTGGCTAAGTAAGAATACACTTAAATGTATTCCAAACTGGCTGAAAAACTGAATCTAGGGCAGAGCCAAGATGGCTGAGAAGAAACAGCACCTCCAAGGCTCTTTTCCCCCAGATTACCTCCAAACTATGTAAGAGGGGACTCTGAACAACGTCTGGAGCCCCAGCACCCAAAGAACGACACAGAGAAGCTAACCTGCCGCTGATGTCAGCCCAGCATCCCTGCAGGAAGGACCAGCACAGCGCTCTGGGAGATGACAGCTGAGCACTGCAGTGCGAGGGAAGCCTGAGTCGCAGTTTTAGCCCCAGGGCAGCCAGGTCAACAGCTGGCTGGAGGGACCCCAGAACACCAGCAGCTGTGGAGATTCCAGAATGGTCAACACAGACATGCCTAGGACAAAGTGAGAGGTTAGTGCCCTATGGACTTTGGGACCAGTATTTGGGGAACTCATCGGATTCCTCCCCTGGGGGCTAGAAGCCACTGAGGAGACATGCCATTTTGTAGTTTTCAGAGGCAGCTCCAGCTCCTGGCCTGCAAACTGTAGGGAGATCCAGCGATCAGTCTTGGGGGTTAATTGCTCTTGCTTTAACCTCCCTGGATCTGGATTGTGATCTGGGGTGGAGGTCGTGGGTGGGTTTACAGCTTTCCAGAAACAGAAGTTGCCCCCAACACGTTTGGGAAAAAGGTTCCCTATCTGGTGGCAGAGTTCTACTGTGGCAACAAGCCCAAAAGTCAAGTAATTAAGTGGCATCATGCCAAGGCAAAAGAAACGAAATAAACAGAAAAAATGAAACATTAGACTCCTATTTGGGGGGCAAAGAGGATCGAAGAACAGAATAGTCAGAGGGCTATGATGTCAGAAATCCTGCTCCAAAAGGCCCAAAGGAAAATATGAGCAGGTTACAGGCCATAGAGGACCTTAAGAAGGACTTTAAAAATCAAATAAGAGAAGTGGAGGAAAAATTGGGAAGAGAAATGAGAGGAATGCAGGAAAAGTATGAAATGAGGGTTAACAGTCTGACTGAGGAAAACAACACCTTAAAAATTGACTAACTAGGGGCGGCTAGGTGGCAGAGTGAATAGAGTGCTGGCCCTGGAATCAGAAGGACCTGAGTTCGGAGCCGGCCTCCAACACTTAATCCGCACAAACAAAAACCTAGCCGTGTAACCTTGGGCAAGTTACTTAACCCCAATTGCTTTAAAAAAAAAAAATTGACTAACTCAAATAGCAAAGGAGGCCCAAAAGGGCAATGAGGAGAAGAATGCCTTAAAAAGTTGAATTTTCCAGATGGAAAAAGAATCTCAAAAGCTCACTGAGGAGATTCATTCCTTCAGAGTTAGACTGGAGCAAATGGAAGCTAATGAATCTATGAGAAATCAAGATGCTGTTAAGCAGATCCAAACAAACGAAAGATTAGAAGGCAAAGTGAAATATCTCATGGGAAAAACCACTGACCTGGAAAATAGATCCAGGAGAGACAATTTAAAAATTATTTGACTACCCTAAAGCTATGATCAAAGAAAGAACCTAGAAATCACCCTTCAAGAAATTCTCAAGGAAAACTGCCCTGAAGTTTTAGACCCAGAGGGCAAAATAGAGGTTGAAAGAATCCACCAAACACCTCCTGAAAAAGATCCCAAAAAGAAAACTCCCAGGAATATTATAGCCAGGTTCCAGAATCCCCAGATCAAGGAGAAAATACTACAAGCAGCCAGGAAGAAACAAATTCAATATTGTGGAAACACAATCAGAATAGCCCAGGACCTGGCAGCTTCTACACTGAGGGATTGAAGGGCATGGAATATGATATTCCAGAGGGCAAAAGAGCTGGAAATGAACTCAATGGTCACCTACCCAGCATAACTGAGTATTTTGTTTTAGGGGGAAATATGGTAATTCAGTGGAACAGAGGACTTTCAAGCATTCTTGAGGAAAAAATCAAGAGTTGAACAGAAAATTTGACACCCAGGCACAAGAAGCAAGAGATGCCTGAGAAGGTAATCAGTGAAAAGAAATCAAAAGGAACTTATCAAAGTTGACCTATTTACATTCCTATATGGAAAAACAGTAACTGTGACTGATGAAACCTCTCTCAGTATGAAAATAATGGGAAAAGGGTGTATGGTCATTTGAATACATATTTCAATGTATGTATATATGTTTACAGTTATACATGGATAGAGGGCATAGGTTGAATTTGTCGAGAAGGGATGATACCTAAGGTGTGAAATTATGAGGTGAGAGAGGATAGTGTCAGTAGGAGACAGGGAGAGACAGGGTATGGTAAACTATCTCATGTAGAAGAAGCAAGGGGAAGTGGCTGCAGAGGAGGGAAAGAATAGGAAGGCAAAAAGGCAAAACCACATTCTCATTGAATTTGGTTCAGGGAGAGAATGCCATACATACTAAATGGGATATCTCAACCTGCAGCAGAATAGGGGGAAGGGGGATGAGAGGAGGGATGATGGATGGGAGGGCATTCTGGGGAGAGGGGAGGTTGGAAGTACCCACTATAGAAGAGGGACAGGATCAAGCAGGGAACGGACCAGGTGGGGGGTGGGATGGGTGGGAGGGAATTATAAGCAGCCTTGTACAATATATGTACTTTGGTAATATTTTGCATAGTTATACATGTACAACACATACTGAATTACTTATCTTCCCGGAGGGAATGGGTGAAAAGGGAGGAAGGGAATGGATCTGAAATTCGAGGTCTTAAAATTAAATGTTTCAAATACACACACACACACACACACACACACACACACACACATATATATTTATATATATATATATATATATATATATATATATATATATATATACACTATTATCAATACTCTTTTGCATGTAATTGGGAGATGAGATGTACAGGCATCAGGTCATAGAGATTCACCTTGCTCTAATGGAAAAGTCGAAGGGGGTATGGGAGAAGATATCGGAGAGAGCAGATTGGAGAAAGCAATATCTTGTGGGACTGCTATTCTGGGAAGGTGGGTAGGGGAAAAACAGAAAAAAAAATTGTAACTCCAAATCTGGCAGAAATTAATGATGTAAAACAGGAGCTAATAAAGCATTTGTTTAAATAAAAAAAAAAAATGGAAAAAAAGAAACCTCCAGGCCTTTTCTAAGTCTATCACGTTAGTCTCTTTTCATCTTATACTTGTGAAGATGATGTTCTGATCCCATGTAAAACTTTACATTTATGCCTATCAAGTTCTAGCTTTTTAAATAGGGTCCCAGTATCACAACTTGTCGTGATCTTAATGTCTTAGCAATCCTTCCCAGCTTTGTAAGATTTGTAAATTTGATAATCCTGCCATTCATGTTTTTATCTATATCATTGATAAAAATGTTCATTATTACAAAGCTAAAAAAAAAAAAGCTGAATCTAAAGGACAATCATCAATCATCCAGTCCTGGAATAAGGCTGCCAGTAGGTTTGGCGAGAAATCTGTTTTCCAAAGAAGTTGTTTGATTTGGCAATTTCTTGATTACTGGTAACTTTAGAAAGTATTTGAACTTGATTGAAGTGATTGGGATCCAGAATGCAGGTATTTTAGAAGAATTGGAAAGTAAGAGGAGACAATAAAGCACACACAGAAACCATATGAACACAATTATAGAACACTTTTCTTTTTTTTTTCTTTTTTTGCTTTTTGGAGGGCAATTGGGGTTAAGTAACTTGCCCAAGTTCACACAGCTAGGTTTTTGTTTGTGTGTGTTAAGTGTCGTAGGCCAGATATGAACTCAGGTCCTTCTGACTCCAGGGCCAACACTCTACTCATTGTGCCACCTAGCCACGCCCTCAAAATACTTTTCACACAAATAAAGTCAGATCTAAACAATTAGAAAACTATAAATGGGCATGCTGAGCCAATGTAATAACAAAAAGTGACAATTCTGCTTAAACTACTTGACGTATTCATTGACATACAAATTAAAGTACCAAAAACTTATCTGATACTGCTATAAAAAAATAATAACAGAATTCATCCCCCCCCAAAAAACCCTCGAGTATATGAAGGGTATTAATGATAAAAAAAATATACAAAGTAACATAGCCAATAATACCCAATCTAATATAATATTATTTTTTGCCTTTTTAAATTAATTTATTGGTTTAGTTTCCGTTAACAAGAATCAATTCCATAGTTCCTTGGTTTTCAAATTTCCTTTACATCCCTCCCCCCCACCCCCACAAAAGCATATAGTCCATTATAGGATCTGCAAATACATTCATATTAGACATTATTCCAATTACAAAGGTGTATTGTACTAGGTGGGATGAAAGATGGTAAAGAAGAAATAAAACCAAACAATGAAAAGAAAAAGATCATTTAGTTTGCTTCCATAAGGATTCAGGCTCAGTTCTTTCTAGTTATATCTCTGGATGGTGCATTTCTCTCTTTCTTGAGTCTTTCAGGATTGACTTATATCACTGCATTGCTGAAAAGAGTCCAGTCTCTCATAATTGGTCATCACAGATATGATGTGTCTGTGATTGTACACAAATTTCTTCTGATTCTACTCTTCTCACTCAGCATCAGTTTGTATAAGTCTCTCCAGGTAATTATGAAATCCGTCAATCTTTTTTTTTGTATAAGTCTCTCCAGGTAATTATGAAATCCATCCTCTTTTCTTATAGCACAATGATATTCCATTACGTTCATATACCACAACTTGTTTAGCCATTCCCCAATTGATGGGCATCCCTTTAGTTTCCAATTCTTTGCAACCACAAAAAAGGCTGCATAAATATTTTTGCACATATGGGTCATCCTCCCACTTCTATGATCTCTTTGGGATATAACCCTAGAAGTGGTATTGTTGGGTCAAAGGGTATAAAATTATTTATAATCCTTTGGGCATAATTCCAGACTGCTCTCCGGAATGGTTGGATAAGTTCACAACTCCACCACCAATGCATTAGTGTTCCAATTTGTCCACATCCTCTCCAGCATTTGTCACTGTCTTGTTTTGTCATCTTAGCCAATCTGACTGGAGAGATGTGGTATCTCAGAGTTGTTTTGATTTGCATTTCTCTAATCAATTGTGATTTAGAGCATTTCTTCATAGGTTTATAGATATCTTCAATTTCTTTCTCTGAAAACTGCCTGTTCATATCCTTTGACCATTTATCAATTGGGGAATGACTTGTATTCATTTAGATTTGGCTCAATTCTCTATAAATTTTAAAAATGAGTCCTTTATCAGAGACACAAGTTGTAAAATTCTTTCCCAACTTCCCACCTCCCTCTTGATCTTGTTTACATTGGCTTTGTTTGTACAGAAGCTTTTCAATTTAATGTAATTAAAATTGCCCATTTTAGATTTTATAATGCTCTCTAAATCTTGTTTGGTCCTAAAGTCTTCTCCTCTCCACAAATCTGTCAGGTAAACTATTCCTTACATCATATAATCCTTTACACCTAGATCATGCACCTATTTAGACTTGATTTTGGTATATGGTGTTAGATAGTGATCTATGCCCAGTTTCTGCCATACTGTATTCCAGTTTTCCCAGCAGTTTTTGTCAAATAGTGCATTCTTATCCCAAAAACTGGGGTATTCGGGTTTATTGAACAATAGATTACTATATTCATTAACTGCTGGGTCTCCTGCACCTAATCTATTCCATTGATCCACTACTCTACACCTCTGCCAGTATCAAGCAGTTTTGATGACTGCTGCTGTATAATACAGGTTAAGATCTGGGATAGCTAGTCCACCTTCCCTAGCATTTCTTTTCATTAATTCCATTGATATTCTAGACCACTTGTTTTTGCAAATACATTTTGTTATTATTTTGTCTAACTCTATAAAGTAGTTTTTTGGTTAACTGATTGGTATGGCACTAAATATATAGTTTAGTTTGGGTAAAATTGTCATTTTTATTATATTAGCTCGACCCATCCATGAGCAATTGATGTTTTTCCAACTATTTAGATCTGATTTTACTTGTGTGAGAAGTGTTTTGTAGTTGTGATCATATAGATTCTGGGTTTGTTTTGGCAAGTAGATTCCCAAATATTTTATCATGTCTACAGTGACTTTAAATGGGATTTGTCTTTCTATCTCTTGCTGTTGAGTTTCCTTAGAGATGTACAGGAATGCTGAGGATTTATGTGGGTTTATTTTATATCATGCAACTTTGCCAAATTTATTTATTGTCTCAAGTAATTTTTTACTTGATTCTCTAGGATTCTCTAAGTATGTCATCATATCATCTGCAAAGAGTGATAGCTTGGTCACTTCTTTACCTAATTTAATTCCTTTGATTTCTTTTTCTTCTCTAATTGCTACTGCTAATGTTTCTAGTACCAGATTGAATAAGAGGGGTGATAGTGGACACCCTTGTTTCACTCCTCATCTTATTGGAAAGGCTTCTAGTTTATCCCCATTGCATGTAATACTAGCTGATGGTTTTAAATAGATGCTATCAACTATTTTAAGGAAGGCTCCATTTATTCCTATGCTTTCTAGTGTTTTTAATAGGAATGGATGTTGTACTTTGTCAAAAGCCTTTTCTGCATCTATTGAGATGATCATGTGGTTTCTGCTAGTTTTATTGTTGATATGCTCAATTATACTGATGGTTTTCCTAATATTAAACCATCCTTGCATTCCTGGAATGAATCCTACCTGATCAAAGTGTATTATTTTTGTGATAAGTTGTTGGAGTCTTTTGGCTAATATTTTATTTAAAATTTTTGCGTCTCAATTCATGAGGGAAATTGGTGTATAATTTTCTTTCTCTGTTTTATCTCTTCCTAATTTAGGAATCAGTACCATATTTGTGTCATAGAAAGAGTTTGGTAGGACTCCTTCTCTCATTTTCCCAAATAGTTTGTAGAATATTAGAATCAATTTTTCTTTAAATGTTTGATAGAATTCACTAGTAAACCCATCTGGCCCTGGAGATTTTTTCCTAGGGAGTTCATTGATGGCTTCTAATATAATATTATAAAGCAGTAATCATCAAAACTATCTGCTACTAGTGAAGAAAAAACAGTTGTGGATCAGTGGAATAGGTTGAGTATCCAAGATGTATTAATCAATGGCTGTAGTGGCCTTGGGTTTGAAAAATCCAAAGGTACCATATCCCGAGATAAGGTCAAAATGGTTGCATGATTTAGACATAAAGGGTGACACCATAAGCAAATTAGAAGAGCAAGGAATAGTCTGTCATATCTATGAAGAATTAAAAAATTCACCACCGAAGATAGAGAGCACTACAAAATGTAAAATAGATAAATTGATTGTATTACAATAAAAAAAGCTTTTGTATAAACAAAGCCAATGTAACCAGGATTAGAAAGAAAGCAGAAAGTGAGGAAATCTTTACAGCAAGTATCTCTGATAAAAGTCTTATTTCTCAAATATATAGAAAATTTAGTCAAATTTATAAGAATTCAAGCCATTCCCCAATCGATAAATGTTCAAAGGATATGGCTAGATGAAGAAATCAAAGTCATCAATAGGCATAAGAATAAATCACTTTGGTTAGAGAAATGCAAATTAAAACAACTCTGAAATAATACCACCTCACACCAATCAGATTGGGTAAGATGACCGAAAAAAAAAAAGAAAAGAAAAGAAAAATGATCAATGTTGGAGAGGATGTAGGAAAATTGGGACACTGTTGAGTTGTAAACTGATCCAACAACCCTGGAGATTAATTTGGAACCATGCCCAAAAGACAACCAAACTATGCATACCCTTTGATCTAGCAATTCCACTACTAGTTCTGTATCCCAAAGAAATCATAAAAGAGAGAAAAGGTCCTGCTACATGTTAAAAAATTATTTATAGCAGCCTTGTTCATGGTGGCAAAATGTTGGAAACTGTGGAGATGTTGAACAATTGGGAAATGTCTGAATACACTGTGGTATATGAATCTAATGGAATACTATTGTGCAGTAAGAAATGAAGAACAGGCAAATTTCAGAAAGAAAAAAAGAACCTGGAAAGACTTATACAAATGGAGACAAAGTGACATGAGCAAAACCAGGAAAAGATTTTACACAGTATCAGGAACATTATGTGATGATCAATTATGACTCAGCTCTTAGCAATACAATGACCCAAGACAAGTACAAAGGACTCACAAAAGCAAATGCTATTCATATCTAGATAAAGAACTGATGGACTCTGAATGCATATTGAAGCATGCTCTTTTTCACTTACATTCATTTCTTTTATATTTTCATTCCTTTTTATCTGTTTCTTCTTTCTTTCTTTTTTTTTTTTTAAGCAATTGGGGTTAAGTAACTTGCCCAAGGTCACACGGCTAGGTTTTTGTTTGTGTGGGTTAAGTGTCTGAGGCCGGATCAGAACTGAGGTCCTTCTGAATCCAGGGCTGGAGCTCTATTCACTGTGCCACCTAGCCGCCCCTTGTTTCTTCTTTCACAACTGTGATTGATATGGTAATATATTTTACATAGTCAAATTGAGTACTATTTTAGGAAGAGGGGAGAGAAAAATATTCGGAACTCAAAATCTTGTAAATTTAAATAATAAAAATTGTCTTGACTTGTAATTGGGAAAGAACACAAAATACTGGTTTTTAAGAGTTTACATTTTAGTCATAAATTAAAGGAACACTTTAAAAATAAAAATATTCAGTTTCCCCTTTTCATGTGAGTGAATAATTTAACTATTGGTCAGCTTTATGCCTTGAGACAATAAGGAATAGGTGAGACACTGGTAAACAATCTAATTGAATTACCTCAGAATACTATGTTTCTAACACGCTAAGCTATTTGTTAGTCTAATTATCCATTAACAATTTATTATTAAGCACCAGACAAATGCTTATGGGCAGGCAGATGCTTCATGCTGAGGAATATCAGGACAAAGAATGGAACAATCTCTATATTCAAAGAGCTTACATTCTAACAAGGGAAGTAACAAATATATATATATATATATATATATATATATATATATACACACACACACACACATATGTGATAAAATAGAACAAGATAAATTTAAGAAGCTGAATATAAGGCAAAATGGGAGGGAAGGAAGGAGGGAAGGAACCAGCAGTTGAGAGAATCAAGAAAGACATTTTTGCAGGGCGGCTAGATGGCACAGTGAGTAAGGGCGCTGACCTCCGAGTTGGGATGACCCGGGATCGAAACCGACCTCAGAAAATGAGCACCCACACATAAATAATGACTAGCCATGTAATCTTGAGCATGTTACTTAACCCCAATTGCTTAAAAAAAAAAAGACATTTTTTCAAAGGTATTTTCTGAGCTGCAACTAGAAAGAAAAGAGAGTTTTTGAGACAAAGATGAGAAAGGCATATACTCTAGACCTTGAGGATGACTACTTTTCATAATAGATGAAAGTTTTTAAAAAATAGTACAGCAAGGACCACAAGTAAATTATTATTAATAGCTGCAAGGTATTCCACTTCTTGCCCTAGACTTCCCTACCTTCTTTCATTACTCTCAAATGAATTACCTTAAATTTCTCACTAAGATCAAATGAAGGTCTCCTGGATGTCAGCCAAGCTTTGGCATCTCAGAAGGCCCCCTCCATCTCAAATAATGACTAGTCAAAAGGATTATACCTGACACTCAAACCATCTCACTGAAGGAAGATCCTTATTGAATGGTGCTATCAGTGATGGTGTTTGTTGGCTAACATAGGGACACAATTCCTTATCTAACATACCTTTCTTGCCAGTTTTCTTCCTCCAGTTTTCAGGCTGTTCCTTTATTGATATCCTTTGGGACCATCACTTACAGAAAAGAATCAAGAAAGGGAAAATTATTGTCATGTGAAAGATCCTTTTCTCTTTTTGTAAGTGGATAGTGTAAGCAAAATTCTTCTGAATGTATTTCTACTAGTATGGGCTATTTGTGAGAGAATATTTGACATCACACTACTTCAACAGTTATCTTACACTGTGTCAGGTTGGGATTCAGATAAGCTAACAAATGGATCTTCACTTCTTGTCCATTGCAGAATCCAATGCACATTATTAATAGATGCCACATTTTACTCTATGAATGGCTGCATTTCAATGGTGAGGGAAGTGACAGTTGCATATAATGAAACACAAATCCACATAGAAACATATGCCTTAGAAACCTGTGGGTTGATAGATGTAGGAGACATATGTAAGCTCTTGTCCTTGAAGGGAGTTTGTTCAAGGGAAAGACCACTGACAAAGGATGGGGAAACCAGGCCCTACAACACTAGCTTCACAAGTCCATAGAGCAGGAAACTCATTGCTACACACCATGGCTAGTATAAGGAATTTTGATTACGAGAAGAAAAGATTCCAAGGAAAATATAAGAAATTAGTATTTCTAATAAAAACAAACTACAGGAAATTGCTCCATATACATACACAATAACAGGAAAATAATAAGTATGGGATGACTATAGGATAGGCTAAGAGAATTGACGTTCTCTCTCCAGAGAGAATATCATTTGTCTTTTTGATTTTGGTTTTGGTTTTGGTTTTGGTTTTTCTGGGTTTTTGTTTTTTGTTTCTTTTAGATGAGCAATGTACATTTTAGCTAGTTGAGAGATCATAGCTAATACCAGGAGATCACTACAGAATTTCTTTAGCAGTGCTATTAACAGTGTTAGAAAAAAAACTTTCATTTCATTCCATCAACAAGCTAAGGAGATGAAATTTGTAATCATTAGAGACTTTCATTTTAGGTTATTGAAAACTAATGTTAATCCATGGGAAAATTGCTAACATGATAATATTGGAAGGTAATAATTTGAAACATATGTTGGCGAGGTGGGCTGAACCATATGGGTTTGGCTCAGGATTTAATATACTGTGGGTATAAAAGTCCTCTGTATATGTGCATGGAGATATGGAGTCAATTGAAAAGGGCAGTTTGCTTCAGAGAATGTATTTTATAGGTTTGCCTGCCTTAAATCTTGCCAATGGTTCCTGGTTACAGGATCACCAGGATAAATTGGTGAAGTAGAGTCCTCTTGTCTTTTATTAGAAAGGCAGACTGATAAAGGTTTGGTCAGATGAGTAGTACTCTAATTTTCTTACAGCTGCTTTAAAACACTTGGTCTATATAAATGCTAAAAAAAAAAAAGGAGTGGAAGAAGAGGGACAAAATAGAAAAACCTTTCTGTATGTATAGGTCAATAAGGAAGACAATGTGTCCAAGATTCAGGAACCAACTGCCCATTCTGTTTAGTTAAGCATATGGTCACTGCAATATCAGTAAACTCTTTGTGAAATTAAAAAGTTAGAAAAGTCAGACTTCAGGGAAGAGTTTGGGAGAGAGAGTGATGTCAGCAACAAGCCCACAAGTCAACTGGATATTTTTATATATAATCTTGCATTCAGGTATCTCCCACCCACCTCCCAACCCATGAAAAAGAACGGCATGAAAAAAAGTAAAACCCAATGTCATATATTCTTAAACCTGGGGTCAGTGAATTAAAATATATATCCGTGTGTGTATCTATCTATCTATATCTATATACACACATAATATATATATATATATACATATATAGTTACATATCAGTATAGTTGGCTTCCTTTATAACCTATGTATTTTATTTTATGCATTTAAAAACATTCTTAGAAGCAGTTCACCAGACTGTCTGAGAGGTCTTTGATGCACAAAAGTCAAGGATCTCTGTTCTAGGAAGTTTCTATTTATGTTTTGTATTTTTTTCCTGGTCTAACTCAATGATTTCACTAGTGTATAGAATTCAAGTTTGAAAAGTTCATCCACCAATGTATATAAGCACCTTTCTGCAATATGGAGTATTAGAAAGCTGGTTAAGGCAACTTTAAGTGGTCACTTGACACTTAAGTGGTACAGTGGATAGAGCGTGGGCCTGGAATTGAAAGGATCTGAGTTAATATCTAGTCTCAGATACTTAGAAGTTGTGTGGCCCTGGGCAAATCACTAACCCTGTTCACCTCTATTTTCTCATCTGTAAAATGATATGGAGAAGGAAATGGTGTAACACTATATTATCTTTGCCAAGAAAACCCAAATGAGGTCATGAAGAGCCAGACACAATGGAAATGAAAACAATAACAACAAAGGGTTACACAGCTAGTATATGTCAAAGCCAGATCTTCCAAGGCTCATGCTGTAAAGAAAGAAATGTGCTCATGCTTGGTACCAAACATTTATAAATTGAAAGTAGTGCATTATAATTGAAGATGATGGATGCCCTTATAGCAGTCTGGAGATATGCGTCTTGGATCTCTACTTCAATGCTATGTCTCACTTTTTCAAGTCAAATAACACAAAACATCAACATATATATATGTGTGTGTGTGTGTGTGTGTGTGTGTGTGTGTGTGTGTGTGTGTATGTATGTACGTATGTATTCAGGACATGGCATACACTATGTTTCATTTTGGAGCAATGCTACTTTTTGAAAATGAGCAACAGAGATACAAAAGGGCTGTGGCTTTTCCTAATGGGAAAACCTTCTTAAGCAAATATCCTCTGGAAATGAAAAACAGTTCACTTTTCATGGAATGGCACAGGAAAATTGGTTAAGTTCATTGGCCCCTCCACGAAGAAACATTTTGGCTGAGATCAAGCATGTAAATGATGGAGGGTATTTTTAATATGCATTATTAGACTTCCACATGCACTCACCATATTTCAGGATTGGATTTCAGAAACATGGGTGTCCTACAATAAAGATATTTCCTTCATGAGGTAATGTGCCTGAAATACAGACTGCTTAATCCATGATGTGCCTAATTCATGAGGTGATGTGCCTGAAATATACCCTGTAATTCAAAGTAATGCCCCAAGGCCAAGTAAGTGAAACCTTGAGATTACTTGGCCAAAGATTAAGAGGGACTTGTGACTAAAACTTGGGCTTCTTTCCTCTCCATTTCTCTCTCTCTCTTTTTTAATAACGGTAATTCAGGAAAACACCAGTCTATGCTGATTAGAGGAAACTTAGTAAATATACCTGACCTGATTGTCCTACTAGGTTATCTTTCTGTCATGTGATCCACATACCATGCTCCTTTACTTTCTTCCTTGTACAGTGGAAACAGTAATCAATTCAATGCTACTTTTACTTCTGGAAATGGCATATCACTTGATGACTCTATAGAATTATTCACCAGCCTTCTGTTTTAACCCTCCTCTCACCAACAATTCTATAGGAGTGTTGTATAAACCTGATAGAATGTAACCTTCTTGAGGTAAGGAACTGTCATTTTGTGTTTTTTTTTCCTTTTTTCTCTTTTATTAATATAAAAATCTTCATTATAAAATTGATTTGGCTGGGGAGGCGGAGCCAAGATGGTGAGGTAGAAACAGCATGTCCAAGGCACACTCTCCCCAGATCACCACCAAAGTATGTAAAAGGGGACTGTGAACAACTTCTGGAGCCCCAGCACCCACAGAACAACACAGAAAAGCTAATCTCCCACTGAAGACAGCCCAGCAGCCCTGCAGGAAGGACCAGCTCAGCTCTCTGGAGGCTGGCAGGGCAGATTGAAGCAAGTGGAGAGCCGAGCACAGGTCCGCCTAAGGCATGGTTTTAGCCCAATGGCTGCCGGGCCAGCAGCCGGCTGGAGGGACCCCAGAACCCTGGCAGCTGTGGAGATTCCAGAATTATCAACACAGACATGCCTAGGAAAAAGTAAGAGGTTAGTGCCCTAGGGAGTTTGGGACCAGTATGTGGGGAACGCGTCGGCTTCCTCCAGCGGGAGCTAAAAGTCACTGAGGAGACACGCCATTTTGTAGTTTTCAGTGACAGTTCCAGCTCCTGGCCTGAGAACTGTAGGGAGATAGAGCGATCAGTCTCGGGGGGTAATCGCTCTTGCTTTAACCTCCCTGGATCTGGATTATTGTCTGGGGTGGAGGTTATGGGATGGGTATCCAGCTTGCCAGAAACAGAAGTTGTCCCCCCACAAGTTCGGGAGGGAAGCTCCCCTGTGTGGTGGCAGAGTCCTACTGTGGCAACAAGCCCAAAAGTCAAGTAATAAAGTGGCAACATGCCAAGGCAAAGGAAACAAATTAAACAGAAAAAGGCAACATTAGAATCCTATTTTGGGGGCAAAGAGGATCGAAGCATAGAACGGGAAGAGGACTGTGAGGTCAGAAATCCTGCTCCAAAAGCCCCAAAGGAAAATACAAGCTGGCTACAGGCCATAGAGGACCTTAAGAAGCAGATAAGAGAAGTGGAGGGGAAATTGGAAAGAGAAATGAGAGGAATGCAGGAAAAGTATGAAATGAGGGTCAACAGCCTGACTGAGGAAAACAACTCCTTAAAAATTGACTAACTCAAATGGCAAAGGAGGCCCAAAAGGGCAATGAGGAGAAGAATGCCTTAAAAAGGCAAATATGCCAGATGGAAGTAAAATCTGAAAAGCTCACTGAGGAGATTCATTCCTTCAGAGTTAGACTGGAGCAAATGGAAGCTAATGACTTTATGAGAAATAAAGATGCTGTTAAGCAGATCCAAACAAATGAAAGAATAGTAGGCGATGTGAAATATCTCATGGGAAAAACCACTGACTTGGAAAATAGATCTAGGAGAGAAAATTTAAAAATTGTTGGACTACCTGAAAGCCATGATCAAAGAAAGAACGTAGAAACCACGCTTCAAGAAATTCTCAAGAAAAATTGCCCTGATGTTTTACATCCAGAGGGCAAAATAAAGGTAGAAAGAACCCACAGATCAACTCCTGAAAACGATCCCAAAAAGCAAACTCCCAGGAATATTATAGCCAGGTTCCAGAATCCCCAGATCAAGGAAAAAATACTACAAGTACCTAGGAAGAAACAATTTCAATATTGTGGAAACACAATCAGAATAGCACAGGACCTGGCAGCTTCTACACTGAGGGATTGACAGGTATGCAATATGATATTCCAGAGGGCAAAAGAGCTGGGAATGAACCCAAGGGTCACCTACCCAGCAAAACTGAGTATTTTGTTTTAGGGGAAAATATGGTCATTCAGTGGAATAGAGGACTTTCAAGCATTCTTGAGGAAAAAAACAGAGTTGAACAGAAAATTTGATGTCCAGGCACAAGAAGCAAGAGATGCCTGAGAAGGTAATCAGGGAAAAGAAATCAAAAGGAACTTATCAAAGTTGAACTATTTACATTCCTATATGGAAAAACAATAACTGTGACTGATGAAACCTCTCTCAGCATGAAAATAATGGGAAAAGGGTGTATGGTCATTTGAATACATATGTGAATGTGTGTATATATGTTTACAGTTATGCATGGACAGAGGGCATTGGCTGAATTTGCTGGGAAGGGATGATACTTAAGGGGTGAAATTATGAGGTGATAGAGGAAAGTGGCAAGAGGAGATGGGGAGATACAGGGTATGGTAAACTATCTCATGTAGAAGAAGCAAAGGGAAGTTGCTACACGGGCGGGGAAGAATAGGAAGGCAAAAAGGCAAAACCACATTCTCATTGAATTTGGTTCAGGGAGAGAATGGCATACATACTAAATGGGATATCTCAACCTGCAGTAGAATAGGGGGAAGGGGGATGAGAGGAGGGATGATGGATGGGAGGGCATCCTTGGGGGGAGGGGAGGTTGGAAGTACCCACTATAGAAGAGGGACAGGATCAAGTAGGAAATGGACCAGGTGGGGGGGTGGGATGGGTGGGAGGGAATTATAAGCAGCCTTGTACAATATATCTACTATGGTAATATTTTGCATAGCTATACATGTACAACACATACTGAATTACTTATCTTCCCAGAGGGAATGGGTGACAAGGGAGAAAGGGAATGGATCTGAAATTCGAGGTCTTAAAATTAAATGTTTCAAATATATATAAATACTACTAAAATTAAGAAAAATTGTTTTGGCTGTATCCCAAAATATTTCTCTATAAATATTCCATTATTGCTATTATCTCTAGATATTCTGAGTCTAAAATAATTTTCTCAGTTAAATTTTTGATGGACTATATTTTAGTTTCTATGTAGATATGTTTTACTCATGCTACTGACATTAAATTTTCATTTTACTGAATTCTGTTCTGTACAATAGTATGTGAAATTTATGCTTTTTGAATTTATCAAGGACTTCTTTGTGATCCATGATCTATTTTTCTGAGTTTCTCATAATTTTCAGCAGTTCCAACAATTTATCTATGTACAATTTAAGTTCTATGATACCTTTATAATAATCTCCTAATTGGTCTCCCAGCCTTAGGCCTCTCCTACAATTCACCTGCACACAAGCATGTTCCTAAAACAGGGGTGTGATCGTCATTTCCTTGCTCAGTAAATTCTAGTGACTTCAGATTACCTCTAGAATCAAATACAATTTCCTCTGCTTGAGAAATTAAACTCTTTACTACATGTTTTTCCAGGCTTATTACTACATACTTTACCCCTCCACATACTTCACAGTCCAGCCACAGTGGCCTTCCTGCTGTTCTTAACTTATGATATCAGGTCTCCCATTTCCTACATTTGCACAGGCAAATACCCAAGGCGTATAATACACCCCTCTTCATCTCTGCTACTGCTGCTGAGATTACACAGCTCCTGAAAAACTCAGTTCAAAAACTACCTGAGGCTATTCTTGAATCCCCTGCCAAACTTAACATTGTATTTTACAGTTTCGTTTCTGTCCTTGTTTCCCCAGTGGCTAGTACAGTGGTTGGCACATAGTAATTGTTGAATCAATGCTTGCTTTTTTTATTTGCAGTTCATCTTTTAAAACGATTTCTTGTATCCTGATAATGGATTGAAATCTTCTTGTGTCAATGTTATCTTTATTAATTTATCTACCCAATTATTTGATTCAGATTTTTTTGGGTGAATAAGCTTACTTTAATCAAACAAACATATATTAACTAGTTCAGGGGGAAAGGTCAGCACCCAGAACTTCAGAGTATACAGACAGATCAAACCAACAGGCTTCCAAATGTCCAACTATTATATCAATATCAAATCACAGTTAACAGAGATGGAAGCATCAACATCTGGGTTTTCAAAGCTGGGGGGCTCTCAACGGCTGCCCAGAGTCTCATCTGGTCAAATCACACAACCTTTTTCAGAGTGAGCCCCAAAGCAAAGCCTCAGATCAAGAATAGATCTCTTCTCCTGGGTCAGAGAATGTAACCACCCTCTTAACCCACTGCCCAATCACACAGCATCAAGGTGTGGTCATTCCTGAAAACCAAGCCTCCTATCACAGGCTCCATGTGACCACATTCAACCTCTTAGGGGGCAGAGTATATTTTTCAAATTAAAGAAGCTTCTCAGAGTCACTTAAACCATTCAAAGGGCCTAGGGGCAGAGAAGATCTTCAAGTCTGCATTTCCATTACATTCTGCCCCAAGACCTTTCATGCCCATAGCATACACAATTTACATTTGAATTAGCACTAAAATATCTCTTAGGTCACATTTTCCAGGTACATAAGAAAATCACAATATAATCTCAAAGTATAATAGTCCAAGTCTTCTACTCATGGGGCAACTATTTACTCAGTCACTTATCAGTAAAATCAAAAATAGTCACTCTTAAGTTTACTCAGTTAGTCACATCAGTAATTTCAAAGTACATGGTCAAAGTCTTCCACTCATGGGGCAAAGTTTTGATTGACTCAATTAGTCACTTATCAGAAGTTTCAGAGTCTTCCACTCATGGGGCAAAGTCTTGATTAACTCAATTAGTCTCTTATCAGTAAAAATATATCAAAGTCTTACTAAGTATGCCCATAGAATAGACATTTTTTTTCTTTGCCTTTTGGAGGGCAATTGGGGTTAAGCAACTTGCCCAAGGTCACACGTAGGTTTTTATTTGTGTGTGCATTAAGTGACTGAGGCTGGATCCGAACTCAGGTCCTTCTGATTCCAGGGGCAATGCTTTACTCACTGCTCCACCTAGCTGCCCCAGACAATTTACATTTAAACTAGCACTAACCATCTCTTAGGTCATATTTTCAAGGTATATCTAAAGTTACCAAAGTGGCCACTGGGCCTTAAACAAAGTACATTGCATCATCACATTATTTCAAAACAAGAGTCCAAATAAAGTTCTCTTGGGAGGAGGGTGGTGTTCTTTCCATAACACTGGTCCAGCCCCTGCTTCCAAGTCCAGAGAGGGGGCTGGGTAACAAAACCAACGTGAGGTTCTTGCGGGTCCATGGTACTTCACCCCACCCACCACAGTCACAAGTCCATCCTCCCTCTGGGTCCCAGACTGTGGGACTCAGCAAGGAAAAACACACAGTACCCCTGCTTTGCCTCACAGTCCTTATCTTGTCCTGTGGCTGAATTCCAAACTCCTGGGTTCTTTCTCCTCCAGCAGAAGGCAGCAGTTCCTGGCTTCTCCACAGGTCCCCATGCAGGCAACTCACCATTCCTGCTCTCAGCTCAGTGAAGTCAGCATGCAGGCCATTCTTCTCTCCTGCTCCATGGCTCCATAGAATCACAGCTACCACAACTGGGAAACAAACAATTATCCCAGTCCCCATACTTTCCTTATACTCAGCAGATCCCATCCCTCATCGCCATTTTGTAGCAGCAATCACCCCAACATCCTCAGGGTGGCTGCCAACACAGGTTCTGAGGTCTGCTTTTCTAAAGGAAAGCAACTCAAAATGGGTGAACAAGCTTACTTTAATCAAACAAACATATTACCTAGTTCAAGAGGAAAAGTCAGCAACCAGAACTTCAGAGTATACAGACAGATCAAACAGACAGGCTTCCAAACTTTCCAACTATTATATCAATATCAAACCACAGTTACCAGAGAGGGAAGCCTCAACATCTGGGTTTTCAAAACTGGGGGGCTCTCAACGGCTGCCCAGAGTCTCATCTGGTCAAATCACACAACACTTCTCAAAGTGATCTCCCTGATTCAGATTTATTTAGAATGTGTAATTATTTCCTTTACCCACAATTGAATTAAATTTTATTTGATATCACAACTGTTTTTTTTTTACCAGAAATATTAGTCAATGGTATATTTAAGACCAATTGCTTACCTATAAATGTTTGTGTACATGTATTTCCTATCAAAATCATATTGATGGACTTTTAAAATACATTGTATTTTCTTTTTAATCAGGACATTCAAGTCACTTAATTTTATAAATGTTAAATCTAATTTATCTTCTGACATTTACATTTTTTTCTATTTTCACTCTTGATATTGTTTGGAAAGAGTAATTAGTCTATTTTCCTGTAACCTATTTCCACAACTAGAACTAATTCATAAGCCAAACTAAATTCCTGTTTTCTTTAAACTAGTGATAAACATGATTACTGAAGCGTTAAGAGAATCTTTGAAATTGGAAAGTTTCCTTTGCCCTCTTCCTTTCCTTCTCCCACTAACTTCCATTTTGTTGTAATTGTTTCTCTATATTTTAGATTATTTTCCTTTTATAAAAATTTGTTTTTTTAGCTTTCACTATTCACTTTTGTAAGATTTTGCATTCCAAATTTTCTCCCCATCCCTCCTCTCCCCCACCCCAAGATGTCATGCAATCTGATATTATCTCTCTCTCTCTCTCTCTCTCTCTCTCTCTCTCTCTCTCTCTCTCTATATATATATATATATATATATATATAGTATGCTTTGCTCTGCCTTTAGACTCCATAATTATCTTTCTGGATGTGCATAGCATTTTCCATCATGAGTCATTTGGAGTTTTCTTAGATCCTTACATCACTAAGCAGAGATAAGACTATTAAAGTTATTCATTGTATAATGTTGCTGTTACTGTGTAAAATGTTCTTCTGGTTCTGCTCACTTCACTCAGAATCAGTTCATATAAGTCTTTCTAGATTTTCCTGAAGTCTGCCTGCTCATCATTTCTCATAGAATAATAGTATACCATTACATTTATATACCATAACTTGTTCAGTCATTCCCCAGTTTATGAACATCCCCTCAATTTTCACTTATTGAGCACCACAAAAAGAGCTGCTATAAACAATTTGTACACGTGGATCCTTTTCCTGCTTTTATGATCTCTTTGGGATACAGACCTAGATGTGGTATTGCTGGGTCAAAGGGTATGCACATTTTTATAGCCTTGTAGGCATAGTTCCAAATTGCTCATCAGAATGGGTGGATCAGTTCACAACTCCACCAACACTGCATTAGTGCTCCAATTTTCCCACATCTTCTCTAACATTTATCATTTTCCTTTTTTGTCATGTTAGTCAATTTCAAAAGAATGAGGTGGTACCTCAGAGTTATTTTGATTTGCATTTCTCTTATCAATAGAGAGTTAGAGCATTTCTTAATATGAATATAAATCACAACACTGCACATAGGCCACACAAGTAATAGTTTCATCTTTTTTCTTAACTGAAGCATCGTTGGGATTTGGTAGTCCCCTGGGCATTTGAACAGCCTCCTCACCCTTTTTAAATTTGCTTCTAATTTTCAACCTTCACTTTTGTAGCATTTTCAGTTCTAAAATTTTCCCTCTTCCCAAGATAGGATTCAATATTATGTAGCCTATTCAAGTAAAATAATATTAAACATAATCCCAGATTAGTCATGTTTTGAAAGAAGAATCAGAACAAAAAGGAAAAACCATCAGAAAAAGAAGAGAGAATATATTATACTTTAATTTGCATTCAGACTCCATTGTTCTTTCTCTGGATATAAATAGCATTTTCTATCATAAATCTTTTGTAATTCTCTTAGATCATTGCTTTGTTGAGAAGAGCTAAGTCTTTCAAAGTTTGTAATCACACTATGTTGCTGTTACTGTGTACAGCATTCTCCTGGTTCTGACCATTTTACTCAGCATCAGTTCATGTAAGTTTTTCCAGGTTTTCTGAAAACTGCCTGCTCATCATTTCTTATGGAACAATAGTATTTCATTACATTCACATACCACAACTTGTTCAGTCATTCCCCAATTGATGAGCATCTGCTCAATTTAATTTTTTTTAAGACCACACACTGCTTTTACCTCCTGGTATGAGGAAATGTCTCAAAAAAGTTTTCTTTGTATCCCTAGTACTTGGTACAGTTCCTAGCCCATGGTATACGCTTATCGAGATTTAGTAACTAACTGACAGAGCTGCCAAATACAAATGTTCCTTTTTTCTGTTCATTCTATATGCCCAGCTTTAAGCATCACACCCAGCATAAAATAGGTGCTAAATGCAGCATACTCTAACTTATCAGTATAGTGATACTATCATAAAAGGAAGTGAAATTATACTGTCTGTGACCTGGTCACAATAAAAGCATATATTTTGTTTTCTTATCACCATTTTGTTTTCTAGATTTCCACTTCTTGTTCATGTAGTCCAAGCACTTTAGCTTCCAGATAAGGACACGAAAGTACAAAAATGATGGGTGTTTCAAAGATCATATATCTAATAATAAAATGGAATCTAAAACCAAATTCCCTTAAATCAATTTGACTATCTAAATCTCTTAGTTTTTGTTTGTTTGATTGATTATTCATGTTTGCTTGTTTTTTTACTGTTGATACCTTTGATCATTGATGATCATCATTGAATTTAAGCTCTTGTAAAGAAAAGACCAGCATTCATTTTCTATTTATTTCTGCAAATCTTTTACTGAGGTACCTCTAATGATACAACAGTAGCCAGATGATTTTATGGAAGCATTTGGTGCTGCATGCACACCAAAACTGTGTGCAATATAAATCCTTACCCAAATAATACACAGAGGCTTTTCAAGGTAGGAAGCAGGAAAGAATAGTTCATTATGATCTCAAGAAAAGGTAACCCCCCACCACCACCTGTCTGACAAATAGTCAGGGAGGAGAAGCAATTTACAAAAGAGGATGGCATAGTAATAAAGCCCTAACACGGAATTCTCCCCCACCCTCCTGCTGACCCTTTTCTTCTATTGGCTGGAAGTCAGGTGCACAATCTAAGCATAACAATCTACCTCAAGTTCCAGAACAAGGAAACAGTGGCCAACCAATGTACATCTGGGAAAGTACTTCTGGCCTTATTTGGCATATCTTATGCTGAGGTGTCACTGAGGAGAGGGGTAACTCCCTACAGCACTGAGTTCTGAGTCCTTGTAGATCATGTGATTTCCTATGAAGGGGAAACTTGCACCTGTTTCCCATGAAAAGCCTTACTAGATGTTAGAGTATAGTCTGAGAAGTTTTCACGTCTCTCTTTCAGTGCCAATGGAGGATATAAAGCAGTAATCTCCAAAAGTGAGCCTTAATAGCAAAGGGCACCGTACTAGGCTGAGCTCCTCTGTCACTAAGTCCAAAAGGGTAAATCTGAGCGGATTCCCGAGTGACAGAGCCCAGTGGAAGACAGAGTGTGGCGGAATCCAGCCCAGGAGGTTGCCCAGAGTGTCCGCACAGGTCGAGAGCAGAGTGCATGGGGTCTGCACAGCTCGGACCTAAGAGCAGGCAGGCAGACTACACCAGAGAGAGAAAAAGCCCCAGCCTGCAGACTTACCAAGGACGAATCTCAGTCATCTCGAAGAGGGAACGGATCATTGGAGCCAGGGAGGAGAGTCGGGCCCCCAGTGGAGAGAGTGGCTTCTCAGGCTGCATTCAGCCCCTAGCCTGGAAGTTTAGAAACTGCCTGCCTGTATAATACAGGGGCTGGAATGGCAAAGTAAATTCTAGCTGCTCTGATCCTCCCATCTCTCCTTCATGAAGCAGAAAACCCAAAGATAAGTCTCCCACCCAGATTGAAATCCCAAGTTAATGGAAATAGCCTCAGGCTTGAGAATCTCCAAGAAAGGGTGTAACTGAGACAGCCAGGAATCTGAAGAGAAGAGAGGGAGGGACCCAACAAGCCCCACCTCACCTCACCAACAAAAGCCTACTTATAGCCCAGGGGTATAGAGGCAGAAATCTGAAGTGGTCAGACTCATCCCCACCTACACATCTACATTCCTCACTGACTTCCCAGACTTAGCCATAAACTAGCCACCCAGAGGTATTCAAAGTCAAGGATCAGGCCCCAAACTCATAGCCTGAGACACTAAGAAACAGGAAGTCACAATGGGAAGGAAGGAAGCTGAAAAGGAGAAGGGGAAGGCAAGAAAGTCTATTCGAGCATACTATGCAGGGCAAGAACAACAAAACACACAGGACAATATAGATGCTCTGCCCACACCAGAGACCACAGAAGGAAACATGATCTGGTCTCAAGCCCAAATAGCATTCCTGGAGGAGCTTAAGAAAAAATTTAAAGACCAAATCAGGGAGGCAGTGACCAACTTGGAAAAACGTCTGAGTGAAGTAATAGGAGAAAATGCCTCCCTAAAAAAGGAACTTCAAAAACTAACTGAAGACCATAATTCACGAAAAATTAGATACAATCAAACTGAAACTCAGAACTCTATGATGCAGCAGGGGTCAATCGAAAAAAACAAGATGATTGAAAAATTGCAAGAAAATGTAAAATATCTCACTGGAAAAATAACTGACCTAGAGAACAGATCCAGGAGAGACAACCTAAGAATTATTGGTCTACCAGAAAGCCATGATGAGAAAAGCAGTCTAGACAACATCCTCCAAGAGATTGTCAAAGAAAACTGTCCTGAGGTCCTGGAATCAGAAGATAAAATAGCTATTGATAGAATTCACCGGACTCCACCTGAAAGAGATCCCAAACTGAAAACTCCAAGAAACATAGTAGCCAAATTGCAGAATTATAAGATTAAAGAAAAAATTCTACAAGCAGCCAAAAAGAAACAATTCAAATATCGAGGAATTACAGTTAGGATCACACAGAACCTAGCAGCTTCTACATTAAAAGAGCAGAGGGACTGGAATTTGATATTTCGTAGGGCAAGAGAGCTAGGACTACAACCAAGGATTAACTACCCGGCAAAACTGAGCATAATCTTTCAGGCAAGGAGATGGACGTTTAATGAAGTAAGGGACTTCCAGACTTTCCTAATAAAAAAGCCAGAGCTCAATGGAAAATTTGATCTCCAATTACAAGACTCCAGAAGAACATAAAAAGGTAAACAAGGGTAACATAGACTCACACATGCAGAAGTGCACACACCCACACCCACAAACACAAGCTCATTACCCGGGATGCAACAAGAGCAAAATGTTCACATCCCTATATGTGGAGCTGATAACTGCCAATATTTGAAATCTCTATAATTATCATGACCTGCAAAAGGGTTATACTTAGAGGGTGTGGGTATGAATGAACTAACATGGAGTCTAAAAAAAAAAAAGACTATTAAGGGGATCAATGGTACTGTAATGGGAAAAAGGAAAGGATGAGCTAGGAAAAGGTAAAATATGCCATCTGAAGAGGCATCAAAACACACTGTAGAAGAAGGGAAAGTAAGAGGGAGAGGAACATCATTTAAACACTATTCTCACTGGTTCTGGTTCAAAGAAGGATCAAATTAATCAGTGAAGTTTAAGAATCTAATGTGAATAGACACATAAATTCATTAAATAGAGGAATTGGAGGGAGGGAGAGGAGCACTGTTTGAAATTTACTCTCATTGGTTTGGAATCAAACGGGAAGTAATTTACTCTGATAAGTATAAAAATTTATTGTGTCCTATAGATAGTGGGAGGGTAAGGGGGGGTGAAATGGAGGAGACTAAAGGGAGGGACTATAAGGGAGGGAAATAGTAGTAAGGGGAGAGGGTAGGTTAAGAAGGGGGGTCACTGGGTGGGAACACTGAGGGAGGGGGCGGTCAAAAGGGAAAACTTCAAGGAGGGGAAGGGAGAAGGAATAAACAAAAACATAAACAGGGGAGGGGATAGGATGGAAGGGAAGAGACAGATAGTCATCATTACTGTGAATGTGAATGGGATGAACTCTCCCATAAAACAGAGGCGGATAGCAGAATGGATTAAAAACCATAATCCTACAATATGCTGTCTTCAAGAAACACATTTGAAACAAAGGGATACCCACAGGGTAAAGGTAAAAGGTTGGAGTAAAATTTATTATGCCTCAGCTAAATGAAAAAGCCAGGTGCATTACTATTCTCAGATAAAGCAAAAGCAAAAATAGATCTAATTAAAAGAGATAGGGAAGGAAACTATATCCTACTAAAAGGCACCATTGAGAATGAAGCAATATCACTACTTAATATATATGCACAAAGTGGTATAGCATCCAAATTCCTAGAGGAGAAGTTAAAGGAATTAGAGGAAGAAATAGATAGCAAAACTATACTAGTGGGGAACCTTAATCTCCCCCTCTCTGAACTCGATAAATCTAACCTCAAAATAAACAAGAAAGAAGTTAAGGAGGTGAATAGAATCTTAGAGAGATTAGATATGATGGATCTCTGGAGAAAACTGAATGGGGATAAAAAGGAATTTACTTTCTTCTCAGCAGTGCATGGTACATACTCAAAAATAGACCATGTACTAGGGCATAAAAACCTCACAATCCAGTGCAGAAAGGCAGAAATATTAAGCGCATCATTCTCAGATCATGATGCAATAAAATTTATATGCAATAAAGGGCCATGGAAAGATAGACTAAAAACTAATTGGAAACTAAACAATTTAATCCTAAAAAATTGGTGGGTCAAAGAAGAAATTATAGAAACAATCAATAATTTCATTCAAGAGAATGATAATAATGAAACAACATACCAAAATTTGTGGGATGCACTAAAGGCAGTTCTCAGGGGAAGTTTTATATCCCTGAGTGCATACTTAATTAAAGCAAAGAGAAGGGAGGTCAATGAATTGGACATGCAATTGAAAAAGCTAGAAAAAGAACAAATTGAAAATCCCCAATTTAGTACTAAATTAGAAATACTGAAAACCAAAGGTGAGATTAATAAAATTGAAATTAAGAAAACCATTGAATTAATAAATAAAACTAAGCTGGTTTTATGAAAAAATCAACAAAATTGATAGACCCTTAGTCAATATGATAAAAAAAAAGAAAGAAGAAAACCAAATTATGAATATCAAAAATAAAAAGGGTGAATCTACCTCCAATGAAGAGGATATCAAAAAAATAATGAGGAATTATTTTTCCCAATTCCATGCACAAAAATATGACAATCTTAGTGAAATGGATGAATATTTACAAAATCACAAATTGCCCAGATTAACTGAAGAGGAAGTGAATTAACTAAATAACCCCATCTCAGAAAAAGAAATCAAACAAGCCATCAAAGAACTCCCTAGGAAAAAATCTCCAAGGTCAGATGGGTTTACTAGTGAATTCTATCAAACATTTAAAGAACAATTGATTCCAATACTCTACAAACTATTTGGGAAAATTAGTGAAGAAGGAGTCCTACCAAGCTCTTTCTATGACACAAATATGGTACTGATTCCTAAATCAGGAAGAGATAAAACAGAGAAAGAAAATTATAGACCAATCTCCCTCATGAATTTAGACGCAAAAATTCTAAATAAAATATTAGCCAAAAGACTCCAACAACTTATCACAAAAATAATCCACCCTGATCAGGTAGGATTCATTCCAGGAATGCAAGGATGGTTTAATATTAGGAAAACCATCAATATAATTGAGCATATCAACAACAACACTAGCAAAAACCACATGATCATCTCAATAGATGCAGAAAAGGCTTTTGACTAAGTACAACATCCATTCCTATTAAAAACACTAGAAAGTATAGGAATAAATGGAGCCTTCCTTAAAATAGTTGCTAGCATCTATCTAAAACCATCAGCAAGTATTATATGCAATGGGGATAAACTAGAAGCCTTTCCAATAAGATCAGGAGTGAAACAAGGGTGTCCACTATCACCCTTCTTATTCAATCTGGTACTAGAAACGTTAGCAGTAGCAATTAGAGAAGAAAAAGAAATCAAAGGAATCAAATTAGGCAAAGAAGTGACCAAGCTGTCACTCTTTGCAGATGATATGATGATATACTTAGAGAATCCTAGAGAATCAAGTAAAAAATTACTTGAGAAAATAAATAAATTTGGCAAAGTTGCAGGATATAAAATAAACCCACATAAATCCTCAGCATTCCTGTACATCTCTAATAAAACTCAACAGCAAGAGATAGAAAGAGAAATCCCAGTTAAAGTCACTGTAGACATGATAAAATATTTGGGAATCTACTTGCCAAAACAAACCCAGAATCTACATGATCACAACTACAAAACACTTCTCACACAAATAAAAACAGATCTAAATAGTTGGAAAAATATCAATTGCTCGTGGCTGGGTAGAGCTAATATAATAAAAATGACAATTTTACCCAAACTAAATTATATATTTAGTTCCATTCCAATCAATTTACCAAAAAACTGCTTTGTAGAGTTAGACAAAATAATAACAAAATTTATTTGGAAAAACAAACGGTCTAGAATATCAAGGGAATTAATGAAAAGAAATGCTAGGGAAGGTGGACTAGCTATGCCAGATCTTAATCTGTATTATACAGCAGCAGTCATCAAAACTGCTTGGTACTGGCAGAGGTGTAGAGTAGTGGAGCAATGGAATAGATTAGGTGCAGGAGACCCAGCAGTTAATGAATATAGCAATCTATTGTTCGATAAACCAAAAGACCCCAGTTTTTGGGATAAGAATGCACTATTTGACAAAAACTGCTGGGAAAACTGGAATACAGTATGGCAGAAACTGGGCATAGATCACTATCTAACACCATACACCAAAATCAAGTCTAAATGGGTACATGATCTAGGTGTAAAGGATGATACTGTAAGCAATTTGGGAAAGCAAGGAATAGTTTACCTGATAGATCTGTGGAGAGGGGAAGATTTTAGGACCAAACAAGAATTAGAGAGCATTATAAAATGCAAAATGGATAATTTTGATTACATTAAATTGAAAAGCTTCTGCACAAAGTCAATGTAACCAAGATCAAGAGGGAGGTGGGAAATTGGGACAGAATTTTTACAACTTGTGTCTCTGATAAAGGACTCATTTCTAAAATTTATAGAGAATTGAGCCAAATCTATATGAATACAAGTCATTTCCCAATTGAGAAATGGTCAAAGGATATGAATAGGAAGTTTTCAGAGAAAGAAATTAAAGATATCTATAAGCATACGAAGAAATGCTCTAAATCACTATTAATTAGAGAAATGCAAATCAAAACAACTCTGAGATACCACATCTCTCCAGTCAGATTGGCTAAGATGACAAAACAAGGAAGTGACAAATGCTGGAGAGGATGTGGGCAAATTGGAACACTAATACATTGCTGTTGGAGTTGTGAACTTATCCAACCATTCTGGAGAGCAATCTGGAATTATGCCCAAAGGATTATAAATAATTTCATACCCTTTGAACCAGCCATACCACACCTAGGGTTATATCCCAAAGAGATCATAGTAGTGGGAGGAAGAACCATATGTACAAAAATATTTTTAGCAGCCTTTTTTGTGGTTGCAAAGAATTGGAAACTAAAGGGGTGCCCATCAATTGGGGAATGGCTAAACAAGTTGTGGTATATGAATGTAATGGAATTTTATTGTGCTATAAGAAACGAGGAGGTGACGAATTTCATAATTACCTGGAGAGACTTATACAAACTGATGCTGAGCAAGAAGAGTAGAATCAGAAGAAATTTGTATACAATCACAGACATACCATATCTGTGACGACCAACTATGACAGACTGGACTCTTTTCAGCAATGCAGTGATATAAGTTAATCCCAAATGACTCAAGAAAGTGAGAAATGCGCCATCCAGAGATATAACTAGAAAGAACTGAGCTTGAATCCTGATGGAAGCAAACTAAATGATCTTGTTCTTCTCATTGTTTGGTTTTACTTCTTCCTTATCATCTTTCATCCCACCTAATACAATATGCCTTTGTAATTGGAATAATGTTTAATATGAATGCATTTGCAGACCCTATACTGTACTATATGCTGTCATGAGGGGAGGGGGAGGGAAGTAAAGGAAATTTGAAAATCAAGGAACTATGGAATTGAATCTTGTTAACTGAAACTAAACTAATAATTTAATTAAAAAATAAAAGGGCACCGTACTAACTGAGCTAAGCACCAGATTGCAATGTAAAAAGGTCAAAGGAAGGTCACAAATAATCAAACCCATTGTTTCTCATCCATTTTGAGAATGTGGCCCTTTTTAATCTTTAAAAGGGAAAAAAAATCAACCCTTACCATGCAATAATTTACATTATTATGAATGAAATACTGTGTGATACAACAGTTATTAAGCATTTGTGTTCTAAGCACTATGCTAAGTGCTAGGGATGAACATAGAAAAACAAGACATACCCTGCTCTCAAGGAGTTCTCATTCTAATAGAGTAAAACAACACATATAGTTAGTTTGACTCAAAGTCAGTGACAAAGTAGATTGTAATGAGTATTGTCTATGATAATTTTGATAGATAAAACCATGTTGCCATGACTTGAGAACATACAGAATGACAATAAATTACTACAATTAATTCAATAATATATTCATTTTATTAATCATAACAACATCTATATACCTTTGAAAAATCAGAATATGTCTGCAGAAACTACATTTTTCAGTCTATAGAAGGTATGTTTATATATTTACATAATTTGCTTTTGCATATTTTCAGAACACTGCAAAAAATCTATTGCAACCATTCCCTTTAAAAATAAATACATTGAGATCCAGAAGAACAAAATAATTTGCATTTGATCTCACTGATCCTAAGTAGGAGAGCTAGGGTTTGAAAACATTCTTCTGTGTCCCTTCCAGTAGTCTTGCCTGGAATTAAAGTGGCTATGGCAATCTTTGAGTATGGGTGTAGGATATTGACTTGTTACTACTGACACAAAATATGTAAGATACTTATTAGAAGGGATTGTTTCATTCTCCATGCTTGTACTCATAGTGCCTCACACCTAGTATGTGTTTAATAAATACTTCTTAATTATTACTTTGTAAGGGCTTGTTTCTGTTTGGTACATTATAATAATGTGTGATTATACATGAGAGAAACCTGAACTGTCCTTTCAATAGCAGTTTCTAGTTCTGGTTTCTTAGTTTCTCTTGACAAGACAAAAAAAGTTACTCTATAGAATATGATCTGGACCCTTCGGCCCACAAACCCCTGTGATGAAAGAAATCTAGAAAAAAAACTGAGGGTAGAGAGATAGTTGACTTATTAAAGATGACCTAATAAAACCCAACTGCATTGCTAGATGCTTCTATTATAGGGAGAGGCAAATTTTGGGATGTAGACTTCTCTCTTTCCCAATACGATCTGGTGAAATCTAGGGATCCTCAAGCCATCCTGAATTTTTTCTTCTCCATCCCTCATTCAATAAATCAGTTACTAAGCATTTGTTAAGCATCTACCATGTTCAAGATGCTGTGTTGAGCTCTGGCATTATAAATACAAATAATTATACAGTCTACCTTAAAGAAACTTTCACTGTATTAGGAGAACAAGTATATATGTAAATATGGAATGGAAGTGAAGATATTGAAGAAAGAGAGAGGAGAGAGCCCCAGAAAAGAATGTGACTAATTTAAAGAGTATTTGGACTTGCAGATAGGAATCCCAATTAGAGATGTAGTATGCCCGTTTAGCCATTTCCCCCAAATCTTACTATTATAGGTAGGCTGAATTCCTAGAAATAAATTACCTCTCTCCTTAGGGTACTAGAGGTGAATGTGGGTGGAGTAATTCTAGAACTGTTGCTAAAGATAGATAAGTAAGTACATGATAGATAGATAGATAGATACATAGATACATAGATACATAGATAGATACATAGATGGAATTAAAAAGAAAAATAGAAAGAGGGAAAATGGAGGGATGGAGAGAGAGGGAGAGAGAGGGAGGGAGGGAAGAAGGGAGGGAGGGAAAGAGGGAGTAAATATTAAGCAAATATATTTATTAGGTGTCAAATACCAAGCTACACTCCATGGATACAAATATAAGCAAATAATAATAATAATTATTAATAATAATCCTTGTGAAGATTATATTCTAATGGGGGGAGAAAGTTATAAAGGGGAACTAGAAAGTGGAGGGAGAAAGTACCCACAAGAGGACAGATGACAAAGAGATAGAAAAATTCAGAGAGTGAGTAAAGCTTAAAGGGAGCATGAATGGGATCCTGCATGAACTAATAGTACAAGCTAGGGGCAAAGGTATTCCCAAAATGGAAATGCTATTGTCATCCCACTCCATTATTGATTAACAATTAACCATCCAGATTTAATTAGCTTTTGGAAAGAGGAAGTTACAGAAATATCTTCCAAAACCAAAGGTACATTTTTCTCTTGCATGCATAAGTTGTCTGAGAAAAGTGAGGTCAGACTTAGGAAATTCATGTGGGTAAAGGGTAAACTCTAGGCTCATGTACATGGATTGCCCATTTCTCCCTTAAAATAGTCCTCACAAATATCCTGTTAATCTTTTTGGATTTCTTCTGGCCTCTGAGGGTTTGGTCCAGTGGAGTGACCTGAGGCTTCCTTTCACTTCAATTCAAAAATGTCAAAGTCCCTGAACGTACCTTTTTTTTTTTTTTTTTTTTTAAAGTAATTGGGGTTAAGTAACTTGCTCAAGGTTGCACGGCTAGTCATTTGATTTATGCGTGGGTGCTCATTTTCTGAGGCCGGATCTGATCTCGGGTCATCCAAACTCCGAGGCCGGCGCTCTTACTCACTGCGCCACCTAGCCGCCCCTTTAGGGCAATTGGGGTTAAGTAACTTGCCCAAGGTTAACACGGCTAGGTTTTTTTTGTGCGGATTAAGTGTCGGAGGCCGGCTCCGAACTCAGGTCCTTCTGATTCCAGGGCCGGCGCTCTATTCACTGCGCCACCTAGCCGCCCCCTGAACGTACCTTTCTTGATATAACTAGTTTGTCCTCTCTCAATTCCCAGGTAGATTAATCATGTGTTAAGAGTTTAGTCCTTCTAATTGTGTTTTAATGTGAAGGTGGGGGATACGGTGATGGAGAATATTAACATGCCATCTGGCCTCACTCTTCTTCCTCTCCTTTCTGTCCTGTGGTTATGGATGCAAAGGTCTGTCTCCCCAAAGAAGTACCAAAGTCAGAATTTCTTCCTTTGGAATTCCTTCTGTTTTACATAGCCCTAGAGTTGTCTCCGATTATATCAACCATCCTAACATAATTCCTGTATTCATACCAGTTAAAACTTTCGATAGGTTGATTTTCTTCTGCTTGCTAAGGTTACTCAGGAATTATGTAGCAGAACTGGAATTTGATGAAACAAGATCTTCTGACTGCAGATCTGAGACTTTTGTCACTCTACTCTGGATAGAAAACCTGAGTTTTATTCCTGGTTCTGTTACTTAGCAATTAAGTCTTGAGTTTAATTAGGTTTCCTTTTCTCACCCATGGAATGGATTTTCAGGTTTTTGTTACTTAATGATTTTTCAGTCATGTCCTACTCTTTATGAACCCATTTGAACTTTTCTTGGCAAAGATACTAGAGTAGTTTGCCATTTCCTTCTCCAGCTCATTTTACAAATGAAGAAACTGAGGTAAATGGGCTAAGTGACTTGCCCTGGATCACACAACTAGTAAATGTCGGCCGCTAAATTTGAATTCAGATCTTCCAGACTACAGGCCCATCATTCTATCCACTATACCACCTAGTTGCCCTAAAATAGACTACACAATCTCAAATATCTTTTACAATTCTCAGTGTTATGATCCTAGTTTACTTCTCTCTGGAGAATGTGGAAAGAAGAGGACTGGATGCTTGTTGAGGAATCATTGAGGGGATTGAAAAGAAAAAAAAATAATCAGCATCCCTCTTTTGACATATTAATACAATTCCTAGTTATGTGGCATAATGGATGATTTTTTCTTCTGTTTTACACAAACAAAAAACAAAAACAAAAGATTAACTCTGGGATGAGTTTTTATGTATTTTCCATGTCACATTTTTTTTCAAAATCCACTGATTCTCTTCAAAATTTGCCTTGAGTTGAATCTTTGAATGTTTCAAGGAATATTCACTGTTGTTTCTTGCCTCAACTTCATAACATGCATTCAATTTAGCAGGCTGTGCTGAGGAAGTAAATGGATTGTTATGAACAATGGTAAAGAAATGTTTTGTGCTTCCCATGGCCTTTCTTTGTTCCCTGCCCCCTGAATATAGTGAGGGAGAAAAGCATATATTAAGTTAGTCATGGAAAATACCTTAACATCTCCCTAAAAGAGCTATGTTTGTGCAACTCTTGCAGAAATATTAGGAAATGAATTAAATCCCTCTTTTCCATGTATCCCTGCCCACCTCCTTGCCTAGCTTTAAAGCACTTAAAAGTATGCATAAAAACCCAGGAAATGTCTGTTATATGTGACGCTGCTGGCTGTGGTATTCCAGTGGAAAAATACATTGAGTAGAATATGTTTGGTTTGGGAAATCTGTTTTTCTCTGTGAAGAGCAATTCTGCCTATATGCAAATAGAAATATGAACCTATTGCAGATCGCCTCATGTGGTTTCGTGTGTCCCAGGAATGCCACTATGACTATCAGGCTCCATCTGGCTTCTCAATTAGAGCCCAGCATAACAACTGGTTTTCTGTTGTTTTTTGTTTTGTTTTGTATTTTCCCCTCCCTCCTTTTTTTTTTACAGGAAAGTAATTGATAATGTTTTATACCCATCAAAATGATTGGATTATAGTGAAGTATGATGTTTCTGTCATTTAAGTATGTCTGGTTTTTTGAATCTTTGTTTTAACCATTTTCAGACAAGTTTCTAAGTTGTCAAGTGCTCTTATCAAGAGAGAAGACAAACATTTTCCAGTGGTGTTTTTTGGGGGAAGGAAACATGAATATACTTTCTGGTGATCTCACTTAAATGACTTCTTAAAAGTCTGATAATAAATTTCAAGTAGGAGCCAATATTTGTTTTCTACATTTTCAGATTTATATTTTAGCATTTTTGAAATGAATCCAAATGAGAGGAATACTAAATTTTTACTGAAGTTTTCATATGAAGCCGTTCCTCAAATTTAAGGGCAACCCTCTGAATAGAGTCTTGCTCCTAAGATTGTGAAATAATATTATCCCTATGCTGGCAGACATCTAAAAAATCACCTCACCCAATTCTCTTCCAAATCACGACTTCCTTTCAAAAAAAAAAAAATCCTGAAAAGTAGTCATCTAACTTCCACACTGGAAGATCTTTCATGATGGAAAAAAAGAAAAGAATAAAGAAACTACTTTCCAAGGCAGCCCATTCCATTTTTGGGCACTTATAATGTTTAGGATTTCCCCTTACCTCTTATATTGAGTCAAAATACATTTTCTCATCACTTCTATTCATTGATTCAATACCTGTCTTTCAGGCCAAGCTGAACAAATATATCCCTTCTTCTACATGGATTTTTTAAAGAAAACGACACTTTCATTTATGTGAGAAACTTCCAATGAGTTATAACTTCTCTGTAATTCATAAGTCTTAGCACCTTATTCAGAACAGTGAGACATTAAATAACTTACCGAGATGACAGAGCAAGTACGTGGCAGAGGTGAGACTGTTGTGTAGAGAATAAGAGTGAGCTGAGACCTGGGTTATTGATTAAGCATGCAACTGCCTGGAGTATATACTCAAATCAGGCAGCCCCCGAATTGGGGTGCGCACAGTGCTTACAAAAATAAAACCACAAAAACCACAACTGGGGAGGAAAACTAACATAAGCAATGATGCACAGAAACCAAGAATTGTGCTAGATCTTTAGCTTGGGGCTAATTTACACAAGGGTACAAGGGTGCAACTTTTCCTGGAACAAAGGCCCCCTCCCAGAACAGGGTGGAGGGTACAGGGTGAAGAGTACAGGGTGGAGGGTACAGGGTGGAGAGTCATTGGGTGATGGGGACAGGCTAAGGTCATTTTCTGTGTAAAGGGCATGGGACCCTGCTTGGTCAGCAGGAACAGAACAGGGTGGTCTCTTCTTAAGATAAACTTGTGCCATAACCCCAGGACTACAACTTGGGCAATACCCAAGACTATGCCTTAAACTCTTTCAAGTTATTAGAGGGTATAGGATAGAGACAAAGACAAATATATAAAGAGGGTTTTTGGTGGACCTCAAATCAGGAGATGGGTGATTTGGGTTTGGGCACAACAAGACTTGAACCTTAATCTTTCAGACTCCAAGGAAAGATCTCTTTGCACTATTTAGCACAATGCCTCTCCATGGTGACTTGTCAAATATTGCAGTTTCATGTACAGTCATCTATTTTTTCTATTTTATTATATTATGGAAATGCTCATTTTACTTCTTGAATTCATTATAACATAAGGATTTTCTTTAAAAAAAGACAACTATATATATATATCAACCTACCCATCTGAAACTCTTTTCAGTTAAATATCCCAACATTAGGATTTTGTGTGTGTGTGTGTGTGTGTGTGTGTGTGTGTGTGTGTGTTTAATCCCCTCACCATAATAATGGTCATCCCTATCTGGGTGCACTACAGTATGTTACTGTAGCTTCCAAAGTTTAGCTCCTAGACTTTGAAATAGTATTCTACGTATAAGAGTAGATGAACTTCCAAATGTACACAGCATCATATAAATGAATCACATTTTTTTAAAAATTGAGAAGTTCTATAGAAATGAATCTAATTAGCATACTGTGATGACTTCAGAACAACTCTAGTTTTATAAGATATTTTCCTTTGAATGGAATGAATCATAGTACATTGGGGGAAACAATGAATTGGTTGTCAAAATAAGTTCATTCCAATTCCAACTCTTTTACCTATTAGCTGTGTAAACATTGTAAGTTGCTTAGCTTCTCTGAAACTCATTTTCCTTATCTTCAAAATGGGAATATATTTACTATACCTAGGTAACTTAATTGTTTTGAGTATCAAATTAAACATTGCATGCAAAGTGTTTTGTAACTATAAGATACTATATAAATAGAAGATTATATAAGATTAAATCTAATCTCCAGCCCTATCCCAGAAGTTGACTGCGTGGTAATACAGAGATATTACCCAGACTGCACTAAGTTTCTGGAACTTTTGACTATGGAAGAAAATTCCTTTCACTGAGAAATGTGACTCAGATATCAAGAAATGAGAGAGAGGGAGGGAAGGAAAGAGAGAGACAGAGAGACAGAGACAGAGACAGAGACAGAGACAGTGACAGAGACAGAGACAGAGAGAGACAGAGGATAGAGGAGGCTGTGAATCCTGCTGTTCCCCTATACTTCTCTTACCAAACTGGCAGGTACTGGAGGAACTGTGTGTTGTCCCAGAAAGTAGTAAATGCAAAAAGAGGTGAGGCCTTTTAATGTGGCAAAGAATGTATAATCAATACCGAGGTTCTTCGACTCTATCCAAAGAAAATTAAAACTTTTTGAGCTAAGCACAAAAGATGTCATATAATGCTGCTCATGGAATTTGACCTCTCACTTTGAAAACTGAGTTTATTTTTCCTTCAAATGAACTAAATTATATTTGTAATTTCTAAAAAAAGTGTAATAGTAAAAAAAAAACGTTTCACTTCACATTACTTTTAGTTAAATTTGTTATTTACTCCTCACATTGATATGGCATGTTGGCCATAGAAAAACAAAGCCAGAAACTCATTATTGCTTATGATGAAAATTTGATGGAAGTCTATCAGAAATAAAATTTTTTTGTCAAAAGTTCAATAGCTAGTTAGTGTCTCTGATATTGCTTCAGTCAATACATCATTGATATAGAGCAGTCCAACAATGGTGGTCTTTGTAAAATGGTCTGTGGTGATGGATCACATTGATTAATATAAAGGACATCTGAGAAGAATTACTCCAATTTTGAATTGATTAGTAGTGAGAACAATAGAGTTAAGCAATAACATTGGGTGGGTAGTCTACTCAATGCTATCTCTAGGGGCCAATAAGAATGAGACAACAATAGGAGCCCTGAAATGATGAAACAATCAAGTTAAAATTCAACCTTGTACAATTTATAAACAGTTCCAAATGTTGGTAGCGATAGTTTTGCTAAAATATGCTATGCGTGTGTGTTTATTGTACATATGCACACAAAGCTATAACTATGTATTAATTAAAACAGTCCTACCATCAGTCTTGTTTCTTTGTAAAAGTGGAAAACACATGAAGGGCACTTTGATTATCTGCTGTTAAGTAGCCTATTATAGAATCATTGATTTGGAAAGAGGAGACCACAGAGGTAGTTGAGTCCAAACCCTCATTTTAAATCAGTTTTAATTTTTTTATGGCCTGATATATTAATATGTAAATACACACACACACACATATATGTATGTAAAGAGAGAGAGATTAAAATAATATAGGTAAGAAGTATCTGGAGCAGGATTTGAACACAGGTTCTCTCTACAGTGTGGTATAGAGGACATAGGGCTAAACTTGAAGTTAGGAAGACCGTGGTTCAAATTTTGCCTCTTACACTTGCTAGCTATGTGACTCATGACAGTTCATTTAGATACTTTAAGGCCATTTCCTCCTCTGCACAATGAAGAAATTCTACTATGTGATATTTAATGTCTCTTCTAGCTTTCAAATGTTTCATCTTATAATCCTAGGATTTCATCAGTGTGGAATTCCTATTGTGGAAATTCCCTTCACCAACGGAGATCATGAGCCATCTATAGCTTAGTAAATATATCCCAAAGAATTATGTGTTATGAGAAGAAGTTGTCACAGGCACAGCTAGAGTCAGAAGAACATTTTGATCTCAAATCATCTTATCTTCAAGTCTATTAGTTATTGTGCCTCTCTACCACCAACTCCTACCCTGCCTCTGACTGTCTCTCTTTCAGTCTCTATGTCTCTCTTTTTCTCTCTTTGTCTCTGTCTCTGTCTCTCTGTCTTTGTTGGTCTCTGTCTCTTTCTGTCTCTGTCTCTATCTCTCTCTGTTTCTGTCTCTTTCTCTCTTCTCTGTCCTCTATATGATATATGTGTGTTTATATTGCATATTAATATATGTATATATTATACATTAATATGTATCAGATCATGAAAGATATTTTTAAAAATAGGTCATCCTAGAACTTCAATGACTTTCTCCTTTCATAAAAATTTCTTTCTAGAGATTTTAGGCTGATGTTGAAACCCTAAGGGATATATCTATGATCTTTGATTTAGAAGTAGAAGGGACTTTATAGCCCACTTAATTCCAGCCCCCTTCATTTTCAGAGAGAAAACTATGGCCAGAGAGGGTTAACTTATTTCCTCAATGTCATACATAGTGACAGAGACAGGTATTGGATCCAGGTGCCCTCTCTAAATCTCATATTATTTTTACCCTACAGGTTGATCTTTACACCATGAATTGCTTAGTATGCTGTCTGGAATTTAGCAAGTGTTTCATACTAAATGACTGACTGACTGACTATCTAAACTATCTAAAACATCTAGCTCAAAAGTAAAACATGTTATCAATTATAACAGTTGATGTGTGCACCAAGTATTCTAAGCCATGGAGGGTGGAATGTCTTATTTGATTTTCACTTTGCTGTTTTTGTATACTGTGAGTACATACTATCTATTCCTCAACTTCAAATTAAATAAGTGAATATGCTTAAATATAATGGTGTAACATTCCTTAATTTTAACATTGATTGAGTATGCAAATTGCCATTTGGAATCACTAGAGACAACTGATGTGATAAAGACCATATCCTTGCCTGTTCAGTAGTCAGATCATCATGGGATTAGAACTTGGACCACAGAAGTCTTGGACACAAAAGACACAGTCTATGAGGATTCAGGGCATCCAAGGCTTGAAGGAATTCCCTATGTTGAATGAAACAACATAACTTCTTGATTAGTCACTGATACCACAAAGAGGGTGAGAAATGTCAATCTACGTAAACCAATTGTATATTCTTTTTTTTTTCTTTTTGAAGTAACTTGGCCAAAGTCACAAGGCTAGGTTGGGTTTTTTTTTGTTTGTTTGTGTGTGTGTTAAGTGTCTGAGGCCGGATATAAACTCAGGTCCTTCTGACTCCAGGGCCGGCCCTCTATTCACTGTGCCACCTAGCCGCCCCTGTATATTCTTCTTAATTCTTTTTTATGATTGAGCAAACATCACTTTGATAAATAATTGAGGACCCACAAATGTTTGATTATATTTTAATCCTGAATATGAACTTCTGCACTGACCAAAGTAAGGACTGATTCAAAACACAAATCTACATGCCTGTGCCATCTTTGAACTAGATTTCTCCCTCTTACTTATAAAAATAGCATGCTATACACTATAGAGTAGCTTTGTTCCCCCTAAAACTTTAAGTCAACTCTGTTTCTAGTATTTTCTTCATATACTTGTCTAGTGTCCTTGGCAAATGATGGAAATGAGGTTCTTCTGGTACTACCATATTCTCAAAGACAAATAAGCTTATGTTATATACAAAATAGATAAATAAATAGATGGAGAGATAGACGAATGAATAGATAAAGGAATAAAAGGAAGAAAGAAAAAGAAGGAAGGAAGGAAGGAAAGAAGGAAGGAAGGAAAGAAGGAAGGAAGGAAGGAAGGAAGGAAGGAAGGAAGGAAGGAAGGAAGGAAGTAAAGAAGGAAAGAAGAAGGGAAGGAAAGAAGAAAAGAGTATTTATATAGCACTTAATATGTGCCAGGTACTACTAAGTATATGGAGAAATTCGAATTAGCAACAACAGTAATAAATGAATCAGGAAAGATTTCTTAAGGGAAACAGTAGATGAGTCAAGCTTTAAAATGAGCTAAAGGCAAGACACAGCTAAATAAGGAAAGCATTCCAGACATGAGGGCACAATCAATGCAAAGACTCAGAGGCCATAGTTAGAACACTGTATATTAAATTTTATATATGATCCATGCCTGGCTCATAGTCTGCATAAGAGGAGTGGTGTATGCCCTAAGAAATACAGATTGGATTGTGGAATCATAGTGTTACTCAATGTCTGGTGCAGGGAGAAAGATAATTAATAGTAATGATTGTTATCGTTATTATTGTTATTATTACTACAATAATACCTATCATTGTATGGCACTTTAATATTCACAAATGACTTTACATATGTTACTCCATTTGATTTTATCCCGTTGTAACACTGGTTCCAGGAAAGGAGAAGGTTATGGTGTTCAGAAGCCTCGTGGATTTTAACTGCAATCACTCAATTTAACTGGAGTCACTCAATCATGTCTGACCCTTCATGACTGCATGAACCATAGTATGCCAACAGAGTCTATGGGGTTTTCTTCATGAAGATCCTGGAGTACTTTGTCATTTCCTTCTCTAGTAGATTAAGACAAACAAAGATTAAGTGACTTGTCCAGAGACACAGCTAGTAAGTAACTGAAATTGCATTTCAAGACAACTAGAGGTATCACGTGAATGTTTCATGAAAAAAAAATGGACGTGATAAAATACAAAAAATTCTAGAGACAACAGAAGTAGAAGATATTAAAGAGAAGTTGCAAGAATACACAGAAGAGTTAGACAAGTAAGATCCTAACATCACCAATAACTACAAAAGTGTGGTTACTGATCTAAAGCCAGACATCCTAGAGAGTAAAGTCAAGTGGGCTTTAAGAAGCATTGCTAACAGTAAGGCTAGTGGAGATGACAGAATTCCAGCTGAGCTATTGAAAATCCTAAAACATGATGCTGTTAAAATGCTACATTCAATACACCAGCAAATTTGAAAAACTCAATAGTGGCCATTGAATCTGTCTAACTACATCTTTCCATACTTGTGTGTTAGTATCCCCAGCAGAGTGAAGAGACCTTGATGGATAAAATTTCCATCCTATTCATCATTTCTGGTCCTCCTGCTCTCCAGCCAGGCTGGTGGGAACAGGGCCATGGCCACTATAGCTCCTTCCTGTGTTCATGTTATCACTAGTTAAACTAGTTATGAAACGTCCCTGTGTAGTCAAGAGAATGTATAACTAAATATGGTCCTCCATCTCAACCTCCCTCCCATCCTACCAAACACACACACACACACACACACACACACACACACACACACGCACACACACACACACACACACACACTCAAACACACACATTTGGATGCTTGGAAAGATAGTTGATATAGATTTGAGGAAAGATTTTATTTTTTTTCGAAAGGTACTACTTAATTATTTATATTAATTCTGTTTCTATATCCGTCATGTTTCTTCTCTTTTGTTTCCAAGTTTTGTATGTATCTTTTAAAATCCCAAAGGATTAATAATTTCCCTGTACATTTTTACATTTTCCTCCTTATCAAAATCTCTGACTTCAAAATTTCATTCTTGCACATATCTGCTTTCCTTTCAAGCTGATTTTCTTTTATAGAATTTTAATTCATTAGATCCTAACTATTTTTTCACTGAACATTGAATTTTTCTGTCCCCAAATCAAGAGGCCTAGATGCAATTTTCACTCTCCTCTGCCACTAACATGTAAAAAACTATTTTTTTTCACCCAGTATATGTTCATTTGCTAGCAAATGGTTCATTCTTTTTGGTGAGAATAAGGTCTGGAATTGACATTCTCACTGTAGCCTCTATTTTTTGAATCATGACATTATCATCCAATTCACATGACTTTAGGTAAATAAAGCATTTTGGGTAATGCATATTTGACAATTCTAAACATTACACTGTTTGAAAATCAAAAAGATTTATATCAGTTAACAAGTTAACAATATCCTCTTATCAATCTCCCAAATAAAGATCATAACTTGTAGTTTAGAGAATCATCTGTTTAAAGCTACAAAGAACCCTAGAGTTTACTTCATCCAACTCCTTCATTTTATTGACATCTGGAGTAAAGGTGATGTGAATTTATTTAACATTATACAGGTATTAAGTGACAAAACTCGGACCTAAACCCAATTCAGAGTAATAATTCAATCTTCTCTGGGACATGATGTTAACCAAATTGGTGTAAGAAAGAGATGACTTTTCATTTACATCCTGGGATTTCAATGTGTATGTGTGTCTGTACATGTGCATGTATGTGCTTGCATGTGCATGCATGTGCATGCATATGTATATCTGTTTTATGTGGGCATGCATGTGTTAGTGTAAGCAACCTAAAGATTTAGGGCCATCAGCATTAATGCATTGGATGTATGCCTCTTGAGAGCTTTTGCATTGGGTTGTCCCAAAGGCAAAATTTGTTGCACTAAAATTCTAAGGACATCATGTCATTTACTTACCTTGAACTTACACTCCCATTTTTGTCTAGCACTGTTCTTTACTAAAACTGAAATTGACAATAAAGTATAAATACAACAAGAAAACTGTGGAGAATTTTTTCCTCCCCAAAGGCTATGTTATTCCATACACTAAGGAAAGGCTATGTCCTTGCCTTTGATTTTTCTCCTCCCATTCTCATTTCCTATGTATATTGATCATTGTCTCTGACCTTTGACTCTAAGAAGAATTGTCCTTTGCTGGATAAGGCATAAAGCATGATTTTTTAATCAAATGTTTTATTAACTTCTAGTTTAAATTATTCATTTCTGCAAGATTTTGAGTTACAAATTTTCTCCCCGTTTTTCCCCTACCCACTACCCACAAATAGCCTGGATATCTGCTCCTCCAATCTGCTCTCTCCCATATCTTCTTCCATAACCCCTCCAACTTTCCAGTAGAGCATGGTGGATCTCTATACCCCAGTACCTGTATAATAGTGCATGACTTCTTAACCATTTCTGCGTCATGGATCCTTTGGCAGACTGGTGGAGCCTCTGGACCCCTTTTCTGAATAATATTTTAAATACATAAAATAAAACATAAAATAATATTTTAAATACATAAAATAAAACATACAAAGGAAATAAATTATATTGAAATACCATAATCAAACTATATTTTAAATGTTCACACAAACACAAGTTTAAGAATTCTTATCCTAGAGTTAATGCTTAGCACAATAAATGTGTGCAGTATAAAAGTCAATTTTAAAATGCACCAATACTAATATATCAAGACCTCTGCTTCAAAAGGAGTATATAAAGAGGGCAAAGAAAAACTTCAGACTTAAGTGTGTGAGGAGAGGTGGTGCAATCCTTTTAGCACGGAACAAGTTTATTAACTATTAAAGGCAGGAACCCTGGACAAAGCCCTCTGACACATCAATCATAAGTGGCCTGAGCCCAAGTTGAGTGGTTAACATCACCCTGAGTCCCTAGGGAGACTCCTGCCTGCCATTCATTACTAAAGCATGGGAATCATTTTAACAGAAGCCAGAATCATTATTGGAGGGCTTCATCCCAGGCCCTGAGACTATTATTTCTCATTCTCTTATTGCTTGCCTCATCCTTTCCCAGATTTCCCCCACTACCCTTCTTCAGGGGACTGTAAATGTCAGGATAATTATTCTTCACAAGGAGGGGCTGCTTGCTGGGAAGCCCCAGCAGCCTCCAGCTATCTTTGAGTACCATCAGTCCCCATTTCTTAGCTCCTTGCAGAAATCTGCACAGTTGTTTGCTTCAGAACAAGCTCTAAAGAGGCTCAAAAGAACACTGGCTTCATTGTCCTGCCTCCTCCTCCCAATACAGGCCTGAGCCAATCCCACAGTTTTACTACTATTTACATCTCAGAATGTTAGGTCAGCCTGAGGTCCACTTGCCAGCACCAGCTGAAGCCTGTTGGCTCTGCTCAGGTCTGAGAGCCTCTTTCAAAACCTGTGATCAATGAAACCATGTAAAGCCTCCAGGTGGACTCAACCCAGACTTATTGCTGCTAGAAAGGGGAAGATGGCCACACACTATCCACCCAGAAGAAGCATGGGTCTTTTTATTTAACTATTTTAACAAAGAAAGGGAAGAGTCTCACCAAAAGCATTCTCTCTTAGGAACATTAGCCCCACCCACCCAAAGAAACAAAAGGACAAAAGCAATCCTCTCTGAAACAACCTCCTCCCCCTTCCCTTTTCCCTCCACCTCCCCAACCTGTGAAAATCAAGGGCTTGGAAATGGATTGAATGAGATGACAGATGGTGAAAGAGAGGAAGTGTGCACAGCAGCTGATTTCTTTTCCTTTTGGGGAACCAAGAGGAGAGAGACTTATGACACAGAAGATGTTTAGGACAGATATAGTTGATCTAGGCAATAATTCACAGTATCCTGCTGGGCTAAAAAGAGAGAGTGACTGCATGTGGAAGGTGGGAAGAGATGAACTAGGAGACCTTCCAGAGAAAAGGAGGTGAGGATTCCAAGCTAAGTCCTTTTTTCCCAAATTCAAGGTGGGGGTGGCAAGATTGACATGTCAGGGGAGAAAAATGATGCTGAGGATGGGTGTATCAAACCTTTGAAGCTGTGGCATCCTAGGCACCTCTGCAGGGTTGCAGAGTCCTCAAAGAGTTTCTTCGGGAGCCCTGGAAGCAGGCTGGGATGCATGTCAGTATAACATTGCAACATCCGCTCACATCAGTAGGCTCTCTTGTTGACACTTTACATCAGTCATGGGCTGAACCCATCTGTCTCACTGCCTTACTGCCCCCAGACACATTCATCTCTGACCCTCTCCATGCTTTCAACTCCCTCCTCCCCCTTCTCTCATTCTCCTTGGGCTTGCTTGAACAATTTCAATGCCCTTGTTTTTGACCCTCTCCCTGGTGGACAGATGCTCCTGAAAACATACTATATCGTTTTCCAAGAAAATACTATTTTCTGCTTGCTGTGCCTCCCTCACAACTCCTGCCCTCCAGCCTAACACTTACATTCCTTTGTTGATTTGCCTGTGCTGCCACATAAAGATAAACATAATGGCTCACGACATCCCTCTTCACTACCCCTAACAAAAGGGGGAGGAGGGCAAAGCTTTCTGGCTTTCAGTGTCTTCCAGTCATGATAGACACATTATTCTTCCAGTCTACCAGTTTCAGACAATTACATTTTCCTTCAGAGCTATTCAACATCAGTGTTTATCAGCAAAAACTGATTAAGATCCTACTGTGTGCACAGAGCTGGGAATAATAAATATCATAAGAAATCGTCCCTCATTTCCAGGAGTTTGTGGTCCAGAAGTGATGATGATGATGATAATGAGATGATGATGAAAATGATGACAAATCTCAAGTGAGTTAGGTTAGCGCACATAACAGAATAAACAATTGAACATCACTCAAAGTCTTTGCTCCAGAGAACTGAGAAACAAAGAAATCAAGAGACACAGAGAGGGAGACAGAGAGAGAGAGAGAGAGACAGAGAGAGAGACAGAGAGACAGAGACAGAGAGACAGGCAGAGACAGAGACTGAGACAGAGAGACAGAGTCAGAGACAGAAACAGACTGAGACAGAGACAGAGAGAGAATGGCCAAAGAAAATAAGAGTTTAGAAAATTTCAAGTCATTTTTATGATTACAGAAAGACCAACAAACCAAAACAAAAGCTGAGTCAAAAAGGAAATAGAAAGTGGCTGCACCATGAGTATAAAGAATTATAAAAACAATTTCCTAAAGGGAGATTATTGAAATGATGGCTGAAATTGTAAGTTGGGTCAGATAATATTAATATCTTTTGAAACAAATGCTTCCCAGTGGTACATGGAATGCTAGCAAAGCACTTTACCAGCTTCCCCTCAAGTATAAACTTGATCCCATCTATCCTAAAGACAGTGTGATATATCTATTACCTAACAAAAATACCACTGACTACTCCAAGTATAGACTAATTATATGTTTACATGTGTTATAAAAAGCATAACATTTGTATTGCTTAAAGCAAAATTTATAAAACACTAAGTATATATGTGTATATACTTACACACACAAACACACACACACACGAACACACATATATATACACAGACATATATATTGACTGAGGAATAGAATATTCCCCAAATTTCTCGGAGTGTAAAGAACAATTTAATATTAATTCAGTCATTACTGAAGGATTCATCCAAAAGTATTGTCATATTTATACTGAACTTTAAGTTTGCAAAAGTTTATATTAACTTTAATGTTTATTCCAAAGTCTTTGAAAACATTCTGCAGGCATGTCTTATTTGTGTTCTATAAATATGTAAAGTGTCTCCAACTTATGTAAGCAAGGATTTGATGGCCACCAAGAAAACTGTTCTGCATTTAACAAGCCACCAATATAATAATGTCAAAAACTATTGACATAAAATATGGCACTTTTTTTCAGGAAAACATTTAAGCTCATCATGTGCATATGTAGCATCAAGTCCATTTTAACTCTCTCCTAAATTGAAATAAGCTTCGTTTCCAAATTAAAGAGAATTTAAAAAAATTATTAATCACTCAGTGTACACAAATAATCAAGATATTGTGACTCCATCAAAAAACACATCAAACACCTTCATCTTGAAAAAAACATTTGTTCAATGATATCTAAATTTTACTTATACATAATAAATATATTTTTATTTGACAAAGATAAAAAGTTATGCTTTGAGCTTGGATTTGAAAGTCAAATTGAGCCACTAGGTGAAAGAGATACTTACAAATACCTTTGTCTGCTCTAGTTAAGACATATAGCATAGAAAGTTATCAAAGATAAAGCTGACTGTGTATGTCAAGCAACTTACCAGAATCCTAAGCTTATTGGGAAAAACAATAGCAGTATAGTTACTTGTCTCAAGACCATTTCTATATGGAGTCTTTCAAAAAAGGTACGAATAATATGAAAAATGATAATATGTACATGCATATACTACACTTAAATTTTGCTTTTGTCACAAAAATTTAAAGGGTAGATAATGCAAGTCTTATTATCCCCTCTTGACTCCCTGTCAAGCATTTTTCTAATACATGACATAGCCCTTCACAGTGTAATTGATATTTGCCAAAACCTCCAGAGCTGTTGATAGTGGAAAGCTGAGGACTACAGCTACTAGTAGCCTCTAGTCCTGCAAAAGTCTCCAAGTTCATCTTCCAAAGGCATCAGTTTTTCTTAACAACTCTTCTCCCCCTTCTCTGTTAGAGTACAAGACTGATATTCCTGGATATAGATTAGTCCACTACTCTCTTTTCATTTCTGGTCATTGTTACATCTAATTTCCCTCCTGTGAAGTTTTACATCTTAGTATGTTATACTCAGTAATAATCCTCATGACCTTATTTATTTCTTGTCAGACTTTTGGCCTGGTCTGACATCTCCCTTCTATAATACATCTAAAATGTGTCCCTCTAAACCATTCATCTCAGGTTTCTGACCAAGGAACTCTCTTTCTTATAACATTAGAATGATCCTTGAAATCTCGCTCTAGAGTTCCCATCAATTGAAACTACTCTAACCAATCTCCTCTTTCCCCATCTACAACCTATATACCTTTATCATCAACTATTTTTTGTCATCCTCTCCCCTGCAATCTCCAGCTGTTAAACGTTTCATAGGTTAACTCTTACGTCTGGTTACATAACTTTCTTTTCTCTATGGTAAACTTAATAGATTACTGTGTTTAAAACATGAAATTGTATAAAATACTAAAGCCTATCTTGTCATCATTTGCATAACTAATCACCCCATGTATAATTCCATACCTTCACTTAGATTAGAAAATGAAGTTGACTTTGCTGTGGTTAGCAGTTTGATTCTTTGAGAAATCATTCAATATAATAATAATAATAATTAATTTTCATGCAAACACTTGACATACAGCATCTTATTTTATCCTTATAACAACCTTGTGATGTAGGTGCAACCATTTTACCATATGTAAAAATTATATCCATATTATAGATGAGGAAACTGTGGGTCAGAAGTTCATTACTATCATTCTGCAAATGCAAAAATGGATTATATATTGCAATATTTGTATACATTAATTAGATGCTTGCATATATGTTTACATATTTATTTCTTTTTCTGTGCTATCTTCCTTTAAAAAAATCAATATGTTGAAGGAAGACATTATAATTTCTTAAAACTCTATAACATGGTGATTGGACTTAGGATAGAGCCATATGAACCATGTAGGCTCAACGTAATTATAATGATGAGGTGAGATATAGAAGTGATTTTTTAGACTTATTTTGATGAAGTCAAAAGAAAGCTGAGTGGACAAACCAGTTTTTGCTTTGACAAAACCAATGTACCCTGATCTCCAAATGCCCATGCAATATTTCAAAGGCATAATGGATATCACAGTGATGCTCCTTATTTCTCCAAGAAAACTGAAAAGCCTTTAGGGATGTGGATAGCAGATGTGTAGTCGTGACAACAGAGGCTGTGTTGTAATTCTGGATTAAATGTTCATTTAGGGAAAATACCATAGATGAGCTCCATCCTCATGATTTATCACTAATGTTTTCCAGACCCACAGGAGTCCTCTTACTTTGTTTTGCACTACCAGCTTCAAGGAAATTGAAGACGAGGAGCAACTCAGGGAGCAATAGAGAGAGCATTGACACTCACAGATGTGAATTCTGACCAGATGACCCTGGTATTTTCTCCAGCCAGAATGGTCAATCAGCCCTGTCAATGTTATATGTTTTTATCTGTCCCACATAAAGTTATTTTATTCCCCCTCCCCCAGGAAAATGTCTTCAGTATAGTGGAACAGGGAACAATACTAACCCATGTTGAAGCATTAGCAAGATAGAGGAAATTGTTTCTACGAGCCAAGGCAAGGGCTTGGACATCAGGGATGAACCACTTAATTTGTCTGAATTTCATTTTCCTCCAAAATAGGAGAGGGGGAGAGGGGAGGAGGAGGAAGAGGGAAGAGAAGCAGGAAGAAGAGGGAGGAGTAAAGAGGAGGAGGAGGAGGTGACAGAGGAGTAAGGGAGTGTGAGGAGGGGAGGAGAAGTAGGGAGAAAGGGGAGAGGGCGGAGTCAGAGAGAGAAAGAAAGGAGAGGAGAAGAATTGAAGAAGAAGAAGAAGAAGAAGAAGAAGAAGAAGAAGAAGAAGAGGAGGAGGAGGAGGAGGAGGAGGAGGATGGCGCATTTTACAGGAATAATGTATAATAAAAGTTCCTTCCAAACCACTTGCAAATATAAAAGTTGATATGATGTGACAGATGTCATGATATGAGAAATAAATATTTTCAAGACATTGAGAATGCTTCAGCAATGTAATTGAGGTTTCCCAAATCATCAAGCAACCCATTCTATAGTGCAAAGTTGCAGCATTTAAAGGGGTCTTAGAGATGCCATTACCCTAACTTTACAGATTATGAAACCGAGACTCAGAGTGGTAAAATTATTTGCCCTAGGTCCCACTGTCATAGTGGTCTAACTGAGACTAGAAACTGGATCTCCTGACTCCTTGTTCATCCGATATTTCTACCCATCCCAGAAGAACATAGTTTCGTAATTTTTTTTTTTTTTGGTCTATATGTCTTATGAACTAATTTGGCAATTTGCCTATGAACTGCTCAGAATATTTTGAAATGCACAGGATAAGACACATAGGACTACCAAAGAACACAATTATACCAAAATGCAGTTAAATAGAGTTTAATGATTCTTGATACAAAGCTTGTGTTACAAAATCAGGTGATTTAGCCTCTCAGTTTATCAGAGTCCACACCAATGTTTCAAGTCTGTTACAAGACTCAAACTGAAGTTCTTCTGAATTAACAGAAGCCATCTTAGCATTTTTTATGGCAATATGAATGTTTCTAGGTTCTAGTCATAGGAAGGGAATACAAGGAGGCACAGAAAAGGCATGTAATACATTATTCCACTTTAAGTGTAACTATATAGAGACTAGACTCAAAGTCTCCTGTTGTTACTCACCCAAATAATAATTTTCATGTACCCATTAAAAATTGACTGTGTGCCAGATATTGTTCTAAGTGCTGAGATACAAAGACTACAATGAAAGAATTCCTGACCTCAAGAACCTTACATTCATTTGGTGTTTTGCATTTTTATTGTTAAAATGTATTTAATTTTTAATTTATAGAATAAAACAAGCATTTCCATAACATAGTAAAAAATATTATTGAACATGAAACTGAAAATCTATTGTGTCCAATTTGCTATTATTTTTAAATACATAAACAAAGTATTATGTAAATTTCTTTCTTTCCTTTTTTTTCTCCTTCCCCCTACCCTAGAGATAGCTACCATTAGACAAATATGTGTGTCTATACACACAAATTATATATATATATGTGTGTGTGTGTGTGTGTGTGTGTGTGTGTGTGTGTGTGTGTGTGTGAAGACAGTGTCTTCATATATGTTTTGGAGTTAATTTTGGAAATTTATGAGAGTCAAAAAGACTTTTTTGTTCAAAGTTGTTCTTAAAAAATATTGCAGTTACTATATATAACATTCTGTTTTGCTCATTTGATTCTCCAATATTTCATGCAATTCTATACATGTTTTTTTTCCTAATATCATGAAGTCCATAATTTCTTATAGTACAGTAGTACTCTATAACAATGATTGTAATGGATGATACAGTATGTAACATACTTCATAATTATAGTAAGAATAAATACAAAATGAATTCATTAGTTGTAGGAGGGAAGCTTCTAGAAAACAGTTATATAGAGATTGTTCTTGAACTTAATTTTAAAGGAAATCAGCTATAATGAAAAGTAGGTTTAAAAGTAGAAATCATACAAGGCATCAAGGAGAGCCAGTAACAAGGCATGGAGACTGGAGATGAAGTTCGATATGAGGAAAAAAAAAAAGAAAAGTCCAATGTAACAGAACCTAGTAAGTATGGGGAAGAATAATAATGAAAATAATGAAAAGGAAGAAATTTCTTTAATAGTTTACTTTGTGGAGACTAATGGGGTGGAGGTGGGGGGAGAAATCATGTTCCTGCTTATTTTCTTTTTTTGTCTTTATTAATTTGTTTGTTTATTTTTAGTTTACAAGATTCAATTCCACGATTCCTTGAGTTTCAAATACTCTTTCCCTCCCTCCCCTACACCCCTCCCATAACAGCATAGAATCAAGTAAAGGATCTGCAAATACTTTCACATTAGACATTAGTCAGGTTAAAGAGATGGATTGTACCAGATGGAATGAAAAAGGGGGGGATTGGGGTGGGTGTCCAATCTGCCACAGCAGGTGGAGGCTTTACAGAGGCCACCCAACCTGCGGAAGTTGTAAAGACCCAACGTTTGGGACAGAAGCTCTCCTGTCTGGTGGCAGAGTCCTACTGTGGCAACAAGCCCAAAAATCAAGTAATTAAGTGGCAACATGCCTAGGCAAAAGAAACAAAATAAATAGAAAAATTTAATATTGGACTCCTATTTTAGGGGCAAAGAGGCTCAAAGCATGGAGGAAGATTGTGAGGTCAGAACTCCTGCACCAAAAGCCCCAAATGAAAATACAAGCTGGCTACAGGACAGGGAGGACCTTAAGAAGAAGATAAGAGAAGTGGGGGGAAAATTGGGAAGAGAAATGAGAAAGATGCAAGAAAAGTATGAAATTACAGTCAACAGCCTGACTGAGGATATTAACACCTTAAAAAACAGACTAACTCAAATGGCAAAAGAGGCTCAGAAAGGCAATGAGGAGAAGAATGTCTTAAAAAGCCAAATTTGACAGATGGAAAAAAGAATCTCAAAAGCTCAATGAGGAGATTCATTCTCTCAGAGTTAGACTGGAGCACATGGAAGCTAGTGACTTTATGAGAAATCAAGATGCTGTTAACAGATCCAAACAAATGAAAGAATAGAAGGCAATGTGAAATGTCTCATGGGAAAACCCACTGACCTGGAAAATAGATCCAGGAGAGACAATTTAAAATTATTGGACTACCTAAAAGGCACCATCAAAGAAAGAACCTAGAAATCATCCTTAAAGAAATTCTCAAGGAAAATTGCCCTGATGTGTTAGACCCAGAGGGTAAAATAGAGGTTGAAAGAATTCATCAATTGCCTCCTGAAAAAGATACCAAAAAGAAGACTCCTAGGAATATTATAGCCAGGTTCCAGAACTCCCAGATCAAGGAGAAAATACTCCAAGCAGCCAGGAAGAAACAATTTCAATACTGTGGAAACACAATCAAAATGGCACAGGACGTGGCAGCTTCTACACTGAGGAATCAAAGGGCATGGAATATGATATTCCAGAGGGCAAAAGAGCTGAGATTGAAACCAAGGGTCACCTACCCAGCAAAACTGAGTATCTTGTTTCAGGGGAAAATATGGTCATTCAGTGGAATGGAGGCCTTTTAAGCATTCTTGAGGAAAAAACCAGAGTTGAATAGAAAATTTGACATCTGGACGCAAGAAGCAAGAGATACCTGAAAAGGTAATCAGGGAAAATAAATCAAAAGGAACTTATCAAAGTTGAACTATTTACATTCCTACATGGAAAAGCAATAACTGTGTCTGATGAAACCTTTCTCATTATGTAAATAATTGAAGAAGGGTATATGGGCATATGTTTACAGGTATACATGGATAGAGGGCAGAGGTTGAATTTGATGGGAAGGGATGATTCTTAAGGGGTGAAGTCAAGAGGTGAGAGAGGAAAGTGGCAAGAGGAGATGGGAAGAGACAGGGTAGAGTAAACTATCTCATGTAGAAGGGCAAGGGGAATAGTTGCAGGGGAGGGGAAGAACAGGAAGGCAAAAAGGCAAAACCATATTCTCATTGAAGTTGGCTCAAGGAGAGAATCACATACATACTAAATGGGATATCTCACCCTGCAGGAGAGTAGGAGAAAGGGGGATGAGAGGGGAAAGAATGGAGGGGAGGGGAAGTTGGAAGTACCCACTATCAAAGAGGGACAGGATCTATGTAGGGAATGGACCAGCTGGCAGGTGAGATGGGTGGGAGGGAAATATAAGCAGTCTTTTACAATATATCTATGGTAATGTTTTGCATAGCTATACATGTACAACACACACTAAATTGGTTATCTTCTCAGAGGGACTGGGTGACAAGGGAGGAAGGGAATGGATCTGAAAATTGAAGTTTTAAAATTAAATGTTTCATAAGATGTCCAGGCATTGGGGCTCAGAGATTCACCTTGCCCTAATGGCAAAGTCAAAGGGGGTATCGGAGAAGATATGGGAGAGAGCAGATTGGATGAGGGTATATCTAATGGGACTGCTATTCTGGGGTGGTGGGGAGGGAAAAATGGGGGAAAATTGCAACTCAAAATTTGGTGGAAATGAATTATGTAAAGCAAAAGTTAATAAAGCATTTGTTTAATTAATTAAAAATGGAAAAATTGTTACTGCTTCATTTGTTCTGTATAAATAACTATAATATCAATTTCTAATAAACATTGTATCTTATTTTCCTTTAAAAGATAAGAGCTTAATGAAACCATTTCTTAGAATATTTATGAAATTCAGGATTTTGAGAGTAGATGCTGGAATTTTGTAATATCTTGAGCAAAATATATGAATTCTTCATATCTCTGATTCTTGAAATAAAGTAGTTAGAATGGGTTGTTATATGTGGCACTTGTAGTACCAAATGACAGCAAAGTTTCTAAAGAGAATAGCATGAGAATAGAAAGATGACTTCCATTAATATTCTAAAAATCAGATTTTCCATGAAAAGCAAAACTGCCTCTGAAGTATTTAAATAGGATGGTGCTTTAAAAAAATTAGGTGAGCATAATAAGTAAAATGAAAGAAAATTTCTTAGACATTATATATATATATATATTGGTGGCGAATGGGAGCCACTTAACTTCACATTCCATTTTCTATTTTGAAATAAACAACAAAGTGTCAATAGTCCATAAGGCTGTCTCCCATATTTAATTTGTCTTTGTCAGTTGTATTGCCTGTTAAAGATGGCCTTGTACCTCCTGACACATTTTCAAATGATTGATTGCCCATGAAATTGTTGCTATTTTCCAAGGAAATGTTGCTATTTCCATTGAGTTGTCCATCAATTTCATTATCTTTGCTTCCTCTCTTGTAGCCCTATCTTTCCTCCTCTTTGAAGTCACCAGGTCTGCCTCATGTGAAAAAAAAAAAAGATACTTTTTAGTCACTATAAAATGACTTCAATGGAAACAAAGCAAATGTCAAATACAAAACGATTACCTATAAATCTATTCTATACTCAGAACTATTCTTCTTTCATAAAAACCCTCCAAGCAACCTGTTTCCCACTATTTTCTACATATTCAAGACTGATTTGTACTGTGTGTTCAGTGTCATTACCCCCATCTCATTTCACAGTAAACCTGTGTCTCCATGGCAGAAAACAAATGGTCTGACAGGAAATAAATGATTTCCTGAAGTTGAGGGGTAGTGTCTTCATATAGAACCAGAGTCCCTATTTATACCTACCTTGTCTTTGAAATGTTCATTTTTTAAAAATTTCATTTATGAAATAATGCAAGCATTTCTATAACATAGTAGAATAATAAAAACAATGATTACATATAGGAATATAAGTTATCATTGGTCAATCCATAAAACAGTTTTAATAAGAATTTCTCAAATTAGCTTATGGATTGATAATTGATAACTTGGATTTCTAATTCACCTTAATTTTATCAAACTTTGGTTATTAGCAACTAATAAATAACTACTATAACACATACTCAGTAAGTCACAGATTATTATATTATAACCTGAACGTTTCACCTAGAATTTGAAAATGCCCATATGTACTTACTTTCATGAAATTGTGACTTAATTCCCTCTACCATGATAACATCACTATTTTTCTGTTCCTTAGGAAATGATCTAGTTAGTTACTGGGACCTTAAAGTTTCATTACCTAGTAGCCAACTCTCTGGTAATGAAAGTCTTTCATGCTATCTTTATGCTATCAGATACTATACACAAAATCTCTTACTAGGTCTATGAGTGAAGTCTTTTCAGTTCCTAAAAACTCCTATTCAATAGATTCCAGTAGATCCTTATTGCCTACAGAATCAAATATGAATACTTCTGGTTTTTAAACTCCTTGATAATCTGTCTCCTTTAGCTTTCTAGGAGTTTCCTTACTTTTCCTTTTACCTTCTTACAACTTATTGCCCCTCCATATAGTCTATGGTGCAGTAACAAAGCCCTACTTTCTGTTCTTCTTACACACAACTCCATGCTTCTACCATGAGGATTTTCATTGACTATCTACCATGCCTCTTATGCATTCCCTACTCAACTTCACCTCTGGCTTCCCTGAATTCCTTCAAGTCTCAGATGAAACCCTACATTCTCTAGGAAACCTTTGAAATTTTTATTTGGATAATCTTTTTTTTTATTTTGAGTACCAAATTCTTTCCCTCCTTCCAATCCCTCCATCACCCAGTAAAAAGGCAGTTGATGTGATATTAATTTTACTTGTGAAATTATGCAAAATATATTGCCACATTTAAAAAAGCAAGATAAATAAGTCATCAATTACACTTCAGTTTGAACTGAGCATTCATGAGTTCATTGAGTTGTCCATCAGCTTCATTGTCTTTACTGCCTCCACTGCAGCCCTAGCATTTCTTTCCTTTAAAGTCATCAAATCTACTTTGTGTGGGAAAAAAGTCACTATATAATGATTTCAATGTAAATTAAGCAAATGTCAAATATAAAATGATGACCTATTAATCTATTCCATGCTCAGAACTATTCTTCTTTCATAAAAATCCTCCAAGCAACCTGGTTCCCAGTTTTGCCCTTCTTTGGGGTTTGATAGCATTTTTCTTCAAGAGTCCTTCAGGACTGACTTTGGTCATTGTCTTGATCAGAGTAGCTAAGTCTTTCACAGTTGACTACCATTAAAATAATGCTGTTACTGTGTACAATGATCTCTTTATTGTGCCACTTTGCATCAATTCATATATGTCTTCCCAGGTTTTGTTATGAAAACATTTCTCTCATAATTTCTCATAGAACAATAGTATTCCATCACATTCATTAACCACAACTTTTCAGCCTTTCCCAATTGATTGGCATCCTCTCAATTTCAAGCTTTCTCCTACAACAGAAAAGCTGCTCTAAATATTTTTTGTACATATATAGATGCTTTTTTTCCCTTTGATCCCTTTGGGATACAGACCTAGAAGTGATATTACTGGTCTGTGTCCCAATGTGATCAAATAAGGATATGCAGTTTTGTAGCTCTTTGGGATAATCATTTTCTCTATAATGGTTGGAGCAGTTCACAACTTCATCAACAATTCATTGGTGTATGTATTTTTACAATACCCTCTAGAATTTATGTTTTCTGGTAGGTGTTAGATGGTATCTCAAAGTTGTTTTAATTTGAATTTATCTAATAAATAGTGATCTAGAACATTTTTATACCACTGTAGATAGATTTGATTTCTTCTTCTGAAAACGTGTTGTTCTTATCCTCTAGCCATTTACCAATTAGAGAATAGTTCTTATTTTGATAACTTTGACTTAGTTTCCTATGTATTTGATAAATTAGCATTTATTTGAGAAGCTGGCTATAAAATTGATGTTATTTTATTATCTATAGTATCTTTTAGCAAAATGTGTTTTTCCCAATTATATATTTTAATTAGATCTATTTTTTGCTTTCGATTCATATGAAATGATGGTTTCCACCCCTGTCTCTTTTATTTCAACTGAAGTATAATAGATTCTGTTCCAAACTCGTATTTTAAATCTATGTGTCTTTCCATTTAAAATGTGGTTCTTGTAAACAATATACTGTTGGATTCTGCTTTCTAATCCATTCTGCTATCAACTCCTTTTTGAAGATGAGTTTATTCCATCCATAGTTACAGATACGGTTGTTGATCAATCATTTTAATCCTGTCCAAACTTTTGTAACCTCATTTGGAGGTTTTTTTTGTTTTTGGAAAAATATACTGTAGTGGTGTGCTAATTCCTTCTTCAGCTCATTTGACAGAAAAGAAACTGAGGCAAACAGGGTTAAGGGAATTGTTCAGGGTCACACAGCTAGTAAAAGTTTGAGGCCAGATTTGAATTCAATGAAATGACTTAATCCTGACTCCAGGGATGGCACTCTGCTCACTGTAGCACCTAAATGCCCTGGTTATGACTCCCTTATGATTACCCACTGTGTAGTTCCCTCTATCCTCTTTTCTCCTCTTTATACTTCTCTCTCTCTTTTTGCTAATCCCCTCTCAAAATGTCTGCTTTCTCCTGACCACCATCTTCCTTAATCCATCCCTCCCTTTTATCACCTCTCCTTTCTTTTTTCTTCTTTTCCTCCTACTTCCTTGTTGCATAAATGAGATATTTTTTTACTCAATAGATAGATAGATAATTAGATAGATTGATACAAGTATAGATTTATTCTTCTCTTTGAACCAATTTAGATGATAGAGAGGTTCCATCATTGTCTATTTTTCCCTGTCCTATAAAAACCCTTCCTTGCATACATACTTTATGTGACATTTTCATGATTCTCTCCCTTCCTCCTTTTCCTAGGTTATCCCTCTCTCTCACTCCATTAATTTTTAATTGTTTAAATTTATTTTTAGTTTTCAACATTCATTTCTATAATATTTTGACTTAAAATTTTTCTCCCTGTCTTTCCCCTAGCCCCCACCCCAAGATAGTGAGCCTACTGAATACCCCTTTCCCCAATCTGCTCTCCCTTATATTCTCCCCCATCCCCTGCCTAACTTTCTAGTAGGGCTAGATGGATTTCTATGCCCCAGTGCATAGAAGCACATGGAGCAAAGTATATGGATACATTAGGTTGTTTCTTTCAATAATCCTAAATTACTTTTCAAAATTTATAGACCAATTCAAAGCTCCCCCCAACAATGCCTAATTTCCTACAACATATTAAAAGTGACTATTCTCATATTTTGTCATCTTTGTCAATTTGCTGGACTTATAGATTATTTTGATTTGTATTTCTCATTATAAAAGAGTAGGAACTTTTTTTTTCATTGGGCTGTCAATAATTTTGGATTCTTCTTCTGAGAACAATTGTTTATATGCTTTGGGAACTTAACTTTTGAGGCATAGCCTTAAATTATATCTTTCTAATACCTTTCTATGTAGATTTATTACATCAGCAATTTTTGATACTATTTTTTCCCAGTTGATTTCTTCATATTCTAGTTATAGCAATTCTATTTCTATAAAAGTTTTCCAATGTAATTCCACCAAAATTGTTAATTCATTTTTATTTGTATTCAACTCTGCCCCTTGTTTATTTAAGAATTCACTCCCTTAAGAATAATTTTTAAAAATATGTTATCAGTTCCTCTAATTTTTTATGTTGTGATTTTTAATATTCTGATGATACATCTATTTTAAAATCATTTAGGGTTATGGCATAAAATGATCTCATTTCTTCTATACTGCTTTCCAATTTACAAGACATTCTTATCAAATGGAGAACTCTGTTATGGGGAATCTATCATTTTGTATTTGTATTTAAAAAGTGGCCTATTTAATTCAATTATTTATTATTCCTCATTGACTATCCTGTATTCTTGATCAAATTTTCTATTTTAACCAATATCAAATGATTTTTTAACTATTACAATTTTATGATTTAGATTGAGGTAAGGGAATGCTACTCACCTTCATTCCTACTAAGTTTCATTATTTCCTTTAATATTCTAGATCTTTTTCCCATCCAAAACTGTATTTATTATTATTTTGCTTAGGTTTGTAAATTATCACTCTGATATTTGAATTGATATCACATTATATATCATCTTTGATATTATTGTCAGTTTTATTATATCGGCATAACAAAATCATAAGCACCAAATAATCTTCCACTTATTTAACTTTTTTTTTCATTTTAAGGGATGGTTTATAGCTAGATATTGAATAGTAATCCATCAATCTGAAAAAAAAACAATTAATTATGTGTTTAATACATATAAGGAAGTATGATTAATGCTGGGAATAAGGAGAAGCAAAAAGATTCCCTGCTCTCTAGGAGCTTCTAATGATGGAGACAAGATTCAAATAATTAGGTATATGTAAAATAAATAGAGTAAATGTAAGTTTACCTTTGAAGGGGTAGGCATAAATATCTGCAAGGACCAGTAAATAAAATATTTTTGACATGATAAGCATAATCACTAATACTTATATGGCACTGATATATACCAGGCAACCTCCCCAGTACTTAACAAATATTATCTTATTTGATACTTACAATAGCCTTTTAAGGTAAATGCTATTACAATCCTCATTTTTCAGTTGAGGAAACTAAGATAAAGTTTAAATGACTTGTACAAGGTAACTAGTAAATATCTGAGGCTGCATTTTAACTCAAGTCTTTCTGACTCTAAGACTAGAATTCTATCCACTATACCACCTAGTTAACTGAATTGTCTTTAAAGAAAATGGGGATTCTAAGACAGGGAGGAGAGGATATAGAAAATTCCAGTTAAGGGGGATATCCAATTCAAAGGCATGGAGATGAAAGATGGAATGTTATATATTAGAAATAGCAAATTGTCCAGTGTGTTTAAACTGTCCATGTGAAATAAAGTTTAAAATACCAAACAAAGTATTTCATATTTGATCTTGGAATAGTAAGGATTAACCATGTCAACATGAATCTGGGACAAGTTTTGTCCCCTTCCATTTGTATATCTTTAAACTTTTAATTTCCTTATCTTGTTGTAATGGAAATGCAAATTTAAAGATCTTCCCTGCCCTTGGGCCCTGTGATTGGCTTAAGAGACTCTGAGAACCTTCCTTGATTTGAAAATATACTCTGCCTCCAGTCTGAATGTGGTCACATGGAGCCTGTGGCAGGAAGCTTGGTTTTCAGGAATGCCCACATCTTGATGTTGTATGATTGGGCAGTGGGTCAAGAGGGTGATTACATTCTGTGACCCAGGAGAAGGCCATATAATCCCTGATGTGAGACTTTGCTTTGGGGTTCACTTTGAGAAGTGTTGTGTGATTTGACCAGATGAGACTGTGCTTTGAGAACCCCTGGCTTTGAAAACCCAGGTGTTGATGCTTCGCTCTCTGGTAACTGTGATTTGCTATTGATGTAATGGTTGGGAAGTTTGGAAGTCTGTCTGCTTGATCTGTATGTTTCTCTGTTTTGAAACTACTGTCTGTATACTCTGAAGTTCAGGGTGCTGACCTTTTTTCCCCTGAACTACATAAATGATCTAAGTTTGATTGATTAAAGTAAGCTCGTTAACCCATTTTGAGTTGCTTTCCTTTAGAAAAACAGATGTAAGAACCTGTGTTGGCAGCCACCCTGAGGATGTTGGGGTGCTTGCTGCTACACTTGTCTTATAAAGTTGTTTGCAGTATAGAACTGTACCAAATAGCAGCAGAGAAAAGCATCATCCTTACTCCTCTATTTAATGGGAAAAGTGCCAATGTTCTTCCTTTGTGTATTGTTCTAAGTAGATGCTTTTATCATATTGAAAAATATCCCTCTATGTCAATACTTTGTACAGTTTTTAGCATAAATTGGGATAATATTTTGTTACAAGATGCTTTTCCAATAGTAGCTTTTTCACAATTTATTAATATAATGATGCCTTTTCAGATGTTTTTGCTTTTAATATGATTGTTTATTATTTTCCCAATGTCAAATCATCTTTGTATCCCTGATGTAAATTAGATTTGGTAATAATGAATGATGTTCAAAATAAATTGCTTTATCTTGTAGCTAGAATTTTATTTAAAATTTAATCAATATCCATGAATAATATTGGTCTATGGCAATTTTTGTTCTAGCCTTTCAAAGCTTAAATATTTGGAATATTTTACATGAGTTTGGTAGAATATTTTCTTCCTTAAATTTGAGAATAATATATTTACTTACATTATTAATCATGCTTTTAAAATGTGATAGAATTTTCCTACAAATCCCATCAAGATTTATTGTCTTCAGTTCTTTTATAGATAATTTACTTCTTTTATGGTAATTTAATTATTAAAGACCTCTCTTTGTTATTGTGTCAATTTGGTTATTTTGTATTTTGTATATATTTCCATTTTTCATTAGCATTGTCAGTATTAAATAAGGAGGTTCTCATAAGTATTTGCATTTCTTCTAGGCTTATTGTGATTTTTTCTTGTTACTTATTGTTATTTTCTCAATTTTATTAAATGATTTAAATATTTTATTTTCCTCCTCAGTTGGGCTACATACAGATACTGTAAGTGTTTGCGCAGAACTACCTTTAAGATTTATTTTTGTTTATTGTTTTATTTATTTATTTATTTTGTTTCCAAGTTATCTTTTTAGAAAATTGTCGAATTTTTCTCTTTTTTCAGATAATTTCATTCTTAAAATTCTTCATTCATTCAGGTCATTGATGCTCTTTTTCTGTCTGTTAACATAATTTAGGTGTATAATTTTCCTCTTATGACTTTAGATGTATTCCAGAAAATTTGATATGTTGTCTTGTCATTATCATTCATAATATAGTTGTAAGTTTTTCTTATGATTCATTTTTACAGTAATTTTTTATTTCCTTATCAAGTTACTTTATTTTTGTTTGTTTCAGTACTATGGTTTTAAGCCATAATTTATAAATATATGTTTTTACTTTTTTTAGTCTTTATTAATATGTTCATTTACTTTGAATTTATAAGATTCAGTTCCCCAGTTCTTTGAGTTTCAAATTTTCTCCCCCTCCCTCCCCTTCCCCCCAGCCATGGTGGCATATAATCAGGTACAGGATCTGCAGATACTTTCACATTAGATATTGTTCAGGTTATAAAGAAGTATTGTATCAGATGGAATGAACAACGGGAAAAAGGAAACCAAACCAAACAAGAAAAAGAATGAGAGCAGGTAATTTGCTTCAATCTGCATCCAAACTGTTATTTCTGGTTCTTTCTCTGAATGTAGACATATCTTTTCATCGTGAGTCTTTTAGAGTTTACTTATAGCCCTGCATTTCTGCAAAGAATCTGGTATATCAAAGTTGGTCATCACACATATGTTTCAAATTGCCTTCTCTTCTTTTATTTGTTTGGATCTGCTTAACAGCATCTTGATTTCTCATAAAGTCACTAGTCTCCATTTGCTCCAGTCAAATACTAAAGGAATGATTCTCCTCAATGAGCTTTAAGATTCTTTTTCCAACTGGCAAATTTGGCTTTTTAAAGCATTCCTCTCCTCATTGCCTTTTCCAGCCTCATTTGCCATCTGAGTTAGTCTATTTTTTAAGGTCTTATATTCCTTGTTCAGGCTGTTGAGTCACACTTCATACTTTTCTTGCATCTTCCTCATTTCTCTTACCAATTTTTCCTCCACTTCTCTTATCTGCTTCTTAACATCCTCTATGCCCTGTAAGCAGCTCGTATTTTCATTTGGGGCTTTTTGTGCAGGATTTCTGACCTCACCTCCCTCCTCCAGTTCCATGCTTTGATTCTCTTTGTCCCCAAAATAGGAGTCTAATGTTGAATTTTTCTGTTTATTTTGTTTCCTTTGGCTAGGCATGTTGCCACTCAATTACTTGACTTTTGGGCTTGTTGTCACAGTAGGACTCTGCCACAGGACAGGGGAGCTACCATCCCAAACTTTGGGGTTTTCTCAACTTCCTGAGGTATTAGTTGGGTGGCCTCTCTTAAGCCTCCGAACACTCTGGCAAGCTGGTGACACACCCCAAATCCTCCTCTCTAGACCACAATCCAGATCCAAGAAGGGTAAAGCAATAGTGATGACCCCCCAGACTGATCGCCGGATCCCCCTACAGTTTACAGGTCAGGAGCAGAAGTTTCAATGTGGAATGTAGTGAAAGATATGCTGGCTGCTCAGCAGCTTCTTGCCCCAAGGGAAGGGGGCTGACACATTCTCCCAACTACTCCCAAAGTCCATAGGGCACTTACCTCTCACTTTGTAGTTGGCATCTATGTGTTGGCAATTCTGGCAATGCCACAGCTGCTGGTGTTCTGGAGTCTCTCCAGAAGGCTGCTAGTCAAGCTGCCCTGGGGTTAAAACCTCTGACTCACGTGGTCCTGGGCTCGGCTCCTAGAGTGTTGTGCTGGCTGCTCCTGGCTGGGCTGCAGGGCTGTCCTCAGTGGGAGGTTAGCTTCTCTGTATCATGTTGTGGGTTCTGGAGCTCCAGAGGTCATTCTGAGTCCCCCTATAACATAATTTTGAAATTGTATGGGCAGGAGCTCCAGGGAAGGGCTCTTTATACTCCACCATCTTGACTCCGCTCCCTGTGGATTATTATTTTTAATGTGTTATGATCTACATTAGGTGTATGTAGTTTCTGCATTTTTAAAAGTGTATTTGCAATTCCTCTATGTTCCAACACATTGTCTTTTTTTTTTTTTTAATAAATGTGATGTGTCGGGGCGGAGCCAAGATGGCAGAGTAGAAACAGCTCATCCAAGCCTCTCTGCCCCCAGATTCTCCACAAACTATGTAAAAAAGGACTCTGAAAAACTTCTGGAGCCCCAGCACCCACAGAACGACACAGAGAAGCTAACCTCCCGCTGAGGACAGCCCAGCACCCTGCAGGAAGGACCAGCGCAGTGGTCTGGGAGCCGGCAGCGCTCAGAGCGCAGAGCGCAGGAGCCGAGCCGAGCCCAGGTCCACTTGAGCCAAGGTTTTAGCCCCAGGGCGGCAGGGCCAGCAGCCAGCTGGAGGAACCCCAGAACACCAGGAGCTGTGGAGATTCCAGATTTATCAACATAGACTTGCCTAGGACAAAGTAAGAGGTTAGTGTCCTATGGACTTTGGGACCTGTATTTGGGGAATGCGTCAGCTCCCTCCCCTGGGGGCTAGAAGCCGCTGAGGAGACACGCCATTTTGTAGTTTTCAGAGGCATTTCCGGCTCCCAGCCTACAAATCGTGGGGAGATCCAGCGATCAGTCTTGGGGGGTAATCGCTCTTGCTTTAACCTCCCTGGATCTGGATTGTGATCTAGGGTGGAAGTTGTGGGTGGGTTTACAGCTTGCCAGAAACGGAAGTTGCCTCCCCACACGTTCGGGACGAAAATTCCTCTAGCTGGCCTTAAAGCCATAGTGTGGCAACAAGCCCAAAAGTCAAGCAATTAAGTGGCAACATGCCAAGGCAAAGGAAACAGAAAAATGCAACCCTAGACTCCTGTTTTGGGGGCATAGAGCGGGAAAAGGACTGTGAGGTCAGAAGTCCTGCTCCAAAAGCCCCAGGGGAAAACATGAATGGGTTGCAGGCCATAGAGGACCTTAAGAAGGACTTTAAAAATCAAATAAGAGAAGTGGAGGAAAAATTGGAAAGAGAAATGAGAAGGATGCAGGAAAAGTATGAAATGAGGGTCAATAGCCTGACTGAGGAAAACAATACCTTAAAAAATAGACTAACTCAAATGGCAAAGGAGGCCCAAAAGGGCAATGAGGAGAAGAATGCCTTAAAAAGTCGAATTTGCCAGATGGAAAAAGAATCTCAAAGTTCACTGAGGAGATTCATTCCTTCAGAGTTAGACTGGAGCAAATGGAAGCTAGTGACTTTATGAGAAATCAAGATACTATTAAATAGATCCAAACAAATGAAAGAATAGAAGGCAATGTGAAATATCTCATGGGAAAAACCACTGACCTGGAAAATAGATCCAGGAGAGACAATTTAAAAATTATTGGACTACCTGAAAGCCATGATCAAAGAAAGAACCTAGAACTCACCCTTCAAGAAATTCTCAAGGAAAACTGCCCTGATGTTTTAGATCCAGAGGGCAAAATAGAGGTTGAAAGAATCCACAGATCACCTCCTGAAAAAGATCCCAAAAAGAAAACTCCCAGAATATTATAGCCAGGTTCCAGAATCCCCAGATCAAGGAGAAAATACTACAAGCGGCCAGGAAGAAACAATTTCAATATTGTGGAAACACAATCAGAATAGCCCAGGACCTGGCAGCTTCTACACTGAGGGATCGAAGGGCATGGAATATGATATTCCAGAGGGCAAAACAACTGGGAATGAACCCAAGGGTCACCTACCCAGCAAAACTGAGTATTTTGTTTCAGGGAAAATATGGTCATTCAGTGGAATAGAGGACTTTCAAGCATTCTTGAGGAAAAAACCAGAATTGAATAGAAAATTTGACATCCAGACACAAGAAGGAAGAGATGCCTGAGAAGGTAATCAGGAAAAGAAATCAAAAGGAACTTATCAAAGTTGAACTATTTACATTCCTATATGGAAAAGCAATAACTGTGACTGATGATATCTTTCTCACTATGAAAATAATGGAAGAAGGGGTGTGGTCATATGAATACATATGTGAATGTGTGTGTATATGGTTACAGTTATATATGGATAGAGGGCATAGGTTGAATTTGTTGGGAAGGGAGAATACTCAAGGGATGAAATTATGAGGTGAGAGAGGAAAGTGGCAAGAGGAGATGGGGAGAGACATGGCAGGGTAAACTATCTCATGTAGGGGAAGTGGTTGCAAAGGAGGGGGAGAATAAGGAAGGCTAAAAAGGGAAAACCACATTCACACTGAATTTGGTTCAGGGAGAAAATGACATACATACTAAATGGGATATCTCAACCTGCAGCAGGATAGGGGGAAGGGGGATGAGAGGAAGGATGATGGATGGGAGGGCATCCTTGGGGTGAGGGGAAGTTGGAAGTACCCACTATAGAAGAGGGACAGGATCATGTAGGGAATGGACCAGGTGGGGGTGGGATGAGTGGGAGGGAATTATAAGCAGCCTTGTACAATATACCTACTATGATAATGTTTTGCATAGCTAGACATGTACAACATATACTGAATTACTTATATCCCAAGAAGGAATGGGTGACAAGGGAGGAAGGAAATGGATCTGAAATTAAAGGTTGTAACATTAAATGTTTCAAATATATATATAAATACTATTATTAATAAAAAAAAAAAGAAATGAAATATGTGTAGTTCTAAGGAGGATGTAGATTCTTTAGTGGTCCTATTTATCATAAATCTTTCAAATATTTTAACTCTTCATTCTCTAAAAGTTTCTTCAGTTGTACATTTTCCCTAATATTTTTCTTTCCATTCAATTTGTCCGCTTCTGAGATAATAACATTAAAGTTTCTTCCTAGTATCATTGTGTTACTATTTATTACTTTTTGCAGTTCAATTAATTTTTCCTTTTAGAATGTACCTACTATATTGTTTGGTCCTTATATATTTGGTATTGATATTAGCTTTGTGACTATTGTTTTTATGCAAAATGTGGTTTCCTTCATTCTCTCTAGGAATGTTGTGGATTTTTATTTTTACTTTGACAGTACCCTTGAATTATTTTTTGCTTCTGCGGATTAATCTGATGCACATAAATTGTGATCCAAACTTTTGTTTTGATTCTATATGTCTTTTCCTTTCAGATGTATTTCTTGTAACTAACATATTGTGAAATTCTGTTCCCTTATCCATTATACCACCACGTCTATTTTGTCTTATTGGATTGCTCTGTCCATTTACATTTAAAATAATGAGAATTAGATTTATGTTTCCTTCATTTGTGTCTCTAATATTATTATTATTATTTTTGAGCGGGGAGGGCAGGGCAATTAGGGTTAAGTGATTTGCCCATGGTCACAAGGCTAGTAAGTGTGTCCAGTGTCTGAGGCTAAATTTGAACTCAGGTTCTCCTGACTCCAGGGCTCATGCTCTATTCACTGCTCCACCTTTCTGCCCCTCTAGTATTATTTTAAAAGTTTTTTTTTTTTATTTCTTTCCCCTCTTAACTCACTACTTTGCTTCTATGATTAATTTTGCTTAAACCACTTTGATACGACTACAGCATTTTCACTTCCCACCCTCTAATTACCACTACCATTTGTCAGCATTTTCTCTAGTTACCTTTGTCCTTTATCAGGAACATAGCTTACCTTAGTTCAAGTTTCTTACCATAATCCTTTGGATCCCATCTCCCACTCAGTTGATGACTGTTCCCCCTATTTCATTAACAAGTCTTGGTTGCAACTTTGAGATACCATTTGCATACATGGTTTTATCATCCTTCCTTTTATATCCTGAGAGTACCACCTACCATTTTTTTGTCTCACAATCACTCCTAATTCTGCCTTCTTAATGGGAGATTTCTTGTTTAGAGTCCCTAATAAAAGATACTGATTTTCTCCTCCCTCATAGCCAGCACCTCAACACTAGTCATTTGGGACAGGACAAGACCTTCAGATGAAATAAGAATTGTCACCTAATCTATACCATGAAGCTGGTACAACTGGCTATGTGCATCAGTTACAATAATGAAAAAGAATTGTTATTTCCTTAGGACTTGGAAGCTCAGGGATAGGCTCCAGAATCAATTTATAAGCCTTAAACTCAATGGTATATTCTCAAACTCTTGTTGCTATTCTGACCTAGAGACTGTCTATGTTTTAGATTTTAGCTATCTAAATAGCTTACACAATACTCCACAAACAACTTCAAAGAACACACCATCATCGTTTTTAATTTTTATGGTCTAGGATTACTTAATAACAGTCTCTCTATAACAATGACTTCTTCACTGTTCTTAAGACTAAGATCATTTAATCCTTCAGGATCATTCAGTAGGGGAATTGGGGGATTCTCTTTCCTACTAGGACATTATTACTATCATGGACCTTGTCAAGGTACCAATTACAAAAGTGATGTAGATGAAGAAAATTTTAAGGCCAGAGAGTATATATTCTCACCTTAGTTTCCTTTGTTCAGCAAGTTCTTTGCACCTTCAACCCCTTGCTTACACACACACACACACACACACACACACACACACACACACACACAAATAAAATAAAACATCCACAGATGCCCTGAGAGCCCATCCTTTTATAGAAATGGAATTTAATTTCTCTGCCATATAAAAAATCGAAATACTTAAGTAATAATATCTAGCAGCAGCATCTGCTATTTGATAATGCACAGAAACTGGGCAATTATGTTTCGCCTCAGGTGGCTAATGAGGCCCATTTCAAATTTCAAGCATTATCTAATAATAAACCTTCATGCATCTGAGTGTGTTATTATAATTATTAACCATAAAGAAAGGGGTGGGTGACTGTTTTAATTATTTAATTTTGTGGTGCAATACACCCCCCCCCATTATCATTCCACATGAATTGATTATTGCTTGGGATCTATCCATATTGATGCTCTTTCCAGTTTTGCAAACCCTCCTCATTGATTGTGTCTTCACAGTGCCACAGATACCACTTTGGACAGATTTGACTGGTAAAAAATAGTGATACTAATCAACCTGTAGTAAGACATTGGACCTTTTTTTTTTCCCAAATATTTTATTAACTTCTGGTTTATATGATTCATTTCCACCAGATTTTGAGTTACAGTTTTTTCCCTGTATTTCCCTACCCACCACCCCAGAATAGCAGTCCCACAGGATAACCCCTCATCCAATCTGCTCTCTCCCAAATCTTCTCCCCTAACTCCTGCGACTTTTCCATTAGGGCAAGGTGAATCTCTGTGCCCCAATGCCTGCACATCTTATCTCCAAGTTACATGCAAAATAGTATTAATAATAGTATTTATATATATTTGAAACATTTAATTTTAAAACTTTGAATCCCAACCCAGGAATATTGTATCCAGGTTCCAGAATCCCCAGATCAAGGAGAAAATACTACAAGCAGCCAGGAAGAAACAATTTCAATATTGTGGAAACACAATCAGAATAGGACAGGACCTGGCAGCTTCTACACTGAGGGATTGAAGGACATGGAATATGATATTCCAGAGGGCAAAAGAACTGGGAATGAACCCAAGGGTCACCTACCCAGCAAAACTGAGTATTTTGTTTCAGGGGAAAATATGGAGACAAGAAGCAAGAGATAACTGAGAAGGTAATCAGGGAAAAGAAATCAAAAGGAACTTATAAAAGTTGAACTATTTACATTCCTATATGGAAAAACAATAACTGTGACTGATGAAATCTTTCTCACTATGAAAATAATGGAAGAAGGGTGTATGGTCATATGAATACATATGTGAATGTGTGTGAAACAATATATGGATAGAGGGCATAGGTTGAATTTATTGGGAAGGGAGAATACTCAAGGGATGAAATTATGAGGTGAGAGAGGAAAGTGGCAAGAGGAGAAGGGGAGAGACAGGGTAGGGTAAACTATCCCATGTAGAAGAAGCAAGGGAAGTGGTTGCAAGGGAGGGGGAGAATAGGAAGGCAAAAAGGCAAAACCACATTCTCATTGAATTTGGTTCAGGGAGAGAATGACATACATACTAAATGGGATATCTCAACCTGCAGCAGAATGGGGGAAAGAGGGATGAGAGGAGGGATGATGGATGGGAGGGCATCTTTGGGGGAGGGAAGGTTGGAAGTACCCACTATAGCAGTGGGACAGGATCAAGTAGGGAATGGACCAGGTTGGGGGTGGGATGAAGGGGAGGGAATTGTAAGCAGCCTTGTACAATATATTTACTATGATAATGTTGTGCATAGCTAGACATGTACAACATATACTGAATTACTTAACTCCCCAGAGGGAATGGGTGACAAGGGAGGAAAGAAATGGATCTGAAATTCAAGGTCTTAAGATTAAATGTTTCAAATATATATATAATATATATATATATATATATATATATAATTATTAATAAGAATGACTATTATTACTTCCCAAGAGAATTGCAAAAGATCTATGAAGAGACTATCTGCTTTCAGAGAAAGAACTGATGAATAGACGTACATATAGAAAAATTTTACAAGTGTGTGTATGTGTGCATGTGTATTTGTGTGTGTAATAGTGGCTATATTCATGGCAGGGGAGGGGAAGAAAAAATTACATGATAACTTTGTTTTATATTTAAAGGGAATAGCAAGTTATACACAGTAAATTTGCAGTTTCATGTGCAATTGTCTCTTTATGTTATGGAAATGCTTATTTTATTTCATAAATTAAAAATAAAAGAAATTTTAAAAAATAATTTAGAAAAAAAAAGAAATGAAAGACAGTGAGTAAACTTATTTCTTTATCTGGAACAATAGTTCAGCTTCTCTCAAGCCATATCTTTAGACTCTTTCAAAGGTGATAATTAATTCTCCAAATCCCTCACAAATGTACAATATCCTTAAAATGGCAATTAACTGTCAGTTCCCCACAGAGGCTTTCTACCATGCAAAGTTAACTGTCTCAGTCTATTCAGGAATGAATTTCTATTAGATAGATATCTCTCAGTGGTTCATAGACTCCTTCTGCCATAATAGTTAACTTGTACCTTTCAAGGCACAGAATGTTGGAGGACTCTGTAAGAAAGACCATTTAAGCTGGGGTTATATTTATATGAAATTGTTATAGTTTTCCTTAACTTCTCTTGTTACATGGCACAAATGGTATAACAATATTTGTAGTGATTTAATCACCTGCTTCTCCACTCAGAAATTTTTCCTACTGTGTTTGGCCCTGCAATCAGTCTCTTACTCAAAATTTCTTGGCTTTTTTATACCCCTTATTTATGTATTCAATCAAACAATTTTTGAGTATGTTGGGTGGTTCAATAGATAACATTGCTGGATCTGGATTCAGGAAGGTCTGAACAGTTGTGTGATATTGGATAAGTCACTTGATCTCTGTCTTCCTTGGTTCTTTTATCTGTAAAATCGGAATAATAATAGCACCTATTTCTCAGGGTTATTGTGGGGATAAAATTTTAGAATATGTATTAATTGCTTTGTAAATCTTCAAGTGTTATATATGATCATCATCATATTTCTATGATTCTGTGTAACAATACTGCTGATAAATTATAATTTTTAAAGAGTCAATCAGGGTTAAATGATTTTCCCAAGGTGCTACAGCTAGTACATATGGGAGGATAGGTTTTAACTTGTGTCCTGACTCTAGGGATGGTCTTTCATCCACTATGCTACCTAGGTACCCCAGATAATTTTTTAAAACAGTAAACATAAGAGAAATGCCCAGGCTACGTTCGGTGCTAAATAAATCTAAATAAATACCTTTGCATTTCCTATGTAGTTTGAAATAGCTTACCATCAGGTTTACAAATAAATTTTGTTATCTTGTTTGGCTCTGTAAAAAAAACAAACAAACTTTGAATCCCAGATCCTTCGTCCCTTGTCACCCTCTCCCACTATGAAGATAAGCAATTCAGTATATGTTGTACATGTATACCTATGCAAAACATTACCATAGTAGATATATTGTAAAAGACTGACTATATTTCCCTCCCACCAATCCTACCCCCACCTGGTCCATGCCCTACATTGATCCTGTCCCTCTTCAAAAGTGGGTTCCTCCAACCTACCCTCCCGCAGCATGACCCCCCCTCCATTATCCCCCCTCTCATCCCCATCCCCCTACTTTTATGCAGGTGATATATCCCATTTAGTATAAATGTCATTTTCTCCCTGAGCCAAATTCAATGGAATTATGGCTTTTCCTTTTTGCCTTCCTCTTCTTCCCTTCCCCTGCGACTACTTCCCCTTGCCTCTTCTGCTTGAGATAGTTTACCCCCGCCCCCATCTCTCCCCATCTCCTCTTGCCACATTAATCTCTCACCTCTTAATTTCACCCCTTAAGTATCATCCCTTCCCACCAAATTCAACCTGTGCCCTCTATCCATGTACACCTGTAAACATATATATACACATTCACATATGTATTTATATGCCCATATACCCTTCTCCAATTATTCTCATACTAAAAAAGGTTTCATCAGTCATAGTTATTGTTTTCCCATGTAGGAATGTAAATAGGTCAACTTTGATAAGTTCCTTTTGCTTGATTTTCCCTGTTGACCTTCACAGGTATCTCCTGCTTCTTGTTTCTGAATGTCAAATTTTCCATTCAACTCTGGTTTCTTCCTAAAGAATGCTTGAAAGTCCTCTATTCCACTGAATGATAATATTATCCCCTGAAAAAAGATACTCAGTTTTGCTGGGTAGATGATTCTTGGTTTTAATCCCAGATCCTTTACCCTCTGTAATATCATATTCCATGCCCATTCAACCCCTCAATGTAGAAGCTGCCAGGTGCTGTGCTATTCTGATTGTGTTACCACAATTTTGAAATTGTTTCTTCCTGGCTGCTTGTAGTATTTTCTCCTTCATCTGGGAATTCTGGAACCTGGCTATAATATTCCTATGAGTTTTCTTTTTGGGATCTTTTTCAGGAGGTGATCTGTGGATTCTTTCAACCTCTATTTTGCCCTCTGGATCTAAAATATCAGGACTATTTTCTTTGAGAATTTCTTGAAGGATGATTTCTAGGTTATTTCTTTGATCATGTTTTTCAGGTAGTCAAATAATTTTTAAATTGTCTCTCCTGTATCTATTTTCCAGGTCGGTGGTATTTCCCATGCAATATTTCACATTGCCTTTTATTCTTTCATTTGTTTGGGTCTGTTTAACAGCATCTTGATTTCGCATAAAGTTACTAGCTTCCATTTGCTCCAGTCTAATTCTGAAGGAATGAATCTCCTCAGTGAGCTTTTGAGATTCTTTTTCCATCTGGCAAATTCTGCTTTTTAAGGCATTCTTCTCCTCATTGTCTTTTTGAGCCTCTTTTGCCACTTGAGTCAATTTATTTTTTTTTAAATAAAGCATTTATATTCTTTTTTTTAACATCTTAATTTAAAGTTTTTTTTAAACAAATGCTTTATTAACTTCTGTTTTACATCATTCATTTCTGCCAGATTTTGAGTCACAATCATTTTCCCCCCATTATTCCCCTACCCAACCTCCCAGAACAGTAGTCCCACAAGATATCGCTTCCTCCAATCTGCTCTCTCCCATACCTTCTCCCATACCCCCATCGACTTTTCCATTAGAGGAAGGTGAATCTTTGTGTCCCAATGCCTGCACAACTTATATCCCTATTACAAGCAAAAGAGTATTAATAATAGTATTTATAGGGGCGGAGCCAAGATGGCGGAGTAGAAACAGCTCGTCCAAGCCTATCTGCCCCCAGATTCCCCACAAACTATGTAAGGAATCTGAACAACTTCTGGAGCCCCAGCACCCACAGAACGACACAGAGAAGCTAACCTCCCGCTGAGGACAGCCCAGCAGCCCTGCAGGAAGGACCAGCGCAACGGTCTGGGAGCCGGCAGTGCGCAGAGCGCAGAGCACAGAAGCCAAGCCAAGCCCAGGTCCCCGTGAGCCGAGGTTTTAGCCCCAGGGAGGCAGGGCCAGCAGCCAGCTGGAGGAACCCGAGAACACCAGGAGCTGTGGCGACTCAAGAATTATCAACATAGACATGCCTAGGACAAAGTAAGAGCTTAGTGTCCTATGGACTTTGGGACCTGTATTTGGGGAATGCGTCAGCTCCCTCCCCTGGGGGCTAGAGGCTGCTGAGGAGACACGCCGTTTTGTAGTTTTCAGAGGCATTTCCGGCTCCCAGCCTACAAATCGTGGGGAGATCCAGCAATCAGTCTTGGGGGGTAATCGCTCTTGCTTTAACCTCCCTGGATCTGGATTGTGATCTAGGGTGGAAGTTGTGGGTGGGTTTACAGCTTGCCAGAAACGGAAGTTGCTCCCCACACGTTTGGGACGAAAATTCCTCTATCTGGCCTTAAAGCCATAGTGTGGCAACAAGCCCCAAAGTCAAGCAATTAAGTGGCAACATGCCAAGGTAAAGGAAACAGAAAAATGCAACCCTAGACTCCTATTTTGGGGGCATAGAGCGGGAAAAGGACTGTGAGGTCAGAAGTCCTGCTCCAAAAGCCCCAGGGGAAAACATGAGCGGGTTGCAGGCCATAGAGGACCTTAAGAAGGACTTTAAAAATCAAATAAGAGAATAATAGTATTTATATATACATATATATACATGTGGAACATTTAATGTTACGACCTCGAATTTCAGATCCATTTCCTTCCTCCCTCATCATCCATTCCCTCTTGGGAGATAAGTAAATCAGTATATGTTGTACATGTCTAGCTATGCAAAACATTATCATAGTAGATATATTGTACAAGGCTGCTTATAATTCCCTCCCACTCATCCCACCCACCACCTGGTCCATGCCTTACATGATCCTGTCCCTCTTCTATAGTGGGTACTTCCAACTTCCCCTCCCCCCAAGTATGCCCTCCCTTCCATCATCCCTCCTCTCATCCCCCTTCCCCCTATCCTGCTGCAGGTTGAGATATCCCATTTAGTATGAATGTCATTTTCTCCCTGAACCAAATTCAATGTGAATGTGGTTTTGCCTTTTTAGCCTTCCTTATTCTCCCCCTCCTTTGCAACCACTTCCCCTTGCTTCTTCTACATGGGATAGTTTACCCTACCCTATCTCTCCCCATCTCCTCTTGCTACTTTCCTCTCTCACCTCATAATTTCATCCCTTGAGTATTCTCCCTTCCCAACAAATTCAACCTATACTCTCTATCCATATATAACTGTAACCATATACACACACATTCACATATGTATTCATATGACCACACACACTTCTTCCATTATTTTCATAGTGAGAAAGATATCATCAGTCCCAGTTATTGCTTTTCCATATAGGAATGTAAATAGTTCAACTTTGATAAGTTCCTTTTGATTTCTTTTCCCTGATTACCTTCTCAGGCATCTCTTCCTTCTTGTGTCTGGATGTCAAATTTCCTATTCAATTCTGGTTTTTTCCTCAAGAATTCTTGAAAGTCCTCTATTCCACTGAATGACCATATTTTCCCCTGAAACAAAATACTCAGTTTTGCTGGGTAGGTGACCCTTAGGTTCATTCCCAGTTCTTTTGCCCTCTGGAATATCATATTCCATGCCCTTCGATCCCTCAGTGTAGAAGCTGCCAGGTCCTGGGCGATTCTGATTGTGTTTCCACAATATTGAAATTGTTTCTTCCTGGCTGCTTGGAGTATTTTCTCCTTGATCTGGGGATTCTGGAACCTGGCTATAATATTCCTGGGAGTTTTCTTTTGGGGATCTTTTTCAGGAGGTGAACTGTGGATTCTTTCAACCTCTATTTTTCCCTCTGGATCTAAAACATCAGGGCAGTTTTCCTTGAGAATTTCTTGAAGGGTGATTTCTAGGTTCTTTCTTTGATCATGGCTTTCAGGTAGACCAATAATTTTTAAATTGTCTCTCCTGGGTCTATTTTCCAGGTCAGTGGTTTTTCCCATGAGATATTTCACATTGCCTTCTAATCGTTCATTTGTTTGGATCTGCTTAACAGCATCTTGATTTCTCATACAGTCATTAGCTTCCATTTGCTCCAGTCTAACTCTGAAGGAATGAATCTCCTCAGTGAGCTTTTGAGATTCTTTTTCCTTCTGGCAAATTCGACTTTTTAAGGCATTCTTCTCATCATTGCCCTTTTGGGCCTCCTTTGCCATTTGAGCTAGTCTATTTTTTAAGGTGTTGTTTTCCTCAGTCAGGCTGTTGACCCTCATTTCATACTTTTCCTGAATCCTTCTCATTTTTCTTTCCAATTTTTCCTCCAATTCTCTTATTTGATTTTTAATGTCTTTCTTAAGGTCCTCTATGGCCTGCAACCCTCTCATATTTTACCCTCGGGCTTTTGGAGCATGACTTCTGACCTCACAGTCCTCTTCCTGCTCCATGCTTCCACCCTCCTTGCCCCCAAAGTAGGAGTCTAGGGCTGCATTTTTCTTTTTAATTTGTTTCCTTTGCCTTGGCATGTTGCCACTTAATTGTTTGACTTTGGGGCTTGTTGCCACACTATGGCTTTGGGGAATTTTCATCCTGAATCCGTGGCGGGGGGCAACTTCCATTTCTGGCAAGCTGGAAACCTACCCAAGACCTCCACCCCAGATCACAATCCAGATCCAGGGAGGTTAAAGCAGGAACAATTACCCCCCAGTACTCATTGCTGGATCTCCATACAGTTAGCAGGCCAGGAGCTGGAGCTGCCTCTGAAAACTACAAAATGGCATGTCTCCTCAGAGGCTTCTACCCCCCAGGGGAGGAAGCAGATGCATTCCACAAATACCGGTCCAAAAATCCATAGGGCACTAACCTCTCACTTTGTCCTAGGCATGTCTATGTTGATAATTCTGGAATCACCACATCTGCTGTTGTTCTGGGGTCCCTCCAGCTGGCTGCTGGCCCTGCTGCCCTGGGGCTAAAACCATGACTCAGGTGGACTTTTGCTCGCGCCCCTCCCCCCGCCCCGTGCTCTGCCCACTGCACCCTGCCAGCTCCCAGACTACTGTGCTGGTCCTTCCTGCAGGGCTGCTGGGCTGTCCTCAGTGGGAGGTTAGTTTCTCTATATTGTTCTGTGGGTGCTTGTGCTCCAGAAGTTGTTCAGAGTCCCCTTTTACATAGTTTGGGGGGAATCTGGGGAGAGAGTGGCTTGGATGAACTGTTTCTACTCTGCCATCTTGGCTCTGCCCCTCTTGTTTGGTTTTTAAAATCCTTCTTAAGGTCCTCTATGGCCTGTAACCTGCTTGTATTTTCATTTGGAGCTTTTGTTGCAGGAGTTCTGACCTCTCTGTCCTCCTCCTGTTCCATACTTCGATTGTTTTTGCCCCCAAAATAGGAGTCTAATTTTGATTTTTTCTGTTTATTTTGTTTCCTTTGCCTAGGCATGTTGCCACTTTATTACTTGAATTTTGGGCTTGTTGCCACAGTAGGCCTCTGCCACCAGACAGGGGAGCTTCTGTCCTAAACACTGGTGTCTTCTCAACTGCTGGAGGTATTAGTTGGGTACCCTCCCTGAAGCCCCCACAGTCTCTGGCAAGCTGGACACACACCCCAAGACCTCCACCCCAGACTGCAATCCAAATCCAGGGAGGTTAAAGCAAGAGCGTTTACCCCCCAAGACTGATCGCGGGATCCCCCTACAGTTTGCAGGCCCGGAGCTGAAGCTGCAACTGAAGATGCAAAATGGCTTCTTTACCACTTCCCAGCTGCTTCTAGCCCTCAGGGAAAGAATCTGATGCACTCCCAAATACTGGTCCCCAAGTCCATAGGGCACTACCCTCTCACTTTGTCCTAGGCATATCTGTGTTGGAAAGTCTGGAAAAGCCACAGCTGCTGGTATTCTGGGGTCCCTCCACCCGGGTCCTGGAATGGCTGCCCTGGGGCTAAAACTTCCCACTCATGATGATGTCCTGGGCTTGGCTCCCAGGGCACTGCATTGGCAGCTCACAGAACCCTGCACTATTGGCTCCCAGGCTTCTCCGCTGGCTGCTCCCTGCCAAGATGCCAGGCTGTCCTTAGTGGGAGGTTAGCTTCTCTGTGTCTTTCTGTGGGTGCTGGAGCTCCAGAGGTTGTTTAGATTCCCCGTTTTACATAATTTTGAAGTGTAGTGCTCTCGAGCACAGTAGAAGTGCTGTTTCTACTCTGCCATCTTGGCTCTGCTCACCCCAAGACATCATACCTTTATGGTAACCACTGGCAATACTCCATCACCAAGGGTTCCAAAGCTTATGATATTCAGAGATTTTCTACTTTGGCTGCTCTGAAGTAGCAATTTTTTTTATATGTTAGTTAGGGGGCTCTGGGGGGGAGGTCTATTATTTGATCCCCTGATATATACTAAGGTTAGTAATTAAAATTATTGTAGCATATTAAAATCATTAATACACTAACCTAAGAAACATAATAAAAATAATATATTGTTACTCTAGTCATATTATTTTATCAATGTGGATACTCCCATCAGTGATTTACCAAGTCAATCAACAGACATTTATTAACCCACTTACTGTGCTATAAATTTGGAGATTCAGTGATAAACATAAAATTGTCATTATTTTTGTTCAGTCTTTTCAATCATATCTAACTCTTCATCGTCCTGTAGTTCTCTACATGATATTTACTTGGCAAAGATCCTTTGGTGGTTTGCCATTTTCTTCCCCAGTGGATAACAGGTTATGTGACTTTGCCTAAGGTCAAACATCTAGGAAGATTTTCAGGCTGGATTTGAACTCAAGCCTTCTGAACTTCAAGCCCAGAATTCTATTCACTGTACCATTCAGATGGCCCAAACAGTTTATATATGGAGATAAGGTGTATATATACAAAATGTGTGTGTGTGTGTGTCTGTGTCTGTGTCTGTGTGCCTGTGTTCTGTCTACGTATAGTGGACATGAAGAGGCTGCCCAGTCATTACCAGTTCTAGAAGGAATTCAGTACTCTTTTCATACTTCTTCCTAAGTAATCCATGGGTATTATTATTATTGATGTTATCATGTGGATTGGGCTAGCTCAGGCTACATGGCAGAAGTCTAAACATTAAGCATATGATGACTTATCTTTCTGATGGGAGATTAACGCAAAGAAATTCTAGAGTCCTGTCCCATAGTTGAATGTTTAAGGACACACTGAATTGGGAGAACCCCCACGATTCCAGATCAAGTTCAGACTTGACAATTGCTTCCCTATAAGCTAAGAAGAAAACTCAAAGACTTATTGTAGTTGGGTTTTGGGGCATTCATATTCCACATTGAAATGTCTTAATGTTTTTGGTTGAATTATTATAATCTGCCTCTTTCCAGTGGGCAACCAAAACAAGCCATAAAGCCTTGAAGTATTTAAAATTGGATGTCTAGCAGTTTCTTCTCCTTTGACCCTTATCATTCTATGTGGCCTGTGTACCTGGGGATATCTAGTAGTTGTTCAGAGGGACCAAGGTAAATGGTAGTCACCAAAGGGTGCTCAAACTGAATGACTGAAGTTTGAGGAAGAGGTAGGTCAAAAGTCATATGGAAGCATACTATACCAATACAGATCTTACCACAGTACCTGACACATAATAGTACTTAGTAAATGATAATTGACTGACTGAATGACTTAAAAGATGGACTGTCTTATTGGTAATTAACATTGGGTAGAAGTGTCTCTGTGATCTTTGATCAAGGGGATTATAGAATCAAATGTCTGCATGTACCACAACATCACATCAAGGGCCTAATTACAACTGTTCTCCTGAAGACATTGAACTTGTTCTTAAGTTTAACAGAAGATATGATGTCTCTGATGGGGATGGGGGAATGGAAGAGGGTTGTTTTGAGATTGCTTTAGTGGCAAAAATCCCCCTCATCAATAAAGAGTGAGCTACATTGGATGATCTTTCATAAGGTACCATAGCAATTTGGGTTTGGATTTTATAATAAGCACATAATAACATTTTTCTCATCTTTCAAATTTTTCGAAGAAGAGCCTAAGTTCTTGCTCTGGCCAAGTTGTGGCCCAATTTTCCTCGAGGTGGGCTTTTGGGGCTTCACCACATCATCTTTCCCTTTCTACCCACAGTCATGGTCCTGAGCAATAGGACAACCTAGTCCCTCACCCCAAGAAAAGAATAATTCTTCAACAAGAAAGAAACCTCATAATGTGCCAGTGAATCCCCAACGTAGCCACCCACCCTGTATCTTTATCATAGGTGTAAAGATTGTTAATTCCAGATCTGCCCCAGTGCTAGGAAAGGTGCATGTCACAATAAAGGACCCAAAAAGCTCTTCTTTTTTTTTTCTTAGCCACATTGAAAATTACCTTTGAACCTCCTCCCAGGGAGTCAATATCTTATAGAAAACTCATGTCAACTTGGTTGGTTCAAGTGCTTATATTGCTGTTTAGTTTTCCTCCCATTACCATTGATTGGCTGTTGAAAAAAAATGGAATGGGGGGGAGGGAGGGAGTGGTAAACTAACATAATCCATTTCAGTATCTCTCTCACTCCAATATCTACATGAAGGGCTACCTCTTTTACTTGAAAGCTTATGTTTGTCTTTAATTAAGAAGAAAGAATGTATATGATTTATTATCAGGTTAAGCTGATCCTCTTGTATTTTTTTCTCCATCCATTCAGGTATAAATGTTTTTTCCTGTTTGCTCTGACATGAAATCAATGGGACAAACCTGAAGGTCTGCTAGAGAGCTTGCTTGATTTGGATTGGGGAAGGGTAAGCACCAGGTAGGATGGTGTTCAATAAATAGTGACGCAATGGAGTCTCAGAAGGTATCCTTGAGCTAAGGCAATGATAGCATCTTTCAAGGAACACAAAGATTCTTTGGAACATGTTAATAACGTTTTCTTGTGTTCTTGCAGAAGAGCCCAAAGTATAAACCACTCTAGTGTCCTTTACATTTGGGCCTTTGTTTATTTGTGTACATGTGGAATGAGTTGTGTTCCTGTATGTACATGTGAGTGTATGTGTACAAACCATTTGTATAGATGTAGAGAAGCAGTCATCCATCTTGTTCCATTTCTATCAACTTTATCATTCATTGTTGTCTCTTCAAAGGAGTAGAATAATACTTGATATTTTTGTTGGGTTTTTTTTGCTTTAATTTGATCTTTTTTCCTATGTATTCTTATCAAAAGAAATGTTCAAATATGGACTCATACAGGATATAAAATGATCCACTATAGTGTTCAAGTCTGAAAAATTATTTATTCCATATATCCATCTTTGCCTATAAATATGCCCATTCCTTCAGTGTGTTTATCCTCAATGATGGCTTGAGAAATCATTGATATTAAAATATAAGATGATCTAGAGCTCCTATATAATTTTAAGGAAGGATGTTACCTAACAATGTATCTTTATTTCATAGCATTCAAGTAATATGGTTAGTTGAGTAGAGCAATGGAAGAAAGATGAAATGTATTTCAAGACAAAGGACTTTACAATGGTGAAACCACCTCTGTAGTAAAGTAATCATCTATAGTAAAATAATAATCTAAATACCCCCATTCACATTGAATTATTTTTCATTAAAAGGTATCAAAACCATCCTTAAGACGTAATTGGTTCACAAGAGACCATTGTACACATTAACAGCCACATTGAGGAATGGCTAACTTTGATAGTTCTTCTCAGCAATGCAAGGACCTAAGAAAACTTCAAAAGACTTATATTGAAAAATGTCATTCACATCCAGAGAGAGAACTAAGGTGTGTGAATGTAGATCAAAGCATACTGTTTGCTCTCTCTTCATTTATGTTTTGTTTTGTTTCTTTCTTGTGGTTCCTCCTATTCATTCTAATTCTTCTATCCAACATGACTAATGTGTAATCATGTTTATTAAGAATGTATATGGTATTCTACTGTTTGATAAACCCAAGGACCCCAGCATTTGGGATAAGAACTCACTATTTGACAAAAACTGCTGGGAAAACTGGAATATAGTATGGCAGAAACTGGGCATAGGCCCTTATCTAACACCATATACCAAAATCAAGTGTAAATGGGTGTATGATCTAGGCATAAAGTAATACTGTAAGCAATCTGGGAAAGCAAGGAATAGTTCGCCTTTCAGATTTGTGGAGAGGGGAAGACTTTATGACCAAACAAGAATTAGAGAGCAGCATAAAATGCAAAATGGATAATTTTGACTACATTAAATTGAAAAGCTTCTGTACAAACAAAGCCAATGTAAACAAGATTAGGAGGTAAGTGGAAAATTGGGGGGAAATGTATAACTTATATCTCTGATAAAGTAATCATTTCTAAAATATACAGAGACTTATGTCAATTCAATAATAATACAAGTCATTCTCCAATTGATAAATGGTCCAATGATATGAACAGGCAGTTTTCAGAGGAAAAAATTAAAGATATCTATAAGCAAATGAAAAAATGCTCTAAATGACTCTTGATTAGAGAAATGCAAATCAAAACAACTCTGAGGTACCACATCTCACCAGTCATATTTTCTAAGATGAAAAAACATGAAAATGACAAATGCTGGAGAGAATGTGGAAAAATTAGAACACTAAAGGATTGTTGGTTGAGTTGTGAACTAATCCAACCATTCAGGAGAGAAATCTGGAATTTTGCCCAAAGGGCTATAAAAATTTCTTACCTTTTGACCCAGTAATACCACTTCTAGGGTTGTATCCCAAAGAGATCATAAAATTGGGAGGAAGACCCATATGTACAAAATTATTTATAGCAGCTCTTTTTGTGATGGCAAAGGATTGGAAAGTAAGGGTGTGCCCATCAATTGAGGAATGGCTGAACAAGTTATGGTATATGAATGTAATGGAATACTGTTGTGCTATAAGAAACAGGGAGCAGATTGACTTCATATTTACCTGGAGAGACTTATCTGAACTGATGCTGAGTAAGAAGAGCAGAACCAGGAAAAATTTGTACACAGTTATAGACACAATTATAGATATATGTGTGATGACCAACTTTGATAGACTGAACTCTTCTCAACAATGCAGGGATATAAGTTAACCCCAAACGACTCATGATGGAGAGAGATGTATACATCCAGAGAAAGAACTAGAAAGAACTGAGATTGAATCTAAATTGCAGCAAACCACCTGCTCTTTTTCTTTTCCTTGCTTGGTTTTGTTTCCTTTATCCCATTGTTCATTCCATTTGATACAATCCTTCTTTATAACCTGACTAATGTCTAATGTGAAAGTGTTTGCAGATCCTATACTTGATTTTATGCTGCCATGGGGGGAGGTAAGGGAGGAAGTGAAAATTTGAAACTCAAAGAATTGTGAAATGGAATCTTGTAAATTAAAAGTAAACAAACAAATTAATAAAGACAAAAAAGAACAAAAAAAGAAATAAAGAATTTATATGGAGCACATATCAGATTATATTCCATGTTGGGGAGGGAAGAGGGGAGAGAGGTAGAGAAAATTTAAAACTAAAAAGCTTATGGAAGTTAATGTTGATAACTAAAATGTAATTATTTTTTTTCCAAAAGAATTAATTGATTCAATAGGACTAAGGGGAGAAGGCCATTGGCTTTGTGCTCTGCTGACTAAATACACACAGCCATGAGGAATTCAGCTTTTTTTGATGTGTGACTGCCACACCACCATGGAAAACTCAGAAGAGAAACTTCACTTAGCTGTATCTACTCAAATTGTCCTCAGTGATCATCCTTGTTCATTAGACCCCGTAAATTTCATTTTGCTAAATGCTGAATGACCTATAAGTATATAATTTCATTCTAATATCAGATCTAAACTACGGGGGCACTGGCTTGAGTTAGGCTCAGCAAAGAACCACCTAGTTTGCTCATAATAAATAAGAAGACTGTGCATAAGAATTACACTAAAAATTTTTGGATACCCTGTATATGAGTGCATATATGTGCATCCAAGTGTACATTTATGTGTTATGTTTATGTCATGAATGCGTGTATAGACAGAAAGGTGCATGTACAACATGCTAAATAGAGTATCTAACCCTACAGGAGAATAGGAGAGAAGGCGATGAGGGGGGGAATGATGGAAGGGAGGGCAGGCTGGGGGATAGGGAAGTTGGAAGCACACACTTTTGAAAAAGGACAGGATCAAAGTAGAGAATAGAACAAGTCGGGGATGGGATAGGATAGAGGGAAATATAGTCAGTCTTTCACAATATATCCACTACGAAAATGTTTTGCATAGCTACACATGTACAGCCTATATTGAATTGCATATCTCCCTAGTAAAGATGGGTGACAAGGGAGGAATGGAAAGAATCTGGAATTCAAAGTTTTAAAATCAATGTTGAAAATATATATAGTCATTGTTATTGTTTATTATTAGTATTATTAATATTATTATTATTAATTTTATGTGTAACTGGGAAACAAGATATGCAGGCACTGGGGCATGGAGATCCACCGTGCCCTACTGGAAAGTCAGAGGGGCTATGGGGGAAGATATGGAGAGAGCCGATTGGGGGAAGTGATGTTCAGTGGGATTTGTAACTCAAAATCTTGTGGAAATGAATGATGTAAATTAAGAATAAACATATAATTTAATTCAAAAATATAATTGTGAAGTATTTAGCAAAATACAATAAAACATATATAATGTCAACTTTTTAAAGTAAAAAAAATAGAAATGTGCATGTACAAATAACTATATGTATATTATGTTTATGTGTTCAAAAACATAAGAATGAGAAATAGAGTGCCTTGTACAAAGAATAGAAAGGCTAATTTGACTAGATCTCAATGGGCATAATAGGGAATAAGGTGCATGAAGGTTAGGAAAATATGTTGAATCACAGTTGTGAATACCAAAGAAGGAAAGAATGAAGGAAATAAGCAATTGTTATGTCTCCACCGTGTGCCCTAGAGATAAAAGGAAGTCATGAGAATTTATTATGTAGCAAAATGAGTGACATGAGATATAATAAAGACTTCAACTATTGTGGCCTTATAAGTTGCTAAAAGGGGCATATATAACACACTTACTAGCTGTGTATATTAGCATATTACTTGCGCAAATCATGTAACCACAATTGCCTCAGCTTCCCCCCTCCAAAAAAAAAGAAAAGAAAAGAAAAAGCGACAAGTAGTCATGTGATATAAAAGCAGAAGCCATGAATTTTCAGTGGAGTGGATATGGATGAATGAGAATGAGGAATTAAAGATGATAAATATTGTGAACCTGGGTGACTAGAGAGATAACTGTGCCCTCTAGTGAATTTGGGAAGTCTGAAATAGTGACAAATTTGAGGGAAAAGAGAACGCGGTTTCCTTAGACATGTTGAATTTCAAATGGAGTATTAATTCAAAATGCCTAATAAACAGTTCATGGTGAAGGGATGGAGCACAAGAGAGAAACTAGGGATGGAAATGTAGATCTGGGCATCAACAGAATATAATAAGGATAATAATGAAACTGATATGAACTGATGAGCAAAATCAAAGTCAAGAATGAGAAAAAAAAGGGCCCAGGACAAAACTTTGGCATGCCTCCTCCACAGTTAAGGAGAATATAATGTATGATGATCCAGTAGCAGAGGTTGAGGAGCGTTAGAGAAAACCAAAGGAAAGAAGGTAATAAGCATTTATTAAGTGCCTGCTATGTACCAGGCCCTGTGCTAAGCACTTTACAAGTATTATCTCCCCTCCTTTACCCTTGGAGAGCTAAGGAATATTGTAATCCACATTTACACTTCGGGAAACAGGCAAACAGAAGTTAAATGGCATGCCCAAGAAGACAAAACTAATATCTGAGGCTGGATTTGAACTCACTTCTTCTAACTTGAGGACCAGCTGTCTATTTTCAGCTCTATGTAGCTATCTCTCTAGAGGAGAAACTATCAAGGAGGAGAGGGTAGCCAATATTGCCAAATGCTGAAGGAAAGAGAATAGTCCATCATATCTGGTGACTTTAAAAAGGGAAATTACCTTTGTTTGATCAAAAGCCAGATTTTAGATGCTTTAGAAGAAAGGAAGAGGAGAGGAAGTAGAATGGGAAGTTTAGACAGGTGTTTTTCAAAAGTATTTTAGCTAATAAAAGGAGAAATTTGGAACAATAGGTACTACTAGGTAGTACACAGAAAATAGAGTGCTGGGTCTGGAGTGAAGGAAGACGCATTGCAGTGAATTCAAATCTGTCCTCAGACACTTACTAGCTGTGTGTCCCTAAACAAGTCACTCAACCCTGTTTGCCTCCATTTCCTCATCAGCAAAATAAACTAGGGAAGGAAATGGCCAACCACTCTAGCACCTCTTCCAAGAAGATACCAAATGGGGAAATAAAGAGTCAGACGCAACTGAAAACAAGTGGGAAAAATAGGACAATAGCTTGTGTGGAAATAAGGGTCTAGTGAGGTATTTTATGAAAGATAAGAGAGGCTTTGGCATTCTTGCAGTCATCAGGAAATATATTTTTCAATAGAATGCTGGAATAAGTGTCAGGAAGCCCTGGGTTTGAAACTAAAAATTCTTCTTGGCTATGTGATGCCATTAACCTCTCTCTCTCTCTCTCTCTCTCTCTCTCTCTCTCTCTCTCTCTCTCTCATTTTTTTTTCATTTGTGAGAAGGAAAATCACCATCTTGCAGGATAATGAGAATTAAATTAAACAATGTTTATAAAGCACTTAGTGTTCTTGAAAGCACTGTGTAAATATTATTAATGTTATTATTATTAAAATTAGGAAAAACGACATCTTGATATTGTAAATAAAAAATAGACCCCCAGAGAAGACCTGAGTTCAAATCCCATCTATGACACATAGTGAGTTTTTGACTCCAGGCAAGTTACTTACCACCTCAATTATCTAGACTACTTTCAAAGGCTACATGATTTACAGAAATGGTGGTGACCAACATTAGTAGAAAGTGTTTCCTTATGAGGGATTTCCAGATAGCAATGAAACCAAAAGTCCATTCCACAACTACTTAAAATAATTGCTATTACCTTCTTTTTCTGCTTGTTTGATGCTGTTCACATAGAAAAGATCTTCAGACAAGTAACTATAACACTATTATGCTTTCATGGATACTCTTCTGTTCACTATTGTGCAGGTGGATAAAATAACTGTTTTGTTTTGTAATTGAGTTTAAAAGTATTGGGGTGTAATCTTATCTTCTAAAGGATCGATGAAAAACATCTTCTGGACATCTCCAGCAGCAAACAAAATGTGAGAGATATTATAGACCTCGTCTTATTCCTATGTAGTTTTTATTTCTTCTGCCAGGTCTCTCTGTTTCAAAAGCTTTTCAATCTATGTTGCTTGGAGGCAATGTGTATCACCATTGTCTTATTAATACCTTTGGAATCATGTGGAGATCCTCCAGATGCTACATTTTCAGTAGCCATCATGTTATTTCATTCAATCCCTAGTAGAACACTGTAGAATCTCTTAAATCAGATACAAAATTGCCCAAGAGTTTGACCTAATTACCCACCTATGAAAAGGGAGAAAAAGAACAACCAATTAACAACCACAACAGCATAAACCCCATGGATGAAAAATTCCTGGTATCACATTATTCTACGGTAGCAGGGATAACCAATATAATTTTTCTATCAAAATAAACACATACAAAACACACACACACACACACACACACACACACACACACAATCACAGTTACTTTACAAGAGGCAACATGGTATAGTAGATAAAGTGCAAGTCCCAAGGTTAGGAAAATCTGGTTTCCTGCTACTGACACCTCCTTCTATGACCCTGGGAAAAGTTTTTTTTTGTTTTTTACTTTGTTTTTATTCATTTTGTTTTTGTTTTTTCCTTCTGCGTGACCCACCTAACTCTCTAAATTAGGGCAGAAGTTGCAGAGAAGTGTTTTGATTGGCCTTTGGGGAGATAGGAGAGATAAAGGATAGAGGTATACAGCTATATAAGATATATGATAAGATATGACAGCTATATACATATATATATATATACAAATCTGAGGGCAGTTGGGTCCCATAATAGATAGAATGCTAGGTCTGGAGTACAGAAGACTCAGCTTCCTCAGTTCAAATCTGGCTTTAGATTACTAGCTGTGTTACCCTGGGCAAGTGTAATAATAATGAAATTTGAAGGTCCCTTTATTTTGTGAAGCCAAGAGGTACTTAGCACCTAGTTTCAAATTAAGCTTTTATTAAAGAAACAGAAGGTATGATCCCCTGTTGCTGATGTAACAGGAAGGGGCTGAACAGGGAACCCCTGTTGCTGACATAATGGGAAGGGGATGAACAGGGAGGAATTATACCATATTTAAGGAAGAGCACAAGCTGAATAGTCAGAATTTCCTGGGGTAAGTATCATGGAAGCAGGGCAGCTGCTGCTGGACTGAAGACCGAATGGAGAATTGAGAAAAACTGAGAAGAGGAATGACAATTGAGGACTGAGACAGAATTTAGTGGAGCAAGCCACATGGAGACTGGAGAAAGTTATTTTAATTTTGAGAACAGAGCTTATGGTGCTGAAGACTTCTGAGGCACAGCTGGAGCTGCTGAGTATTTACAAGGGCCAGCTGGAGCTTCTGAGGATTTCTAAGGGCCAGGTAGAGCTGGAGAAGGCTGAGGAAGCATGGCTGTGGTGCCGGTACTTTGTCAAATGTTGTTGTGACTTTGTTAATATGCATAAATATTCTTGTGGCTTTGTTAAGCCTTTTCATCCCAGGAACAGACACTGTGAAGGGTTTGAGATGGACTGGACAGTATGAGCCACAATGTAGAGCAGGAACTGCATGGAGAGCTGGACAAGGAGCTGGGAGGTATCTGACTTTGAACTCAGGTGGCAATTGGTTAGATTCAGACAGGAGCTGGGACCATGGAAGAGGAGATATGGGAGATGAAAGCCTGCCTCTAGTCAAGATGAAGAGACCTTTCCATTGGCTACTAAGTAGTGACTGATGAAATTGTAACTTATTTGTTACTGAGGGGTGGATAGACTGTGTATTTTCCACTACCCCTTAAGAGGGTACTGAGTAGTGACTGATGACTGAGTAGTGAATCATTTGTAACTTACTGTGTCCCATGGGTGAAGGACTTTGACCTTTTGTACTTTGTGTGCCTTAAGGAGGCTTTAAGCATGATTGGATGATTGAGTTACTAAATGATTGAGTTACTAAATGATTGGACTTTCTTCAAAACTATGTGACCACTTTGTTGAAAACTATGTGGCCATTTTAGTGATAAGTTGTTGAGTTGTGACATGGTAAATGCTGTTTTTTAATTTTCTGTGATAAGTTGTAACATTGTGAATGCTATACCTTGATTTTCTGTGAATGTTTTGCTCTGATTTGCTATTGAATAAATAGAGAGTTTGCTACACTGTGTAATCAGAACCTTGAATGCTGTTCACAGCAGCAGTCCTCTGGAAAGCTGCTCATGCATGGCTTTAAAGCATTTTAAATCATTTAACACAGTTAAATTTGCCTCAGTTCGTAATCTGTAAAATGAACTGGAGAAGGAAATGGCAAACCACTTCAGTATCTTTGCCAAGAAAACCCCAAGTGGAGGTCGTAAAGAGTGGGACATGACTGAAATGACTGTACAGCAACATTAAATTTACAGATTTGCATATGTGGATGTATAGATGTGCATGTCTCTCTGCCTCTGTGTGTGTGTTTGTGTGGTGCTTGGCCTCTCTGTCTCTCTCTGCATACACACACACACACACACACACACACACACACACACACACACACACAAATATACACATGTAGGTGTGTATAAGAGACATAAAAAAAGGAGAAAGAAATTGAGACCAAGATTGGACAGAAGGAGAAAGATGAATTGGATTATATTTGGAAATTATAAATTGTTTCTTTTTTAATGACCACAATTTTCTCCCTGGAAGAAAACACCATCTTTTTTTTTCTTTTCTTTTTTTTTTTTTAAAGCAATTGGGGTTAAGTAACTTGCTCAAGGTTACACGGCTAGTCATTATTTATGCATGGGTGCTCATTTTCTGAGGCCAGATCTGATCTCGGGTCATCCAAACTCTGAGGCTGGCGCTCTTACTCACTGCGCCACCTAGCCGCCCCTTTAGGGCAATTGGGGTTAAGTAACTTGCCCAAGGTTACACGGCTAGGTTTTTTTTTGTTTGTTTGTTTGTATGGATTAAGTGTCGGAGGCCGGCTCCGAACTCAGGTCCTTCTGATTCCAGGGCCGGCGCTCTATTCACTGCGCCACCTAGCCGCCCCTGAAAACACCATCTTTTTACTGACAATATTTCCCCTCATAATGTATAACTATGAGTCATAGAACTCTCTAATATAAAAAAAATGAATTTGAAGATCACCAAAAGTGAAATGGAAGACCACAGAATGGGTGTAAGGATACCATGGCATATCAAAAATAAGAAATTGAACAGGAAAAAAAAATAAAGAACTTAAGAAAATATACAGTGGGAGGGTGAGATGAGCTAGTGCTGCCTGACAGTGATGGATAACATGGAGATGGCCCATATGCTTCTTTGGCACCATATTAGCAATGCAATATTCACAATGCCTATAGCAATTATAAATAGGCGTATGTGGTTATTAATCACAAAATGTACCAGGCTTTCTATATGGGGGATAAAGCTAGAACATTTACTAAAACACCAAATAACTGAGGCCCAAAGCCAGAAAGTCAAAAGCATCAGAGTAGTTATGAAGTTGGCACATGTAGTTAATGTAGTAAATAACCACATTCTTAAGCTTTCAAAACAGAACAGGCTACCTCAGGCAAAGGTCCTTCTCTCCGCACTCACAGCAACTGCTCAGTGTCCAGGAAGTGTGCTCCCAACAGCTCTGGCGCCTGCAGTTCTGGTCCCTGACAGTCCCCAACAAGAGTCCTTAGCAGAAATTCTGGCTGGCTCAAAAAAGGGGTTTGTGCTTTCACCTCCACCTTGCCACTACCGATGCTGATGTCGCTGGCACCAACAGTCACCACCAGAACTCTAGCTTTGCTTCTGCTTCCTCTTGCCCCACCCCTTCCTGCTATGTCAGCAAGTCCAATGGGGCATGGAAGATCTTTAAATCCCATAACACTTACAGGCACATGCTTAATTTCAGGAGAACATGAGGAAGGCACATTGGAAATCCCCTATGGTGAACTTATGGAAGGACATGCACATGAATCCAAAATTACAGGCAAACCTGACTAGGTCACAATCAACACCATTATAGAAAATATCTGCATCAAAGAGATCACAGATTGCTTGGAGTACTGGAATATTGGAAGAAGCAACCTATATAATGGTGCTTGCTGGTCACTGGTAATCCCAGCATCATCAGGCTAGCTTTGTTCCCATCACATTAGCCTGGCATATTTGTGGAGCAAGTTATAACTTAGATCAAAGAGAAAGGCTATTCGCTTCTGATGGAATTAATCTTATTTCATGCTTCCTTTTAAATATTTTAGATCAAGAAAAAAGAAGCATATTCTTGTCCTTTACTTTTAAAAGCACATATTAAGCTATTTTTTTTCAATTTTGTATACTTTAGAATAGAGATCATATATCATCTATATAGTATATGGCATATTGTAAATATTAGTAATTTTTCAAAATCCTAAGATTTATAGTATTTAATTAGACATAGTTATTTTTACTAGGTCTAATACTATGAGAGAGAGAGAGAAAGAGAGAGAGAGAGAGACTGAATGTAATCTGTGTTCCAAAACTGTAATTAATTTACCAGGTGCTCTTTTACATAAACTAGGGTAAAAACAAATGTCTTAATCTGACATGTTGCTCTCATTCAACAGGTCTAGAATTGAAACTGTGAAAGCGTGGAGATATTTTATCTGCTCTATTAACTTTTTTGTTTTTTTAAAGCTCTACACCCTTCTGTAGCTGAAGGAAATTTGAATTTGAGTTCTGTTACTTTAAGAATATGGATGAATGCTTTTTGTATTTGTTTATGCCCAGACATACCTAGGCCTCTTCATTCCCCAAACCCCAACTCCTCTCTCCTGCTTCTCCTTTCACTAAAACCCATTTCATCTGGAATTCATGCCCAGAGTCTCTTCTTGTTATTTATTAGGACTATATTTTCCTTGGACTCCTAACCAGAAAGTTCCTTCTTCCAAAGTAGAACATCACCCCTTTTTAAGTTTATAGTCTCAGAGAGTTTCCTGGGGCATTGACAGATTAAGTTGCTTTCCCAGAGTCACATGGCCAATATGAGACAAAGACAGAACTAGAATCCAGTTCATTCTCACCAGGAGGTGAGCTCTCTATCCATTAATGAGTCATTGTCTAGAATTGTAACCAAACTTACAGGATTAAAATCCCCACATGCTGAAATGCATGGTATCTCCTAATCTATGCCTCAGAAGAAGAAAATCAGTCAAACCCTCTGAGAGGGGTCTTACACTTACTTTTAAAATATCTAAGCTCTCCTTATCCCATAGCTATGCTTATGTATGGAGTATTAATTCATTAATAATTATTTTTAAAAAATACTAAGGGTCACTATTTACCGGGCATTGCTCTCAGTCACTAATAATACAAATACAAAAAAATGAGACTAACCCCAAAGAACTCATATTCTAGTAGGATAAGACAACTGATACCTGGAAGTATTGACGATGGAAGGAAGGTTCAATCTAAGAAGAGAAAAAGGCATTGAGTGAAGTCATGAGGAAGTCTTTTGATAAACTCTTTCCAGAAGAAAGTTTTGAATTCATGACTGTTCTCTCAGAAAGAGGTAGAAAAGTATAGACTGGCCCGTTGACAGAAGGGATGAAAATGAAGTATGAAATATGTACTGGGGTCTGGAGTTACATAGATAGAATAGGCCATGTAAATTTGGATCTGCTGATTCCCCAAAAGCAGGGTCATATGTGGTGGTGGCAAAACTTAGTGGATTGGGTCACATAGCATGTTCTCCAGGGGCCCGGTGATCTGGAGAGAGTAGCCTTATTTCGACAAAAGGAGGATTATGATGGACAATTAAATAGGACTTGGAGAATCTACCCAGAAGTTCCAATCAGTAAAATAGTGAAAGTTATTTAGGGGTAACCCCTCTCACAACCATTATGGGCCCTCATTTCCCACCAAGACATTAGACAATTCTAAGCAAGCTTTCTCAGTGACATCTCTGGTTGTACTTGTTCCCCAACTTTTCCTGTCCTGCTTTGGAGGGATAATTTTTGGTCCCAGTTAGTTGAGCCAGATAAAACTCCACTTCAGGGAAATGGAAATGGTAGATACTGCTCTAGAAATCTTTCTTTATCTTTCCTGCTTACCTATCCCTCTTTTCTTCCTTGGATGTCTCCACTTAGGTCACCAGGGAATTAAAGCTGTCTTAAATTTACCAAGCATGAGAGCCTATAGCTCTCGACTGGAGTGCCAAATGTCCTGTGAAGCCTGTATAAATCTTACCAAGGTATCCAACAATCATTAACCAAAAACTCCCCAGTAAGCCATTTTGTTAAATCATTTGATATACTAATCAGCATCATCACCTCTGGACATTAAAAAGGAGCATATATACACACACATATAGTGAGTTTTTGTGTTCAAGTGTCTGAGATCAGATCTGAAACTAGGATCTCCTAACTCCAGGGCTGGTGCTTTATTCACTGTGCCACATAGCTGCCCCTAAAATAGGATTATTTTAATGAGGATTGAAGTTTTGTTTTTCGTTAAGGTATGTAATTGAATATATAGGAAGTAAATAGTGACTATATATGGAGTAAATAATTTGTCTATGGTATGTTTCAAGTACCTTAAGAAAAAAAGAGGAGGCAAGGTCAAGTGCCAAAGTAAAAGCAATTTCTAAAGGAAATCCCTCTCCCTACCAATCACCATAGCACTGACATATTCCAATAAAAATCGAGAAACGTAGGGCATTACTCTAGCTGTTTTGTCTACACTATATTGAATAACTAAATGTTTTAAAGCATTTTACCAACTAAAACTGGAAACAAAGCAAGTCAACAAAAAATTATTAATGCCTACTAGCCATCACAAAGAACTGAATATTTAACACCATGCCAACAAAATCTCCAGATGGCTGAGTGAATTTTCCACTTTTTACCCAGATGTTTTGACATGTGTAGATAGAGCCTTAATCTGCTTTCCCTTGCTCTCTCTTTCTCTCCACACTTGCCACTAATTTGACTGTGATGAATGTAAAGTGCTTAGGCAGTAGAGCTATAAGAGCTTAAATAAATACTTGTGTAATTATAGGTTAGTTTGAGAAGGGAGCTTTTAAATGGTTTCTAAACTCTTGAAGTGCCCTGTCCAAACACTTAATCTCCACTCTACTCTCAAACCAATTCCCTTTCACTTGGATTAACCATCACTATATCTCAGTTCTGGGAATGTACAAGGACTCAAGCTTATGTCTCAGAAATGGTGTCATTTCTGCTTTTCCCGAAGTGTCTGTCCATTGCAGCAAACCAGTTTTCTGGAATTCCATTTTTTAAAAATGTGAATTCAGGTTAAAAAGAAGATCTACAGTTCTGTTGCCTACATGTTGTCAAATAAGGAGTATGACAGAAATGTTGACTTTTCAACAGGCTGTTTTGGCATTGAATAGACAGGCTTAGGAAGAAAATTGATTGATACACTAAGTATAGATTGCAGATTCAATAAAGATGAGAGAAAATAAAATTTCCATGATTTAAGATTAATGAAAATGGATTTAATTTGTTGAAAATAAATCACATATTTTGGAAATGGAGCTATATCGAAGGCTGTACTTTCAAAATACCAAAGCAACTAGTAAATCAAGGAAAAAGGCGTGGAGCGAATCACTAAAACCAATTGTATGGAATCAAGAGTAAGGAGCCAATTAACTGGATGAAATTTCATTTTTCTACCATTCACTTTAGATTGTAAAGATACAATTAAAGCTAGGTTAATTGAGACCTATGAAAATGAAATAAGGGAGTAATAGAAAACATCTCCATTTCACCTTCAATTTTTGAGTCCTAAAGAAATATCCAAGTTCACCTACTTCACAGTATATCCTTTACTATCAATCAAATATTGTAGCTAAAATAGGTTAGATCGGTTGTGACAATATACACACAGAATGAAATATTCCTAACTTTTCTAAAGGTATGAGTTAGCATTAAGATTGAGGAATTGTTTTCCCATATTCTTTTGAAATAATATGCCTCGGGGGTGGAGCCAAGATGGAGGAGTAGAAACAGTTCATCCAAGCCACTCTGCCCCCGATTTTCTCCAAACTATGTAAAAGGGAACTCTGAACAACTTCTGGAGCACCAGCACCCACAGAACGAGACAGAGAAGCTAACCTCCCTCTGAGGACAGCCCAGCAGCCCTGCAGGAAGGACCAGTGAGGCAGTCTGGGAGCTGGCAGGGCACAATGGGCAGAGCATGGCGGGGGGAGGGGGGTGGGGGGGCAAGCACAAGTCCTCCTGAGTCACGGTTTTAGTCCCAGGGCAGCAGGGCCAGCAGCCGGCTGGAGAGACCCCAGAACACCAGCAGCTGTAGCAATTCCAGAATTATCAACATAGACATGCCTAGGACAAAGTGAGAGCTTAGTGCCCTATGGACTTTGGGACCAGTATTTGGGGAATGCATCTGCTTCCTCCCCTGGGGGCTAGAAGCCTCTGAGGAGACACGCCATTTTGTAGTTTTCAGAGGCAGCTCCAGCTCCTGGCCTGCTAACTGTAGGGAGATCCAGCAATCAGTACTGGGGGGGTAATTGCTCCTGCTTTAACCTCCCTGGATCTGGATTGTGATCTGGGGTGGAGGTCTTGGGTAGGTTTCCAGCTTGCCAGAAACTGAAGTTGCCCCCCCCCCCACCACATGATCAGGATGAAAATTCCCCAAAGCCATAGTGTGGCAACAAGCCCAAAAGTCAAGCAATTAAGTGGCAACATGCCAAGGCAAAGGAAACAAATTAAACAGAAAAATGTAACCCTAGACTCCTACTTTGGGGGCAAAGAGGGGCGAAACATGGAACAGGAAGAGGACTGTGAGGTCAGAAGTCCTGCTCCAAAAGCCCCAGGGGAAAATATGAGAGGGTTGCAGGCCATAGAGGACCTTAAGAAGGACTTTAAAAATCAAATAAGAGAAGTGGAGGAAAAATTAGAAAGAGAAATGAGAAGGATGCAGGAAAAGTATGAAATGAGGGTCAACAGCCTGACTGAGGAAAACAACACCTTAAAAAATAGACTAGCTCAAATGGCAAAGGAGGCCCAAAAGGGCAATGAGGAGAAGAATGCCTTAAAAAGTCGAATTTGCCCGATGGAAAAAGAATCTCAAAAGCTCACTGAGGAGATTCATTCCTTTAGAGTTAGACTGGAGCAAATGGAAGCTAATGACTCTATGAGAAATTAAGATGCCGTTAAGCAGATCTAAACAAATGAAAGATTAGAAGGCAAAGTGAAATATCTCATGGGAAAAACCACTGACCTGGAAAATAGATCCAGGAGAGCCAATTTAAAAATTATTGGACTACCCTAAAGCCATGATCAAAGAAAGAACCTAGAAATCACCCTTCAAGAAATTCTCAAGGAAAACTGCCCTGATATTTTAGATACAGAGGGCAAAATAGAGTTTGAAAGAATCCACTGATCACCTCCTGAAAAAGATCCCAAAAAGAAAATTCCCAGGAATATTATAGCCAGGTTCCAGAATCCCCAGATCAGGGAAAAATACTACTAGCAGCCAGGAAGAAACAAATTCAATATTGTGGAAATACAATCAGAATAGCGCAGGACCTGGCAGCTTCTACACTGAGAGATTGAAGGGCATGGAATATGATATTCCAGAGGGCAAAAGAGCTGGGAATGATCCCAAGGGTCACCTACCCAGCAAAACTGAGTATTTTGTTTCAGGGGAAAATATGGTCATTCAGTGGAATAGAGGACTTTCAAGCATTCTTGAGGAAAAAAACAGAATTGAATAGAAAATTTGACAACCAGATGCAAGAAGTAAGAGATGCCTGAGAAGGTAATCAGGGAAAAGAAATCAAAAGTAACTTATCAAAATTGAATTATTTACATTCCTAATAATTGTGACTTATGAAATCTTTCTCAGTGTGAAAATAATGGAAAAAGGGTGTGTGGTCATATGAATACATATGTGAATGTGTGTGTATATGGTTACAGTTATATATGGATAGGGGGCATAGGTTGAATTTTTTGGGAAGGGAGGATACTCAAGGGGTGAAGCTGTGTGGTGAGAGAGGAAAGTGGCAGGAGGAGAAGGGGAGAGACAGGGTGGGGTAAACTATCTTATGTAGAGGAAGCAGGGGGAAGTGTTTGCAGGGGAGGGGAAAAATAGGAAGGCAAAAAGGCAAAACCACATTCTAATTGAATCTGGTTCAGGGAGAGAATGACATACATACTAGGTGGGACATCTCAACCTACAGCAGAATGGGGGGAAGGGGATGAGAGGAGGGATGATGGATGGGAGGGCATCCTTGGGGTGAGGTTAGTTTGGAGGTACCCACTATGGAAGAGGGACAGGATCAAGTGGGGAATGAACCGGGTGGGTGGTGAGATGAGGGGAGGGAATTATAAGCAGCCTTGTACAATATATCTACTATGATAATGTTTTGCATAGCTAGACATGTACAACATATACTGAATTACTTATCTCCCTAGAGGGAATGGGTGACAAGGGAGGAAAGAAATGGATCTGAAATTCAAGGTCTTAAGACTAAATGTCTCAAATATATATAAATACTATTATTAATACTCTTTTGCTTGTAATTGGGAGATAAGATGTGCAGGCATTGGGACACAAAGATTCACCTTCCTCTAATGGAGAGGTCTAAGGGGGTGTGGGAGAGGATATGGGAGCGAGCAGATTAGAGGAAGCAATGTCTGGCGGGACTGCTGTTCTGGGAGGGTGCGTAGGGGAAAAGCGGGGGGGGGGGGAATGATTGTAACTCAAAAGCTGGCAGAAATTAATGATGTAATACAGAAGTTAATAAAGCATTTGTTTAAAAAAATAAAAAACGAAATAATATGCCTCAAGTTGCTACTCATATAATTTTTGTTTGAGTATCAAATTGACCTTAATGACCTCTAAGCTCTCTTCCTACTTCATATTCAGTGATGCCATGGATATCATTTGCATTACCCCTGTGATTCCTAGTGTTCTACCATTAATTGATTTCACCCAAATATCTTGAGTGTGGGAGTTTGCTTTAGTATAATGATTTTTTTGACTATACTCTAATGAAAAAGAAATAGGAGATACCTCTCATGAAATCAAAGGCAGGGAATTGATTTATACTCTGAAAAGAATAAATGGTAAATTGAATAAAGACAAGAGAAAATAAAATTTCCCAGACCCAGAACGAATGGAAATTGATTTAATTTACTGAAAAAAAATCACCTCTTTTAGTTGTGTAGCAGAGCATTAAGATGTTGCTGACTACCAGGAAAGGACAATTTAGAGACTGAAGAATCTATGAGTATTTGGACTCCAAATTACTTTAGTACCTTTCTGGTAAAGTTCACCCTTTTACACAAAATATTATGTGACATTTCTGGAAAGGGAAACACACACACACAAACACACACATCATTTTTTTCTCTTTCTCCCTGCAAAATATAATCACATTAAAATATTTTCTTTTATTCTTAATTTTGGCTAGAGGATTTTACATTCTGCCATAGTTTCCAGGAATATAGCATATTTGTTAATTGAAGTATATCACCACTTAATGTTAATCTCCTGTATTCTCAAAATTTTCCTGTAAATCTTGAGGGACATTTCAAAAAAACTGTATCCCCAGACCCATTATTTGAACAGTTACAGGCTGTTACAAACCCATGAAAAGAAAGAGTTGAATTTTGGACATTTCTGAGTATTTTTTTGCTAGCGCAAAACTGTATTCTGAATATATTATTTAGGTTGTTGTTGGAGAAACAATGTGAGGTAGTAAAAAGTATAACGGAGAAGAGAATCAAAGAGCAAGTGTTTGGATCTCAGCACTGTATCCTTTACCTGTGAGACTTTGGGCAAGGGCTTAACCTCTCTGGGCCCTAATTTATTCAACTTAAAATGAATTCATTGAAATAGGTCATCTCTAACATTCTTTCCAACTCTAAATCCTATGATACTGAAATGTAAAGAAATAAAGTTAGTGATGTTATATGGCATCTCCTAAAGAAGAGCAATTCACAACTCATTTCAAAAGACATTTATTAAGTTCCTATTAAATGTTAAGTATTATTCTAAATGTTGTAAATATGAAAACAACATTAGAAGAGTCCCTGCCATCAAAATCTTTGTTTCCCTTCCACAGACCTACACGTATATAGATAAGTGAATCCAAATATATACCAAATACCAGTGAACATTTGGTACTTCTTGTGGGCTGGAGAAGACTAAAATCTAAGGGGACTTATCAGAAAAGTCCTCCCTCCTCACCCAATTCACTGGAGCAGAATTTTTAGGGGAACTAGTAATTTTAAGAGATGGAGATATGGGAAAACATGGAAGACAAACTGTGCAAAGGTAGAAGATAGATGGTTACCTAGGGACAATAATAAATACACCTGATTTGCTGGAAAATGTTGAGTGAAAGAAAGCAATGTAAAAGCAGGATAGAAAGAGAGACTGAAACTAAATGATGAAGACCTAGAAGCCCTTCCCTAATTCCCTTATCTTCTCTTTCCCTTCCTTACCTTCCTTAAAGTTCCCTTCACCTTCCACTTCCCCTTCCTCTTCTCCTTCCCATTCCCCTCCCTTCCTTTCCCTTCCCTTCCTTCTCTAAATTTCCCTTCTCTTCTTCAAGCTTCTTTTACATTGACTTCCATTCTGTTCCATTCCTTCCCTCCCCTTTTCTTATCTTCCATTTTCTTTTCTCCATTAAATAAGATAAACTTGATTTCTACACCAAACTCTGTGTGTGCATATGTGTGTGTGTATGTGTTTCCAATCTTCATTTGTCCATCTCAGGGAAGAATAAGATTTATGTAATGTCCATTTGCCTCATCCTTCTGTTTATGTTGATAAATAGTATTCTCACACACTCCAATTATAAAAAACAGTAAGCTCCATCCCATTCTTCCTCTTTTCTATAATAGCACATTCATTTTACCTTCCTTTTCCTTTCTGCTCCTATAAGCCCTAAAACAAAACAATCCACACTTATATCCTATTGTTTTGTTTTGTTTTCTTTTCCTTTTTATACTGTTTGAAGATGTTTAGATTCTGAAGGACACCTTTAATTTTTTTCCCTTCTATTAGAATGTTATCACAACACCAACATAAAACCCTATTCCAAATGCTCAAATAAATTACCTTTTTAGGTTTTTCTTTCTTTTTCTGTTTGTATTTGAAAGTTTCTACTTACTCAGTTCTGGTCTTTTCAACAGATAAAATGAAGCACCTAACCTTTTCAGGGCTGTTGTGGAGGTCAAATGAAGTATTTGTAAAGAACGTAGCATAGTGCCAGGCACATATTATACCTAACTGTTCCCAATATCAATACATATTCCCTTTCCTTAACCCCTGCCCCTTCTCAAATGCTTTTGGTCATGCTGGTTTATTTTCTTATGCTAGCATTTGTGGGTCAGTGCTCTTAAACCCCTTCCAGAAATTCATGGAATTTTGTTTGACAGTTCATAAAGTTTTAGGACAAAAGTCATTTACTCTGGCTTCTCATTGGACTTTCTTGCCATTGTGTGGTATGGTGTGAAGTTTAGATTTTTGCTGAAGTCAGTGTATGGGAATTGCATGGTCTATACATTTTCACTTCCCTCAGGAACCTATTATATCATTCCCATTTCACATATTCAGGTGTCATACTATGCTACCAACATGGTCATATTAGCCAGAAAGATAATTTCAACAATGAACACAGGTGGTCATAGTCTATAATATTAGCACCAGGAAACTATTGAAACCTCCTGAGCAAAGGGCAAAATCACATTGAGAGAAACAGGAGAGAAGTGTCAAACAAAATAAAACAAGGAGAAGAAGAAAAAAGCATTAATGGTCAGTAATATCAAATACTACAGATTAAGAAGATGAAAGAGTAAATAAAGACTATCAGATCTAGAAACTGAGAATTTTGAAAACCTTGGAGGGAGCAGTTTCTATTGAATGCTAACCTAAAAACCAAATAAAGTAGTAGGAGATGAATAAATGGGGGCAGTGATTATATTAGGTTGTTTTTTTTTCTTTTTTTCCTATTAATTTGGTTGTCAGACAGAGGAGAGATATAGTATTACTGTTTGAAGGGAGCCAAGGTCAAAAAAATTGGGGATGAGGAGCAGGTTTGTTATTTATTTTTAAGAATGTGGGAGATCTGGACATGTTTTTAAAGAAGAGTAATAAGTCAGGAGAGAAAAAAGGTTTTAGATTAGAAAAGGAGAGAGGAAATGGTTAAAAGAAAAGCAAACTCCTGGAGAAGACACATATGGATGGGTTCAATCATATAGTTAAAGTGGTTGGTCATAATGAGGACCATCTTCACAGCATCCCCTACAACTGTCCCCTTTTAATGACTCATGGCCTCCATCTCAGCTGGGCCCTTATTGTCTCTCACTTCTAAAATGGCTTCCTGATTGGTTTCCCAGCCTCTAGTCTCTCTTCTTCAAAACATCCTCCATATAACTACCAAAATGATATTCTAAAGCTCAGATCTGACCATGTTATATCACTCCTAGAGAAGTTTCATTGGCGGTGGAGCAAAGATGGCACAGTATAAACAGCTCGTCCAAGCAACTCTGCCCCCAGATTACCTCCAAACTATGTAAAAGGGGACTCTGAACAACTTCTGAAGCCCCAGCACCCACAGAACAACACAGAGAAGCTAACCTCCCGCTGAGGACAGCCCAGCAGCCCTGAAGGGAGGACTAGCACAGCGCTCTGGGAGCTGGCAGAGAAGCACTGCAGAGAGAGGGGAGCCTGACTCGCGTGGTTTTAGTCCCAGGGCAGCAGGGCCAGCAGCCGGCTGGAGGGACCCCAGAATACCAGCAGCTGTGGTGATTCCAGAATTATCAACATAGACATGCCTTGGACAAAGTGAGAGGTTAGTGCCCTATGGACTTTGGGACCAGTATTTGTGGAATGTGTCTGCTTCCTTCCCTGGGGGCTAGAAGCCTCTGAGGAGACAAGCCATTTTGTAGTTTTCAGAGGCAGCTCCAGCTCCTGGCCTGCTAACTATAGGGAGATCCAGCAATCAGTATTGGGGGGTAATTGCTCCTGCTTTAACCTCCCTGGATCTGGATTGTGATCTGGGGTGGAGGTTGTGGGTGGCTTTCCAGCTTGCCAGAAATGGAAGTTAGCCCCCCACAATTTCAGGCTGAAAATTCCCCAAAGCCATAGTGTGGCAACAAGCCCAAAAGTCAAGTAATCAAGTGGAAACATGCCAAGGCAAAGGAAACAAATTAAACAGAAAAATGCAACCCTAGACTCCTACTTTGGGGGCAAAGAGGGGCGAAACATGGAACAGGAAGAGGACTGTGAGGTCAGAAGTCCTGCTCCAAAAGCCCCAGGGGAAAACATGAGTGGGTTGCAGGCCATAGAGGACCTTAAGAAGAACTTGAAAATCAAATAAGAGAAGTGGAGGAAAAATTGGAAAGAGAAATGAGAAGGATGCAGGAAAAGTATGAAATGAGGGTCAACAGCCTGACTGAGGAAAACAACACCTGAAAAATTGACTAATTCAAATGTCAAAGGAGGGCCAAAAGGGCAATGAGGAGAAGAATGCCTTAAAAAGTCGAATTTGCCAGATGCAAAAAGAATCTCAAAAGCTCACTGAGGAGATTCATTCCTTTAGAGTTAGACTGGAGCAAATGGAAGCTAATGACTTTATGAGAAATCAAGATGCTGTGAAGCAGATACAAACAAATGAAAGATTAGAAGGCAATGTGAAATATCTCATGGGAAAAACCACTGACCTGGAAAATAGCTCCAGGAGAGGCAATTTAAAAATTATTGGACTACCTGAAAGCCATGATCAAAGAAAGAACTTAGAAATCACCCTTCAAGAAATTCTCAAGGAAAATTGCCCTGATATTTTAGATCCAGAGGGCAAAATAGAGGTTGAATGAATCCACTGATCACCTCCTGAAAAAGATCCCAAAAAGAAAACTCCCAGGAATATTATAGCCCGATGCCAGAATCCCCAGATCAAGGAGAAAATACTACAAGCAGCCAGGAAGAAACAATTTCAATATTGTGGAAACACAATCAGAATAGCACAGGACCTGGCAGCTTCTACACTGAGGGATCGAAGGGCATGGAATACAATATTCCAGAGGGCAAAAGAGCTTGGAATGAACCCAAGGGTCACCTACCCAGCAAAACTGAGTATTTTATTTCAGGGGAAAATATGGTCATTCAGTGGAATAGAGGACTTTCAAGCATTCTTGAGGAAAAAACCAGAATTGAATAGAATATTTGACATCCAGACACAAGAAGCAAGAGATGCCTGAGAAGGTAATAAGGGAAAAGAAATCAAAAGGAACTTATCAAATTTTACGTATTTACATTCCTATATGGAAAAACAATAACTGTGACTGATGAAATCTTTCTCAGTTTGAAAATAATGGAAGAAGGGTGTATGGTCATATGAATACGTATGTGAATGTGTGTATATATGTTTCCAGTTATATATGGATAGAGGCTATAGGTTGAATTTGTTGGGAAGGGAGGATACTCAAGGGGTGAAATTATGAGGTGAGAGAGTGGCAAGAGGAGATGGGAAAAACTGGGTAGGGCAAACTATCTCATGTAGAACAAGCAAGGGGAAGTGGTTGCAAGGGAGGGGAAGAATAGGAAGGCAAAAAGGCAAAACTACATTATCATTGAATTTGGTTCAGGGAGAGAATGACATACATACTAAATGAGATATCTCAACCTGCAGCAGAATGGGGGGGAGAGGGATGAGAGGAGGGACAATAGATGGGAGGGCATCCTTTGGGTGAGGGGAGGTTAGAAGTACCCACTATAGAAGAGGGACAGGATCAAGTAGGGAATGGACCAGGTGGGGTAGGATGAGGGGGAGGGAATTATAAGCAACCTTGTACAGTATATCTACCATGGTGATGTTTTGCATAGCTAGACATGTACAACATATACTGAAATACTTATCTTCCCAGAGGGAATGGGTGACAAGGGAGGAAGGAAATGGATCTGAAATTTGAGGTCTTAAGATTAAACATTTCAAATATATATAAATACTATTATTAATACTCTTTTGCTTGTAATTGGGAGATAAGATGTGCAGGCATTGGGACACAATGGGAGAAGATATGGGAGAGAGCAGAGTGGAGGAAGCGATATCTTGTGGGACTGCTATTCTGGGAGGGTGGGTAGGGGAAAAACGGTGGGGGGGAATAATTGTAACTCAAAATCTGGCAGAAATGAATGATGTAAAACAGAAGTTAATAAAGCATTTGTAAAAGAAAAAAAAAGATTCCAAATAAAACAAAAAAAAAGATGTTTCATTGGCTGTCTATTACCTCGTGAATAAAATGAGAACTCATCTTCAGTATTTAAATCCCTTCCTTATCTGACTTTCTTCTCACCCAGGACCCAAGCTTTCTGTGTTTATTGAATATTACCCCCAAACTCTGCTGCTTCTTTGTCTACAACATTTCATACTCATCCAAATAATTTTGTATTTATTTTGTTTACATATTTATCCACGCTGTGTAATGTCTTTGCCTTTCTATTCTTAGTAAATATGTACTCCCTTTACAAAAAGGGGAGAATTGAGATAAAAATGTCTTAAATGGCAACCACCATCTGCAGAATGGGCCAATTTTATGCCTGGTTGGGTATAATTGCCTTATATCACATATGGCTTTGCTTTTTAGAAGTCATCCAACTATGATAAGAATGCATCCATACAACCATATATATTTATATATATATATATGTATATATATATATATGTATATATGTATGTATGTGTATATATATATGTATATATAATCATATGTACATATTCCTCCAGCTTTCCTTGTAATGTCAGCTTTCATGGTCAGGAATAATATCGAGGGGACATTATCTTTTTTAAATGTTTTATTGGCTCACAGAGATTGAGCTGGTAACTATGGAGCCAGATTTGTTGGTATTCAGTGCAGCTAAAAATCTCTTCTTTCCCTATAATTAAAAAAAACAACAACACAACTTCATGCTTACTAAGGCTTATATCCATCCCCCCCACCAATCTCCATGTGGCTCAGAGGCCTCCTTCCTCGAAAATGTCACCCATGAAGAAGTCGAAGACTTCACCCCTCTATCATACTTTTATATTAATGTCACTGACATTTACTAGTATAGTCCTACACATGCCTAGTCTAAGATTTAGGAAACAGGATCCTCTTTTTTTTTCCTTCCTGGCACAATCATAACGTTTTTGTGTCAGTTTGTTTCAGTTTGGGGGACATAATGACCTGGAACCTGATAGATTGTTATTCTACTTATATATACACATGTTCTCTTTTCTTTCCAAAGCCATGCTTTCACTATTTCCCAAACATGGCCCAAATTTTTCTGTCTCATACCTTTGCCCAAAGAGTTTTCTCCACCTAAAACACAGTCTTATATTCCCTTCTGTCAAAATCCAACTGATCTTTCAAGGTCCATCTTAAATAATACCTTCTATCTGATTCCTATTTTTTTTTTAATTCAGCACTTTGCTTATACTATTAGTAGTTATGTGGTTCAGATCTGAGTTTGAATATTGCTTCAGTACTTCCTTATCAGTTCTGTGGCCTTGAGCAAGTCACTTAACCTTTTGGTCTTAGTTTAATCACCTGTAAAATGGGGGTCATAATAGCATCTACTTTGCTGGGTTGTTCTGAATATCAGAGCATGATTTTATACACATACACAAACACACACACACACACACACACACACACACACACACTTTTTCCTCAAGAAGGAAAAATTTAGGAGTTATTCTCGCTGAACCCCTTCTCTTTGACTTCCCTTTCCAAGACCATGCTACTCACAAAACCAATGAAGTACACAATCTAGGTTTATTCATCAATTACTTTGCTTTTTCTTGATGATCCTCTGCTATAATTTCACATCTACAACTGCTGAAGCTCAAGGCTTGGAATATACACACATATATGCATATATATATACATATATACACATGCATATAAATGCATATATGCATACATATATCAATACATATATAGTGCTTTGCAACCTTAAAACCACTGTGGAAATACTATTATTTTTAATTTTGTTTTTGTAATCCTGGGCCCGCACATGATGCCAAGAACATAGTAGATACTTACTAAATTCTTGTATATTAATTTATTAGACTTCTATCATGAAATTTATCACACCATTTTTATAATTTTCTCCCTGCTAGTCTTAGTTGAATTAAGCTTTCTTTAGGATCAGGACTAAATCTTGTTTATTTATTTATTTATGCTGTACAGGGGACCTAACTTGTTTTCTTCCTTCCTTCCTCCCTACTTTCTTCCTTCTTTCTTCCTTCCTTCCTTCCTTCCTTCCTCCCTCCCTCCCTCCCTCCCTCCCTTCTTTCCTTCCTTCCTTTCTTCCTTCTTTCCTTCCTCCCTCCCTTCTTTCCTTCCTTCCTTCATTCATTCCTGCCTTTCTTCATTCCTTCCTTCCCTCATTCCTCCCTTAATTCCTTCTTTCTTTTCTTTCTTCTTCCACTTATATACACAGACTCCCCATTCCTTCCAAAGCCTTATTTCCTCATCATTTTTTCAACCATGGTCCAAATGTTTCATCCTATGTGTCTTTGCTCAGGCAGAAGATGTGAAAAAGGATTTATATATTTGGCATATTGTGCTGCAAAAGAAAGTATTCAACACGTTTATATTGATTTGGTATTAATTCAGTATGTAAAATGTTTTAAGAATGAAGAGTTTGTGTCTATCATAATTTAAGCAACTCTCCTACCTCTAAAAATTAGAAACCTGTGCATCAAGGCATTAATATCAGTAATGTATTGTACCGTTAAAAACAACAGTAGGTCATGTCTTCATCATTAACTCTGGTCTGATCTTCATCAAGTCAAGTCAAAACTACCGTGCCTCATTTTCCTCGTATATAAATTGATGATAATACCTAGGCTATCCATTTCATACTACTTTCATAAGAATTTTGCTTCTTAATGAATCTCAAAAAATTCCTTAAAACATCTAATGCAGTATAGACAAATGAAGGATGTTTTCAAAGTTTCCATGACCTTTCATGAACAAGTTCCTACAGGCACTGGGCACTAAAGAACCCTTAATAACATGTCAGTGGTTCAGAAAGTTTTTTTTTTCCCCCCTAGGATAAATGTTTGCAGCATCTGTGGATCCTAGGCATAGTTTCTTCCTTGACCTCAGCATAAATATGTTTGCTCTCAGATAGGAGAGGCACAATTACACTCAAGGCATCTCAGGAGTATCATGATTAGAACTCCCTGGACACTTCCCAAAGTAAGGTTGATAAGGATAACATATAACTATTTCTCAAAAGGTGCCTGACTGTTATATCTGTGCAATGTAATTTTGCCCAGAAACTTCAATTGATAATCCACTCTGTAACATTAAGTGCATCACTGTCAATTTGCTAGAGTGCATCTGTTGTTTTCATTTAGTTTGGTTAGCTTCCCTTGAGTATCTTAACCACAGTAGCACCGGGTTAAAGTGCTGAGGTTTAGACCAGATGTGTTCAGTAACACCAGCACACTGATATATCTGTGAATCTTCTCTAGGGGTATGAGGGTATTGCCTCTCCCTTCTTCTATCTCCATCCCTTTCATCACGATTCTCCCAATCTTACTGACTGATAGGATGGTGATGCTGAAGATGATTGATGATTATAATGATGATGAAGATGAAGGAAGAGCACTTAGTATTGGGAGAGACCTTCATCTTACAGTAGAGTACTGGAATTAGAGTTAAGAAGACCTGAGTTCAAATCTAGCCTTAGACACTGACTAGATGTGCAACTCTGGACAAGTCACTTAACCTACCTTAGACTCAGGTTCCTCCAGGGTTGTGAGAATAAAATAAGGTGGCATTTGTAAGGTATTTTGTAAAGTTCAAAGCACCACATACATGCTAGTTATTGTTATTGTTGTTGTTGTTGTTGTCAGTTTTTGTTATTTAGCTATACAAAGATGGTCGTCACTTAATCCAGGCCTCAGTTTCCTCATTTGTGAAATGTGTATAATAGTACCTTTAATAGCAGTCAGTCAAACAATAAGAATACATTAAGTAACTTTTATGTGTCAGGTACTCAGCTATATAATATGCATTAACATGAGTAATTGAACCCAATGGTTATGGTTCTGAGGTCAGCTCTCTATTCACTATATGATGTTGCCTTTCTCTGCACATATCAATAAATATAAAAAGAATTCAGATCCAAAGTGACTCCATCTGTCACTTAGGGTAGCAAATGACTTATCATTCATTCATTTTTTATTCACTCCTCTTGCATTTTATTAACACATAATAGGTGCTGAACAATAACATGAAAAAATAGAATTGATTATATGTTACCAGGAAATAACTGGGAACTTAAGTGTGAGTCATTTCAGAAATAGAAATCTGTGTACTGGCAATCCGACCATCAGTTAGATCAAAGGGCAAACCTTGATCCACATAAAATTAGAAGAAAGGATAAAGATTAAAAGACACTGAAATGATATATAGGCAGCTCCAGCCTCAGCTACTTGAATAAACTATTAATTCTTAAAAATGAGGAATAGCAATAGTAAAGATATTAACTCTGATTATCACCACAAGTTAGGAAAATTTGACTTATGGTTACAACAGAATTCCAGTACACGAAAGGAATTTGAATATCCCCTTAGAATTTTTTTTCTTTATAATCAGTCAGAAAAAATATAAGCAAAATATTAATTTGATTATCACCTATTTATCTCATCCTAGAAAATGAGTTCAACTTCCAAATATCAAAGTAGTTATTGAGTTTACTTCATAATTCAATAATTCTTCCATAATTTATTCCTGAATTAAAAAATCAAATTTGTTAACTGTTTCTTAGTGTACAAGATGTCAGTTTAACCTGCAATCACTACAAAGGGAAAGAAAGTCCTCTAGTTAAAAATAAAAGTTTGTAGTGCTTTATAATCTACCAAATGTGGTCAGAATAGATTTAAATGCGTTATGTATATTGAAGAAAGATAGCTTAATTCAAAGTGCATGAAGGATTTAAAGGTGAGACAGATTTCCTTGTCCTTTCCTTTAATAAACACCATCAGAATTGACCTTTATGGCTGATAAAGCTATAAAGGAAGACAACAGCAGATGCAATATTCTGCTGAACTCATATGAATACATTTAACAGATGGCCAGGGGGATGATATCTTTTTTCCTTCAAAAGGAATTTCTAGTTGATTTTTCTTTCTGTGTTTATAAATGCAGTTTCTTGATTTCATGATCGCTCCCCAGGTCAAGTGAATTGGAATAGCAGATTAGCACTGATCAGAATTAGATTTGGGTATACTGGGTGGGTGAGAAGGACCTAGGCATGGAGTAAATCTTATCCAGGGGTTTGAATTTATGAAATGCCTAAACAAGCATCAGAGTATACTCTCTGAACAGGGGAAGCAGATCTTAACCCTCTCCAAAGGGACAAGGGAATTAGCTTGCCTTTTATTTGACCTCGAGGTTTCTGATTTGTTTTATTGTCATTTAGTCCGTGAAAATGTTGAACCTAATCTTTCCAAGAATCTTATAATCAGCAAGAGTGGTATTGATCTTTCTATCACTCTCTTAGGTTTGGAAACTGTGTATGAGGGAGAACATTCATTCTCTTATGAAAGAAGCTAACACTATTCAATACACTCTTAATTATAAATAGCTCTTTCTAAATTTACTACAGCCATAAACAACATTCACTGAGATCCCCGTATTCTCCTTTAAATGTTCATACATATATGCATTGATTGTCAAGCATTTATAGTCACATATGCCACAAACTCCACTCCCATATGTCTCACTACCATTTCTCTGCTATACTCACCCACAAGACAACCTGAAGTCATTAATAGATTCCTGACTAGGAATATCAATTGCACAAGCTTCCTGCCTTACCCTGGAAGGAAACAAGCAGCCCCGAGGTAGTTTCAATTTTTTTCTAAATTCTTCTTGCTAAAGGTGGGACAGATCACTCAGAACCTACTAAATTCATCCCCCTCAGCAGTTGGTAACTCTAGAAAAAAATCTCATTAGCTATGCAAGAGAAAACAATTCTTTTTGGGCTCCTTAATGTTAATTCCATAGCAAAACTACTATGGTAGGCAAAAGATGAAATAGAAATGGAAAGCTGAGATAAAGAGTTACTTGATTAGTTCTTAATAAGGTACTTTTAGCTAATGGAAACCTTTCCTTACAGAGTAATAGACAATCACCATTGGATTGTCCCATTTTAAAGATACTAATATGAATATTCAGATGGATAAAATAGATGAACTAAAATATCAACAATGCCAGCAAACGATTCTTCACTTCACAAAAGAACTTTGGCTGTCTGTTAAACATTGAGCTTCCCAAATGAATTTAGGTATCAGGCTGGGTAGTGAACAATAAGAGTTTATGGGTGGGGGGCAGAGAAACTAAGTATTAAAAGATACCACCAATTGGAGATGAATCCCCGAATATTCACAAGTAATTCAATAAGAAAATATAATTAAGGCTGTCAGAAAGAAACATAGGGAAAGATTACTTGTGCTTAATGTACTCTGACCCTTTCCATGAAGGATTCAAAAACAAGGGATAAAGTGGAAGCAGTGAAGAATCTTACAGGAGCAAAGATAAGGTTACTAAAGATTTTGGGCCTCCCCATACATTTTTTTTCTGCTCAAGAGGCAGTTTATTTGGTATGTGCAGTTTTTTAAAAGTTTCATTTATTTTTAATTTATGGAATGAAACAAGTATTTCCATAACAGTATAATATAAAAAAATAAGTGCACATGAAACTGTAAATCTATTATATAGAACTTTTTTCTTTAATACATACAATAAAATTATTGTGTATTTTTTTCTTTTTTCCTTCCCTACCCATTTCCTATACATTTAAAGAATAATTTTGGTTCATATCATTTGTTTTTATAATGTCTAAATTTCCCCTTCTTTTCCCCATGTTTCTCAGTATCTCCTTTCAGAGAGCTGTGCCATATTGGAAAAAAAAATAAAGAGAAAGAAGAGAAAAAAAATAGCAAAATGTATTAATACATTAAAAATGCAAATATCCATTTGTGGATGATCTTTCCTCTGCAAAAGAGTAGGGGGAAGTGCTTTCTCATAGCTTTTCCTTGGGCTACAATGACTAATTTTGCAATATTTACTTTCTATTGTTTTGTGATATTTGTTCTTTCTCTTTACATTGCTATAGTCATTGTGTATATCGCTTCCTTGTCTCTGTTTAATTCACTCTACATCAGATCATATAGATCTCTGCTTGACTCTCATTAGTTGTCATATTTGTAATTGCTTACGGCAGAGTAATACTCAATTTCTTTCATATATCACAATTTGTTGGGCCTTTGATTGACACCGATTTGGCTTCCAGGACTTTGCTATGACAAAAAAAAAAAATCTGCTATATATAGTTTGTTATATAGGAAGCTTCCCATCCTCACTTTATTTTTATTTTCCATTTATTGATTTATTCTATTTTTTTTTTGGAGGGCAGTTGGGGTCAAGTAACTTGCCCAAGGTCACATGGCTAGGTTTTTGTTTTGTGTATGCATTAAGTGTCTGAGGCCGGAACTGAACTCAGGTCCTTCTGACTCCAGGGCCAGCGCTCTACTCACTGCACCACCTAGCTGCCGCCCCCATCCCCACTTTAAAAAAATATAACCTACTTGAGATATATACCCAATATTTCCTTAACTTTTTGAAAACTATGCAAATGGGCATAACCATGAGATCATTTGGTCAATCACATCATTATACAGAAAAGGAAACTTAAACAAGGAGATATGAATTAAGTTGCCCAAGGTAGCATAGAAAGATAGTAGAGAAAGGAATTAATTGTCTTAGTCTGCTACTTTTCCCAACATATCACATTAGGAAGATGATTGGAAATAAAAGAAAAAGAGCAAGTTTACCCTTGAAGAAAACCTCAGCTTGTTCCCACTCATAGTATGGAGGTTGTTTTTGTCATTAGATGCCAAGAAAGAATGATGCCAAAGGAAAATGAGCCTTAGAGACAAACATGGATTTTATAGCAAATTCACAAATAGTAAACTTAGCACCTTAAGCCTGTAAGGATGTCATTTTAGGACCAATTACACTTTACATGTGAATAGTAGTGATATGGAAGGGATTATGCTGAGAACCTTAACTAACCTTTACCCTAACCTAAGGACAGCTAGGTTGCACAATGAATTAAGCACTGGGTTTGGAATCAGGAAGACCTGAGTTTAAATCTGGTCTCAGACACTTACTAGTTGTGTGATCTTGGACAAGTCACTTAACCCTCTTTGCCTCAGTTTCCTCACCTATAAATTGAGCTGGAAAAGAAAATAGCAAACTATTCCCAGCATCTTTGACAAGGAAATCCCAAATGGAGTCACGCAGAGTCAGACATGACAGAAACAAGTGAATAAGAACAACAACCCTGAGAACCAGTAGAAAACAAAAATATAAATTCAGGAAGGGTTTAGAAAAAACAAAAAACAAGGATGTCAGTTCCACAGCACTTTACTAAAAAGTAGTAGTTTAAAATGTTAGGGTCTCAAAAAGAGCAACTACCTTTTGCTCTTCTGTGCTAAAAACAACCCCTGATTAATTTGAAAAAAAATTAAAAACAAAAACCAAAACAAACAAACAAACAAAAAAACAAAAAAAAACCCTCTGGTTCTGAACCTACATATATTCCAGTTGCTATATATTTTAAGCAAATTCTTGATATTCTAACCAAATTTTACTCTTTACAAATTTTATCATATTTGGTGAATCCACTGTCTCTCCCTCTCCCCCTAAATATTCATATACCCTCTGTTTCTCATTATTAGCATATATGACTCAAGTCAATTCTCTATACATATCATCCACATTCTTCAAAAACAAATTTGGGAAACTAAAGTTTATCTAAATTCAGCTTATGCTGATTGTGCTTTTTATAAAGGGTTGGTATAAAGTATCAGAGTAGAAAATCTATTTGTACTACATGACCAGTTATGTTCATTAGAAAGATTAGTAAGTACAGATATGCCTAGGACAAAGTGAGAGGTTAGTGCCTTATGGACTTTGGGACCAGTATTTGGGGAATGTGTCAGCTTCCTCCCCTGGGGGCGAAAAGCTGCTGAAGAAAGAGCTGCACAGAAGCCATTTTGCAGAGTCAATAGTGGTTCTAACTCCTGGTCTGTGAACTGTAGGGAGATCCAGCAATCAGTCTGGGGGTTAATCTCTCTTGCTTTAAACTGTCTGGATTTGGATTGTGGTCTGGGGGGGAAGTTTGGGGTGGGTATCCAATTTACCAGAGTGGGTGGAGGCTTTACAGAGGCCACCCAACTGGCAGAAGTTGTGAAGACCCTATGTTTGGGCTGAAGCTCCCCTGTCTGGTGGCAGAGTCCTACTGTGGCAACAAGCCCAAAAATCAAATAATTAAGTGGCAACATGCCTAGGCAAAGGAAACAAAACAAACAGAAAAGTTCAACATCGGACTCCTATTTTAGGGGCAAAGAGGCTCAAAGCATGGAGGAGGACTGTGAGGCCAGAACTCCTGCACCAAATGTCCCAAATGAAAATACGAGCTCACTACAGACCATTGAGGACCTTAAGAAGCAGATAAGAGAAGTGGGGGAAAATTTGGGAAGAGAAATGAAAAAGATGCAAGAAAAGTATGAAATAACAGTCAACAGCATGACTGAGGAAAATAACACCTTAAACAACAGACTAACTCAAATGGCAAAAGAGGCTCAGAAAGGCAATGAGGAGAAGAATGCCTTAAAAAGTCAAATTTTCCAGATGGAAAAAGAATCTCAAAAGGTCACTGAGGAGATTCATTCCTTCAGAGTTAGACTGGAGCAAATGGAAGCTAGTGACTTTATGAGAAATCAAGATACTATTAAGCAGATCCAAACAAATGAAAGAATAGAAGGCAATGTGAAATATCTCATGGGAAAAACCAGTGACCTGGAAAATATATCCAGGAGAGATAATTTAAAAATTATTTGACTACCTGAAAGCCATGATCAAAGAAAGAACCTAAAAATCATCCTTAAAGAAATTCTCAAGGAAAATTGCCCTGATGTTTTAGACCCAGTGGGGGAAATAGAGTTTGAAAGAATCCACAGATCACCTCCTGAAAAAGATCCCAAAAAGAAAACTCCTAGGAATAGTATAGCCAGGCTCCAGAACTCCCAGATCAAGGAGAAAATACTCCAAGCAGCCAGGAAGAAACAATTTCAATATTGTGGAAACACAACCAGAATAGCCCAGGACCTGGCAGCTTCTACACTGAGGGATCGAAGAGCATGGAATATGATATTCCAGAGGGCAAAAGAGCTGGCATTGAAGCCAAGGGTCACCTACCCAGGAAAACTGAGTATCTTGTTTCAGGGGAAAATATTGTCATTCAGTGGAATAGAGGACTTTGATGCATTCTTGATGAAAAAACCAGAGTTGAATAGAAAATGTGACATTCAGATGCAAGAAGCAAGAGATGCTTGAGAAGGTAATCAAAGAAAAGAAATCAAAAGGAACTTATCAAATTTGGACTATTTACATCCCTACATGAAAAAACAATAACTGTGTTTGATGAAACCTTTCTCATTATGACAATAACTGAAGAAGGGTACATGACATACATTCACAGGTATACATGGATAGAGGACACAGGTTAAATTTGATGGGAAGGGATGATTCTTTTTTTTTGGAGGGCAGTTGGGGTTGGGTGACTTTTCCGGGGTGGCGTGGCTGGGTTTTTGTTTGTGTGTTGGGTGTCTGGGGCTGGATCCGAGCTTGGGTCCTTCTGGATCCGGGGCCGGTGCTCTGCTTGCTGCACCACCTAGCTGCCCCAAGGAAGGGATGATTCTTAAGGGGTGAAGTCAAGATGTGAGAAAGGAAAGTGGCAAGAGGAGATGGAGAGAGACAGGGCAGGGTAAACTATCTCATGTAGGAGAGGCAAGGGGAAGTAGTTGCAGGGGAGGGGAAGAACAAGAAGGCAAAAAGGCAAAAGCATATTTTCATTGAAGTTGGCTCAAGGAGAGAATCACATACATACTAAATGGAATATCTCACCCTCACTCACTCTCCTGAGTTGGGGAAAGGGGGATGAGAGGGGGAATGATGGTGGGGAGGTCATTCTCGGGGGAGAGGATGTTGGAAGTACCAGCTATCAAAGAGGGACAGGATCAAAGTAGGGAATGGACCAGGTGGAAGGTGAGATGGGTGGGAGGGAAATATAAGCAGTCTTTTACAATATATCTACTATGGTAATGTATTGCATAGCTATACATGTACAACACATACTGAATTGCTTATCTTCTCAGAGGGAGTGGGTGACAAGGGAGGAAGGGAATGGATCTGAAAATCGAAGTTTTAAAATTAAATGTTTCATAAGATGTCCAGACATTGGGTCTCAGAGATTCACCTTGCCCTAATGGCAAAGTCAAAGGGGGTATCGGAGAAGATATGGGAGAGAGCAGATTGGATGAGGGGATATCTAGTGGGACTGCTATTCTGGGGTGGTGGGTAGGGAAAAAATGGGGGAAAATGTAACTCAAAATCTGGCGGAAATGAATGGTGTAAACCAGAAGTTAATAAAGCATTTGTTTAATTAAAAAATTAATATAATAAAAAAATAAAAAAGGAAGATTAGTAGCTAAGAGTTTACAGAGGAAGAGAAATAAATGAAGACCTTGGGAACACCGGTGACGTTTTTATTTGCTTTCCATCCCATTCCAAGATAATTTTGGATCCTTTAGATTGCTCACTCTGTTTCCCATTGGAGAACCTTCCCTCCCACCAGTTCCCACATTTAAATTCTTGTCATTTCTTCAAGGTGCAAATAAATTATTCCTCTTCTATGAAACTTTCACTAATTGTTCCAGGCACAAATTATCTATTCTCCTTTAACTTACATATATACATCAAATCTATGTATTGCTAATAGATATAGGTAAACGTGTATCTAATATAGGTGTATGCATTTGGAGTGTGTAAAGAGAAAAAGAGCAAGATTGTTATGTAGATGATTGCTAAGAGCTTATAAATAGAAAAGAAGTGAATAGCTTGTTAAAAAGAGATCAAGATTATTATTATCAAAGATTATTCCAGTGTAACAGACTACTTTGGATCCCACTACTTAAAGACTAGGTTTGCTATATTTCATCTTTCCTGCTGGGTTCTCAAGAACTCTAAAGTAGATTTGAAGGTGTTTACTTTCTGCTTTTGGCTAAATCCTCCAATGATCATCTTCCTTCATCTGTAAAGCTAGGTGCCACAGTGAATAGAGTACCAGCCCTAGAGTCAGCAGGACCTGAATTCAAATAGGGCCTCAGACTCTTGACACACTTACTAGCTGTGTGACCTTGGGTAAGTCACAATCCCAATTGCCCTCCAGAAAGCAAAATAATAAAATAAAATAAAATTACAGCAATACATATGTGGTGGCAAAGAATTGGGAACAAAGTTAGATGCCCATTGGTTGGTAAATGTAGATGTAAATGATCCACAATCACACTGCTCTCTTTACTTCTTTTTCACTCTCCCCACAAATTACCTTGCCCCACCCTTATGGGCACCTTCTACCCCCTTCACTCTTTCCAGTTCCCTTTAGTAATTTTTCTTGCTCTTTTAAAATGTATGCTCCTGGAAATTAGGGACTTAATTGTTTTCTTCTATTTCATCACCCAAACATACCGCAATGCTTTCTCTGTCTCTGTGATTCTCTGTTTCTCTGTTTCTCTGTCTCTTTCATTCTCCCCATTCTCTATACTCTTTCTTTCTCTCTGCTTCTGTCCCTCTTTGTCTCTGTCTCTTGGTCTCCCTGTTTTGTCTCCGTGTCTGTCTTTATCTCTGTCTCTCTGTATCTCCCTCTCTCGCTACCTCCCCATTCTCCCTCTCTCTGTCTGTCTCCCTCTTTCTGTCTCTCATTCCTGTCCTAACCTCTCTGTATCTCCCTCTCCAGAATCATCCAGGAGGTAAAGGTTCTGTCCATATACACTAGCCACTGAGTTGAGTGTGGAGGAATGGCTACCTTCTCCCTCACCCTTTTAATTCTTGTGGCCTTGGGAAGTGTTTAGGGTTTTGGTTTGTTTTCACTTGTCCTTTTCAGTTCTAGTTACAGGAAGTGTAGTCGCTAGACCCCATAGCTGAAACATTGTTAACCTTGGAGCTAGGATTCAAGGTGGAACCCAGAAGGGAAGCCCTTAATTAACCAGAGTGTGCAGAAGTCAAGCCTGAGGGTGCAGCTAGGTGTCGCAGTGAGTAGAGCGTCGGCCCTGGAGTCAGAAGGACATGAGTTCGGATCCGGCCTCAGACACTTAACGCCCACACAAACAAAAAACCTAGCTGTGTGACCTTGGGCAAGTTACTTAACCCCAATTGCCCTCCAAAAAAAAAAAAAGAAGTCAAGCCTGAGGGGCAATTATAAGTAGTGGGATCCAAAGTAGTCTGTTACACTGGAATAATCTTTGATTTCATCTCAATGGTCCAGCAAATCTAATCAAGATCCATTTATGACTGAGTAGGCTGAGAGAAATTAATATTATATTATTATACTAAAAACTTTTCTTTTATTCCTCTTAAAACCAAACTCCTGTAAAGGTCAATCAGCCTCTGAGATTGTATAGCTGAGGAATGAGATTTGTCCCTCACTCTCAAGGCTAATTAGGTCTCCCTAACTGGGAGACCTAATTTCTGTCTAGAGCTTAAGTGGAATCCTTTTGAGTGTGTTTCAAGCCCCTGTCCTTGATCCTCTCCATTAGAATTCAGGGCCACTCAGCTCATGAAGGAAAAAGCTAACTAGAGAGGTCAAGATGGAGATGGCATCTCCTGACCACATGCCTTGAGGCCTCTGAGTCTCATGATCAAGTCATGTTCTTAGCAGGAGGTGAAGACTTTAAGTCCACCTTCTGATTACATGTCCACCAAACAGGGTTGAACTTTCCTTTTCAGTGAAGTTGTTTGTTTTTCCAGTGGGTTGCATTTCTCAAAAGATTTAAAGAATTTCAGGGTCTCACTTGGCATCTTTAGTTATCCAGAGAAACCACTAACCATCAATTTAGTAATTGTGGGCTAGTCTAATTAATACATTGATTATTAATTACCCATAAAACTCTGTCTCTGTGAGTTTTCATTTATCTCAAGGTAAAGCTTAGGGAGCTGTCTAACTTGCAGGGAGGTTAAGAGATTTGTTCAAGATCACACATCCATAAACATTATCATAGGATTTCAATGCAAGTCTTATTGACTCTAAACCCAACCCTTTCCCCTCTTTTCCCCAATTTGTTCCCAATTCACTTCTCTTTTTTTCTTTACCTTGGAAATTCTTAATGAATTCACTTAAACTTCCCTATGAGGGAAGGACATACTATAGCTCTACCTCTGATTAAGGATATATATATGAATACGTAATTTTTACTTTTATGTTCTTCAATGAAAATATTAATATTTCAGAATGTATATTCCAGAAGTCAAACTTTTCGATTGATCGATTCACTACTAACCATCCCTAACACACCAAGTGTACATAGACAAAGCAAACTAAGAATTCCCCATGGGGGTTTAAAGCAGTTCCTGAGGGTCAAAGTTCCCACCTTCAGAATTACCTTTGGTTGTGTAAAGAGTTCCCCTGGTTACAATGACTCATACTCCCCGAATAATTGACCTAACATTTTCCAGAAACAAAGTATTTCCCTATCCTACAAAGCCCTTCAAAACAGACTAAAATTTTAACTATTAAGAGTTAGGAGACTAAGCATTGTTTTTTGCTTGTTTTCTTTTTCTCTCCATGGATAATCCTTCTCAGAAGGAAAAGAAGGAGAAAAGGAAGAACTCCCTATCCACTTAATCAGGCAGGACTAGGCTATTTGCTAGCTGTCACTTGAAATGGATGTGGTGTCACCCCTTTCTTGAATGGATGAAAGCCTGGTCCCTAAACAAATGAGAAACAAGAACCAGAAGGGAAAGGGGGACTGAAAAAATTAAAAGAACCAAGAGGCTTTCTTTTTTTTTTTCTCCAAACAAAGATGAATCTCACTGAACTGCTATTGTTGGATTTGTTTGAAAGACAAAGTGCTTTATTTGGGGGCTCCCTGAACCATTGTATTTTTACCTGAGTTTGGACTGTCTATTGCATTTTCTCTGGGAAAAATGGGAGAATAAAAGAGTAGAGGGACTCAATAATGTAAGAAGGGACAAAGCCCCTCGCACACACCTTCACCACCACACTCCAGTATGCATAGGGCTGGGATCATGATGTCCTTTTTTGCCCAGCTCTCTAAGACACCAGCATGGAGGACTATGAATCTTGGTGATGGTGGGAACAAATTGTCTCTAGCTCTTTGATTTTTCAAGGTGAAGGAAGAGATCAATTTCCCTTTGCATGAAAGGAAAATGAAATAATTTGAAATGCTAACAGAAATGGTGATACTGACAGATTGTGATAGTTAACAATCTATTTTTCTTGTTTTTTTAAATAGTTCTTTATTAAAAAATGAAAGAAAAACAGGACATGATGACCTAGGAGAATTTAACTGAGAGAAAAACAAACAGGCCAAGAATTTTAGCACAGAATGATCTTATTCCTTATGAGAAAACAATTAATTGGGTTCAAAGCGTTACTTTTATTTCTCTAGATAAGCATTCAATTTAGAAATAAGTTAATGTATTGTATTAAACACTAATTATGAACCAAGCACTGTGTTAAGAGTTAGAGATACAAGTAAAATCACGTTGGATTCTCATTACTCTCAGGGATCTTACATTCTAGTAGGGGAAAGAGCACATAAAGGATGCGGAGAACAAAAGAACTAAAAACTCAGATATTTTCCAGATAAATTCTGGGAATTACACTGGAGATTTGTCACTGAGCAAAATGAGAGCAAAAGCTGGTTTGTCAAATCTAAGGGAGGACGCAGGATCCAAATTCAATTTAGTCTTCATTACCCTTGTCACTTTAAAATGAAGTCATCCCTTCCACATCCCAACTTTTCCCATTGAGTTTTCAATACATCAAAGATCAGCACAGTAAATTAAATGGGGGGGGGGCAGTCAGGCAGTCAGAATAGAGCACCCACCCTGGAGTCAAGAGGATGTGAGTTCAAATTTGATCTCAAATACTTGACACACTTAATAGCTGTGTGAACTCTGGCAAGGCAATTAATCCCAATTGTCTTGCAAAAAAAAAAAAAAATCCAAAACAAACCAAGAAATCAAATGTGAATTTGGGGGGAGTTTTGTGGAACTGTGCAGATGACACATGAAGACCAGCAGAAATAGAAATAGTTTAGAAACTCATAAATGCAATGTGTTTGTGAACACACACATATACATAATGTATTCTTATATATGATATTATATAATATCAAGATGTTTTATCTATTACTACCATAATTATTTTAGCTTTTTCTCTAGTACAGTGCCAAAAACCTGTACTAAGATTTTCCAGCTCATGAGGGCACAGTGCCCCTAAACCTGATGCTGTAGAAGAGATAACTGTAAACTTATTTTAACCCTGCTTCATCAAGACAATAGGGATCCTCCAGAGTATTCCTGGGGTGCTTTCAAGTCCTAACTGAAATCACCCATCTTCTATGAAATCCTTTCACAATATTAATTCTAGTTCCTCCTGTATCTAAATTATGTCCTATTTATCCTGCACTTAGCATGTTTGTAAATATTTGTTTGTTGGCTCTTGCCCTTATTAAACTGTGAATTGCTAGTGGGAAAGGATTGCATTTTGCCTCTTTTTATGTCAACATCTTAACACAGTGCCTGGAACTTAGTAGGCACTTAATACATTTATTTCCTGACAAAGACCTGAATTGCCAAAGTGGCATAAGACATTTTTAAATGTGCAGACCTAGGCCTTGTACTCACAATTATATTATCATCCTCCTCCTCATCATCATCATTGCCTACACACAATAATGGGTTTGATAAAGAAAATAATTTGTTTTCAAGTCCTCAAAATCCCTCTCTTCTTTAAAAATGGCTAAACAAATTAAGTAGAAAATGGTCAAGTCTCAATCTTGTCAGCAGTCTACTGGGTTCCTTCTTAGGGTACAGATTTGTGTTGTATAGCTCTTTGTCCTCATCCTGGCCTGTTTAGCACACATGCCCAAGAAACAGCACTAAAATGCTTTTGAACAAGGTAATGGGAGGTAGTCTTCCCTGATAAGGAAGTTGGTCAGGAATGTGCCTAGTTACTAGTTAGGTGCAAGAGGTGTGGGGTCCAGGCAGCTAATGAAAAGCAGGTGCCATGAGGCTTTGTGTATTCAGTCTAGGCAGGAATGGAACTGGTTGAGTCAGGTTTTGTTATGCTATCTGCAACAGAAAGGGGGCAATTCACAAAGGTTTAGTATATTTAGTCTGCAGCTCTATGAGGAGTAGGGAGGGGTGAGTCTGCCTAAGGTCAACCATGCATTCCAGTAACAAGATTATTTTTCCTGCACACCTGGCTCCCTAAAGTGTCTCTGGATGATTTACCAAGGTGCATGAAATTTACAGTTAGTCACTCCATGAAGATTCCCATTAAAATAAATAGGCTAGTAAGGTTTTAGAGATTAAGTCATTAGCACTCAACACTTTAGGACTAATTAGTTAATCAGATTAGCTACCCGCTCACCACACAAGACACTCTAAGAATGATATATAGGGCATCTAAAGTTATAAAATGAGGAGATATAGAGGAAAAGGAAGAAGGGTCTACTGGAACTCCACAGTGAGATAGCCTAAGATGCCAAGAAAGAGTTAAAAGCTGATTGTCTAAAAAGATGAGAAGTGAGATGACTCCAAGAAACTGAGACTGCAATGGGTCCTGGATAAAGAAGTTAAATATCACTTTATCAAAAAATGTCCAAAGCTTTTAGATTACAAATGTGTGTGTGTGTGTGTGTGTGTGTGTGTGTGCATTTAAAAGTCCTGTTAAGTCAGGGTGTCTTAAGTCCATGAACTTATTAAAATAAAAATACCTCCATTTAACTGTAATTTGATTCTTTTATAAAAACCTATTTCATGTTACATATTTAAAAACATTATTTTGAGATGGCTTCCATGGGCTTTATCAGAGTGATCCATGATATTAAAATAAAACAAACAAAAAAAATAAACTAAATTTCTCTGTCTTCACTGGGATAATGCCTTTGTAGACCTAGGGAAGTGATATTTTATTTTGTAAATATTTCATAGTTTTTTATAGAACGAGTTTTTTTACTGAAATCTGTATACTCTTTCAATGTTTTTTCCTTTTCAGCCCCAATCTAGGAACTTGAAAAATGTATGCTGATAATTTTTTATCAAATGTTTTATTAACTTCTAGTTTACATCATTCATTTCCAAAAGATTTTGAATTACAAATTTTCTACTCGTTTTTCCTCTACCCACCACTCCAAAATAGTGATCACATTGGATATACCCTCCTCCAATCTGCTCTCTCCCATATCTTCCCCCATTCCCCCTCTGACTTTACAGTAGGGCATGGTGGATCACTATGCCCCAGTGCTGTATGTTTTATTTCCCAGTTACATGTAAAATAATATTAATATTAGTATATATATGTTTAAACATTTGATTTTAAAACTTTGAATTCCAGATTCATTCCTTTCCTCCCTTATCACCCAACCTTACTGGGAAGATAAGCAATTCAATATAGGTTGTACATGTGTAGCTATGCAAAACATTGACATGGTGACTGACTATATTTCTCTCCCTCCTATCCTAGCTCCTACTTTTTCTATTCTCTACATTGATCCCGTGCCTTTTCAAAAGTGGGTCATTCCAACTTCCCTCTCCCCCAGCCTGCCCTCCCTTCCATCAGCCCTCCTCTCATCCCCTTGCCCCCTACATTCCTGTAGGGTGAGATATACTACATAGTGTGTATGTCATTCTCATCCTAAGCCAAATTAAATGAGAATAAGGTTGACACATTCCCTTTTGCCTTCCTGTTTTTGCCCTCCGTTGTAACCATTTCCCTTGCCTCTTCTCTATGAAATAGTTTACCCCATTCTGGCTCTCCCCATCTCCTCTCATTTTATTCCTCTCTCACTTCTTAATTTCACCTTTTAAATATCTTCCCTTGGGGCAGCTAGGTGGTGTAGTGAGTAGAGCGTCAGCCCTGGACTCAGAAGGACCTGAGTTTGGATCCAACCTCAGACACTTAACGCACACACGAACAAAAACCTAGCCGTGTGATCTTGGGCAAGTTACTTAACACCAATTGCCCTCCAAATAAATAAATAAACAAACAAACAAACAAACAAATAAATAAATAAATGAATGAATGAATGAATGAATAAATAAATAAATATCGTCCCTTCCTATTAAATAGGTCTTGTGCCCTCTATCTATGTTTACCTGTACACATATATGCACACATTCACATTTGTATTTAAATGCCCATATACCCCTATACATACATATATACACATATGTATATATACATAGATGTATACACACACATATATATACATATAGGTATATACGCACATACATGTATGTATGTATGTATTATACACACACAGAATTTCTATTTCCGTCAAGTATGCTCATACTGAGAATAGTTACATAAGTTACAATTATCACTTTTCCATGTATGAATGTAAAGAGTACAACTTTGATAAGTTCCTTATGATTTCTTTTCCCTGTTTACCTTCTCATGCTTCTCTTACTTCCTTGTATCTGAATGTCAAATTTTCTATTAAACTCTGTTTTTTTCCTCAAGAATGCTTGAAAGTTTTCTATTACACTGAATGACCATATTTTCCCCTGAAACATGATACTCAGTTTTGCTGGGTAGGTGATTCATGCTTTTAATCCCAGTTCCTTTGCCCTGCAGAATATCATGTTCCAAGCCCTTTGATCCCTCAGAGTAGAAGTTGCCAGATCCTGTGTTATCCTGATTGTATTTCCACAATATTCAAACTGTTTCTTTCTGGCTGCTTGTAATGTTTTCTCCTTGATCTGGGAATTCTGGAAGCTGGCCATAATATTCCTAGGAGGTTTCTTTGAGGATCTTTTTCAGAAACTGATTGGTGGATTCTTTCAACCTTTATTTTGCCCTCTGGCTCTAAAACATCAGGGCAATTTTCCTTGAGAATTTCTTGAAGGTTGTTTTCTAGGTTCTTTTTTTGATCATGGTTTTCAGGTAGCCCGATGATTTTTAAATTTTCAATCCTGGACCTATTTTCCAGGTCAGTGGTTTTTCCAATGAGATATTTCATATAGCTTTCTATTCTTTCATTTGTTTAATATAATAATCTGTTTAATAATATTTTGTTTTCTCATAAAGTCAGTAGCTTCCATTTGCTCCAATCTAATTCTGAAGGAATGATTTTCTTCATTGAGCTTTTGAGATTCTTTTTTCAATCTGGCAAATTTGGCTTTTTAAGTCTTTGTTCTCCTCATTGCCTTTTTGGGCCTCTTTTTTTCCTTTTAGAGTTTATTTTTACGGTGTTATTTTCTTCAGTCAGGTTGTTGACTCTCATTTCATGATTCTCTTTCATCATTCTCATTTCTCTTCCCAATTTTTCCTTCACTTCTATTATTTGGTTTTCAAAATCATTTTTAAGTTCCTCTATGGACTGTAACCAGCTCTTATTTTTTGGAAGCTTTTGTTGCAGGAGTTCTGACTTCACTGTCTTCCTTCTCTTCCATGCTTTGTTCCTTTTTATCCCCAAAATAGTTGTGTAAAGTTGGATTGCTCTGCTTGATGTGCTTCCTTTGCCTTCTCATTTTGCCACTTAATTACTTGACTTTTAAGGTTTTTGCCACAGCAAGACTCTGCTATCAGACAGGCAAGCTTTGTCCCAGTCTCTGGGGTTTCCTCAGCTGCTGAAGATATTCGTTGGGTGACCTCTCTGAAGTTTTTACAAGCTCTAGCAAGCTGCTCACACATCACAGGACCTCCACCCAAGACAGAGATCCAGATCCAAGCAGGTTAAAGCAAGGGTGATTATCCTTCAGCCTGGTCGCTTGGTCCCCCTACAATCTGCAGGCCAGGAGTTGAAGCTGCCATGTGGCAGCAGCTGCATGGCCTTGGCACCTCAGTTTTTTCTCCCTACAGGGGATAAAGGCTGGATCCCACTCCCAAACTACTGGATCCCGAAGTCCACAGGGCACTGACCTCTTATATTCTCCTTAGCTTCTATGGGTTGATAAATCTGGAAACCACCACAGCTCCTGGTGATCTGAAGTCCCTCCACCCAGTGGCTGGCTGTGGCCACCCTTAGGCTCAAACCTCGGGCTTGGGTGCAGGGCTGGAGTTGACTCCCACAGTCTTGTGCTGCTTGCTTCCTCCTGGCCTGCTGGGCTGTCATCAGTGGGAGGTTAGCTTCTCTGTGTCATTTTGTGGGTTCCATAGCTCCAAAGTTTGTTCAGAGTCACCTTTTACTTGAATTGGAGGAGGTAGAAGACAGAGCCCCCTGGAAGTCCTGTTTCTACTCTGCCATCTTGACTCTGACCCTCATGCTGATAATTTTATCAGGTTAGTTTTCACTAAAATATTTCTACTAAAAGAAAATGATGGTGAATCCTATATGGCCCAGGAATCATATTGTGCCAGAAACCAATGAAAATGAATTGCAGGAAGGGACGCACAATTCCTTTCTATATGTCAGGTGAGTAGGTATTCAGCAGGTTCTAGCAGCTAAGGAGCACAATTGATTGAGCACTGGGCCTGGAATCAGAAAGAGTCATCTTCATGAATCCAAATCTGACTTCAGACATTTACTAACTTTGTGACCCTGGGCAAGGCACTTAATGCTGCTTGCCTCAGTTTCCCCATCCATAAAATGAGCTGAAAAAGGAAATGGCACATCACTCCAGTATCTTTGTCAAGGAAATGCCACAAGGGTTCATGGAGAGTAAAATAACTGAAACAACTGAATATCACCATCAAAGGTTAATATATTTAAGTGCGAAAGGTTTTTTTTAAAGTACATTTAGAATTGTTGGTTGTCAAATTTTCAATTAAAGGAATAAAGTACTTAATTAGTATTCATTGAATGAGTAAATAACATGTAATTTCATTTTCATAATAACACTGTGAGAAAAGTATCAAAGTATCATAATCCCTACTTTATAGAAATTAAGGACATGGTCTAAAGCCTAATAATAGTGACATGTCAAATTCAGGACCCCGTCAAAACTTGGCATTAATATAACTATGTTGTTTAAACTCTCTTCACCTACTTAACAAATTATATATATATATATATATATATATATATATATATATATGTAAGGAACTATTTTTTCATCAATTCATAAATGATATAAACTAAGTGAATTTATTATGAAGACTAGGAAAAATACTACCTGGAATACCCCATATAAGGTTGCCCTAACCAATGCCATTTTGAACTAAATCTGGAACTAAATGACTATCACAGTCTTCTGTATACAATAGATATTTAATGAATGTTTATTGTTTAATGAACATAGATTTCTTTCTTGACTCTCTTGATTCTCAGAACTGTGAGATTCCTAGTGCAAATTTTTTTTTTCATTTCAAAAATGAGGAAACTATTATATAGCTTCCTGTGTGCCCTCTTTAATTATTCTGTAATTATTCTATTACATTTCCACAATAATATTCTTTACACAGACATATTTACCAACAGGGCTGTGCTGGAGCACTGACTAAATATTGACTTATGAAAGCTGATTGTTAAATTTGCAGTGTAAATATTTATAACTCAGAAATAGGCAAAGCTACAATTCAGGGCTTTCTTTATTATTGTGTTTATTATCTAGATTTAAGAAAGAAAATGGAAAAAATGTCATCTAATGCACGTCAAACTTAATCTCTTCTTGAGGGGTTTTGTTTTTACTGTGATTCTCTAATTTAGGAAATTTATTGGCTCTTTCCAGACCATGCTATTTGTACTACCACCATTTTCCTGATCCTTCTCATTCCCTTCCCAGCAGAACCTTAGACTCTGCTCCCTGGGACTCTGGGCTCTGAGTGGTGATTTATTGTCTTATCTTACCAGGGAATGACCAGCCCATGGCCTGGACATTTACAAAGCACCTACCTGAACTTCCAGGAGTCAAGATGGCTGAATAAACCCTAAGTGCTCTGATTCCTCCTCCCTGACCCAGAAAATACAGAGATAAATGTCCCACCCAGAGTAAAATCCTGAATTAGTGGAAACAACCTCAGGCCTGGGAGTCACTGAAGCAGGGGGAAGTGAAACAGTATGGAGTCTGACATGAAGTGTGGGAGGTGTTCCAACAAACTCCACCTCAGCTGACCAGAGGGAGTTCCCAAAGCCCAGGGGGCTGGAGGTAGCAAGCACTAACAACACAAGCCCAGGTGTGCTGTAGCACCACCAGGGTAATCTACAGACACCACTGCTGCTGGCTACCAGCTGCTAAGCCTGCCTAAACTGTAGCCCAGAGACATAGAGGTGGAAACTTGAATTGGCCAGACCACCCCTCCCCCACAGATTACTCTGTGAGCTTCAGGGTAACTCAGGAGAAATACTGAGAATCTTGGCCTTGGCCTCAGACAAGACACTCAGAGGCTACAGCACACAAAGTTAACTACCAAACCCCTACCTCCCAGCCTGAGAAGCACAGTACATCTGTACCCTAGAAGCAGATATCCACTCTAAAATTCAGGACATAGGCAGTCACAATGGGCAAGAAAGAATCTGTGAAATCTAGAATGATATGATCATACTATAGTGAGCAAGAACAACCAAATTCAGAGGACAACATAGACTCTATACTCATACCTGAGAACACAGAAGGAAATATGAACTGGTCTTAAGCCCAAAAAGCATTCTTGGAGGAGCCCAAGAAATATTTTAAAAGCCAAATTAGAGAGGTAGAAGATAAATTTAAATCTACAGTGACCAAATTGGAAAAAAAAATCTCACTGAAGAAAAGAAATCCTTAAAAAGTAAAATTGGTGAACTGGGACAGGAGGTCCAACATCTAACTGGAGAAAACACCTCTCTGAAAATAAAAACTGAACATATGGAAAAGAAGCTTAAAAAATTATCTGAGGATAACAATTCACTAGAAATTAGAGTCAGTCAAATGGAAGCTAAGGACTCTATGATGCATCAAGAGTCAGTCAAACAAAACATAAAGATTGAAAAATTAGAAGAAAGTGGAAAATATCTCACTGGAAAATCAACTGACCTGGAGAACAGATCCAGGAGAGATAACCTAAGAATTATTGGTCTACTAGAAAGCCATGATGAAAAAAAAGCAGCATGGACAACATTATCCAAGATATTGTCAAAGAAAACCATCCTGAGGTCCTAGAATCAGAGGATAAAATAGTTATCAAAAGAATTTACTGGACTCATCCTGAAAGAGATCCCAAGTTAAAAACTGCAAGAAATTTAGTAGCCAAATTCCAGAGCTACAAGGTCAAGGCTACAAGGTCAAGGAGAAAATACTGCAAACAGCCAAAAAGAAACAATTCAAATATTGTGGAAATACAGTCCAAATTACACAGGACTTAGCAGCTTCTACATTAAAAGATTGGAGGGATTGGAATTTGATATTTTATAAAGCAAAATAGCTAGGACTGCAACCAGGGATCAACTGCCCAGTAAAACTGAACATGATCTTTCAGGCAAGGAGATGGTTATTTAATGAAATAAAGGACTTCCAGAGTTTCCTGATGAAAAAGCCAGAGCTCAATGGAAAATGTGATCTCCAATTACAAGATTCAAGAAAGCCATAAAAAGGTAAACAAGGAAAACACACACACACATAAATACACATACATGCATACACATGTACATAACTTTGGATTCAATAAGAGCAAACTGTTTACATCCCTATATGAGAAGCTGATACCTGTCAATATTGAGATGTATATAATTATTGCTACATTTAAAAGGGATGTACATAGAAAGAGGGCATGGGTATAAATGAACTAATTTGATGATAAAAGAAAACCTTATTAAGGGGAACAAAGGGATTGTAATGGGGGAAAAGGAAAGGATGAGGCCAAAAAAGGCAAACTATGCCACAAGAAGAGGCATAAAAACATACTGTAGTAGAGGGGAAGGAGGGAGGGAGATGAACATCATATGAACTTTATTCTCATTGGTTCTGGTTCAAAGAGGGATTAACATAATCAGTTAAGTTTAAGATTCTATTATGAAAAAAAACACAAAAACTCATTATAACAGAGGTAAGGGAGGGAGAGGAGCACTGAGAGAGAGGAGAGAGAGAAAGAGAGAGAGAGAGAGAGAGAGAGAGAGAGAGAGAGAGAGAGAGAGAGAGAGAGAGATTTGCCCTTTACAGTGTAAGCTCTTTGAAGAAAATGTCTTGCTTTATATCTATAGCTTCAAGGTTTGGCAGAGGCCCTCACACACAGTAAGGGCTTAATAAATGCTTTATCATTCATTCATACTTAATGTGTTGTGTTTTTTAGGGAGTGGTGTTGCTTAGGGGACTGTAATAAATGTCCTTTCCAGAGAGTGGCAAAGCAAAACAAATTAACTTAGCAGCCCAAATCCATGAAAATTGTAGGTGTGAGAAGCAATAAACCCATTCAACTTCTAGTCCTTAATCATCAACCTGGGCCTCATCATATAAGGAAAATGAAAAGAAGGTCAGTATCAAATCTCTGTCCCCTTCTACCTTCCTAACTGGGAAATAATATTCATGTCCAATTCCTTATCTTTGCAGTGCCCTCCCTGCCCCCCTGCCCAGCCTTTCTATAGTGCCATGCCATCGTAGATCCTCACCTAACTCCAGGGATTCTACCAGGACTATGTACCACAAAGGCTTCCTGAGAACCCAACTCATTGTGTCAATATGTATCCCATCCTCCCTCCATCTCCCCCACTCTTCTGGCTCCTAGTGTTTCTTCCTTCTCTGTTGTTAGTAATATATTAACTTTCTGTATTAATAGGAAGAAATTAACAGAAGGGAGACAGGAACAAAATAAAGTTCTCTAGAAACTCATCAAACAGAAATCCAAACCACACAGGGATCTAAAGAGTTACCTGTAGGAATAAACATCTATCCTGAAGACCTGGAAGTTTTCAAAGGGGATATGATCAGTGTGAAGGACTTTATGGGCATGGCTAGTGAATGATGGCAGTAGCAGCAGCTGCCTGCAATGAGTTGAGCTCTCACTGCTCAGGACAGTCAGTCCTGAGTATAAAAGGGTGTTATATCCTCTTTCTTGGTCTTTTTCTTTTTACTTCTCCACATACTGGGACTGAATAATGTTGCTGACTATTTTAAAAATAATATTTCATTTTTCGCAGTTACATGTAAAAACAATTTTAGAAATATATATATTTTAAATCGAATTCCCTCTGTCCTTTTTTTCTCCTCCTCCCTCCCTGAGATGGTAAGCAATTGCATATGGCTTATACATATGCTACCATGAATAACATATTTCCATATTAGTCATGTTGTGAAAGAAGACAGATTAAACAAACACAAAAAGGTGAAACATTGTATGTTTTGATCTGCTTTGATACTCCATCAGTTCTTTTCTCTGGAGGTGGACAGCATTTTTTTATCAGGAGTCCTTTAGAATTGTGTTGGATCATTGTATTCCTGAGAACAACTAAGTCATTTACAATTAATCATTATACAATATAGTTATTATTATGTACAATGTTCTCCTGGTTCTGCTCAGTTCACTCTGCATCAGTTCCTATAAGTCTTTCCAAGTTTTTTTTTTCTGAAATCCACCAGCTCATCAATTATTATAGAACAATATTATTCCATTATATTTATATGCCACAGCTTGTTCAGCCATTCCCCAACTGATAGGCATCCCCTCAATTTCTAGTTCTTTGCTACCTCAAAAAGAGCTGCTATAAATCTTTTTGTAGAAATAGGACATTTTCCCTTCTCTAAAAAAAATCTCTTTGGGATATAGACCTAGTAGTGTTATTTCAGGTTCAAAAGGCATTTCTGACTATCTTGCAAAGGACAGATAACAATAGGGGCATCTTCATCTGTATGGGCCATAAGCAGTCATTGCCTTTTGCTTCTTTAAGGGTCTGGGTTTGGAATATTAAGATCTAAAAGTAGTAACTCTAGAGGCTTCCAAAACCAAATATTAAAAAAGAAAAGCTCTGTCTGGATTATAAAACCCTGTACTTTATAGCCCTGTCCCACATTTCCAGTCTTCTTCTACTTTTGTTGCTGTTCATTCATTTTATTCACATCCAACACTTCATGACCCCGTTTTGAATTTTCTTGGCAAAGATACAAAAGTGTTTGCCATTCTGTCCTCCAGCTCATTTTACAGATGAGGAACTGGTAAAAATGTAAAAAGGGTTAAGTAAGTCCAGGATCACACAGCTAATAAGTGATACCAGGTTTGAACTCAGGAAACTGAGTCTTCCTAACATCAGACTTGGTGCCATATCCACTGTGCCACCTAGCTGCCTCATTCTGACATTTTAACTTTACCCCCATCCAATTGTTCTATGATCCAAAATAGCGTATGTGCTGTTCTTTCTACATGACACTTTGTCTCACTGGCTCTCCCACATGCCTAAAATGCTTTCCTTCCTAACCTTTCTAACTTCCTTCAAGACTCATTTCAAACCCCACCTTCAAGAAGAGAGCTTTCCTTATCTAGTTTGAAAATCACTGGTAACATTGAAGAGAGCAGTTTCAGTTAAGTAATGATGTCAGGAGGAAAATTACAGAGGGTTTAGAAGACAGTTGAGAAGGGAGGATGTGGTGGCATTGAGAGTTGGCAGATTTTTTTTTCTTGGATTCATTTTGTAGTTATTTGTCAGTTAACAATATCTGAGATAAGAAAACAAAATCTAGATTTTAATATTTTAAGGTTTGCAAATTTATCTATATACCTTGTCTCATTCGATCCTCACAGTCACCCTGTAAAGCAGATTCTAATAACATTCCCATTTTATAGATGATGAAACTGAAGCTAAAAGGTTAAGTGGC
>WOXC01005060.1:0-127500 GCA_011680675.1 Gymnobelideus leadbeateri | reverse complement strand
TCAGGCCTAGTATGTGGTTCTGTGTTGATTTCACAGGCAGACAGTAAATTGATGGTGCTGGCAATGTACATGAATGTTATTGTAACTCTTTTAAACTTTGTCTTCCCGGAAGCAGGAACTGCTAAGGACTTGAGGTGGACTGGACACTGTCAGCTTCAATATAGAACTCCATGAAGAACTGGATGAGTAGCTGGACAAGGAGTTGAGAGCTGCCTACCTTTGAATCCAGGTGACAGGTGGGTAGATTCAGGCAGGAGATGGGACCATGGGAGAGGAACCATAGAATCTGAGAGCCAGACTCAAGTCAAGGTGAAAAGATCTCTCCTTGGGTACTTAAGTCTGACTGAAGAGATCATGATTTACTGTGGCCTAAGGGTGGGAGGAATTTGTACTCTGTACCTTAAGGATGATTGGAAACTAATCTCCAATTAAGAAGAAAGAAGACTTTTTGACTGAGAGATTAATACAATTTACCTAGGGGTGGAGAACTTTGACCTTTGTACTTTGTGTACCTTAAGGAGGTTTGCTCCTCAGGATGATTGAGTTAATTATTTACTGAATGATTGTACTTTGTGTCCCTTGCTCCTTAAGGATGATTGAGTTAAGGCGCGGCTAGGTGGCACAATGAGTAAGAGCACCAGCCCTGGAGTCGGGAAGACCCAAGATCAGTTCCAGCCTCAGAAAATGAGCACCCACACATAAATAATGACTGGCTGTGTAACCCTGAGCAAATTACTTAACCCCAATTGCTTTAAAAAAAAGGATTATTGAGTTAAGGACTTACTGGATGATATATTTTGCTATGTGGACACTTTAGTGATAACTTGTTATGTTATAACATTGTGAATGCTGTACTTTGGTTTCTGTGAATGTTTTGCTTTAATTTACTGCTGAATAAATAGAGAGTTCACCATACTATTGTAATAACAATGGGGATTTGGAGATCTTCCCTTCCCCTTAATAGACCTATGGGGGAGTTTGAAGACCTTCCCTGCTGTGAAGATAATCTCTGCCCTCAATAGGCTGAATGTAGTCACATGGAGCCTGTGGTGGGAGGAGTTTGCTGAGGAGAAGCAGAGCCCACAGAGTCTGACAGAAAGTTGGAGACAGTTGGGGACTGAGGACACTCATCAAGGAAATAGAGAGTTTTGTGAGTAAATATTGATCTTGTATTGGTCTGAGGGAAAGTTAAGAATGTTGTGGCTCTCAGCATTATTATGGCTTCTAAATATCTTTGGTACTCCAGCTTATTGGTTTTAGGATTTGGTTTTCTGGTATCTAAATAAATCCTTCAACTTTATCCTCTATCTGGAAAGTTTGACATATTTTGTGTTCAAAGCCATGTGATACTTACAGTCATGGTCTTTATCATGATCATGGGTGCTGTAAATATTGCATTGGTGCTAAAACTATGTAATCTGGACCTTGAAGCAGTTCACAATAGCAGTCCATGGTAGCATACTTGCCTTTACACATACCCAGGATAGCTACTAGTGTAGTTTCTTAGATCTGCTTTACTAGGAAAGATAGCTTTTTAAGGGGTCAACAATCTTTTTTATAATTATTAGTTCAGGGAAAAAGTCAACATTCTGAACTTCAGAGAAAAAGAAGAAATTAGAGAAAATGGAAGCAGAGAAATAAATACCAACAGACAGGGCTTCTAACTGTCTGAGAAATTAGCACAGATCAGCAGACTGATCCAAGTGTCTGACCAAGGCAATGTATACATAGTAGGCAGTTAGATTTCAAAAGTGTATGCCAAATTTTATACTTAAAATCCCTCATTTTTTGCAAAGGATGGTGGCATTTTCTCAAATTTTCACAGAGGTCAAACTTCTTATTATAATTACAAAGTATTCAGTTTCTTTTGTTGTTGTTGTTATTATTCTTTCCACTTAAATTGCATGGTCATTATTTATGTACATTTACATATATCTATAATTTTCTTGATTCTACTTTTTTCAGCAATTTATATTTTCTTATGCTGATCTAAACTTTCCATATTCTTCCTTCCTAATGGTCATTCTGCAATCAAAGAATGTCTACTTTGTTTTTAGTAATTTGCTACTAAAGAAAGTGATGCTGAGAATACTTTTGGTGTATGAGACCTTTGTTCTCTCTCTTTGACCTCCTTAGAGCATATGTCTTTCAATGGGATCTCTAGGTCAAAGAGCATGAGCATGTTAAGAATGTTTATTTAATGGAAATTTAATTTTTTCTTAAGTGATGTCTTAAATTTCTTTCATGTAGTTGGAACTATTGAGTTAAAGTACACTATACAAAACTATTTTCTGGTTCTTTTTGTCAGGCAATTATGTGTTTTCCTTTATCAATTGAAAACACATTTTAAAACAAACTAATGCATAGGACAAACATAAGTAGCATAATTTTAAGATAACTTCTTCAGTTCTTCAAAGAGCCCATTCACCCCCACAAAGATCAAAGCATATTTGATCATCTGACAACTTAATGTGGCTTTTGTTGTGATAGGACTATGTGTTGATTTAAAGGATGGGTTTATTTAACATTCTTATACTTATGTGCTATTCTATAGCCTTGAAATGATTGAAACATGATTATGGGTCTTCTATTCCCTAACCTATGGCACATCCCTTCTATGCCATAGTAAATGATCTTTACCAGTTTCTGGAGTCAAACTCACATCATTACCTTGTGGCAAATGGTCTCTGTACTTAGAATCATGGATTCAGAGCAAGATAAGACCTTGGAGACTAGAGAAATGGTGAACCAGAAATTAATTGTTGCACAGTAGTTGATGTTTAATAGTAGTGTTTAACATAAACAAGTAACTGGGTGCAACTTTTTCTTTTGCAGGTGAAAAATCTCCACAATATTACATAAGTAATAAGCATCAGCTAGCATTTGAACATAAATGCTCTGTCACTAGCTCTGTCACTATACTTTTGCAACTATACAATCATAGATTGCCACCATCTCCCCCCACTTTAATTTTAAATAGATGGAGCATTTAAATCTCAAAAGCTGTTCACTCACCCATGCCAAATGGATAAAGTCTATTGCAATGCAGCTTTAGCAAAGAGGGAGGCCCTGATATAAGGTGCTTGTAAAATCACCCCAGAGAGGGAGAACTTGACTTAGGCCTTTATTTGTATGGAGTACTGAAAGTGCATTTCTCTTGCTGGTTTAATTTGCTTGTGTGTATTAAACACTCCCACCACACATCAACAACCGTGCACCAGTTGATTTCTGGTTCACCATTTCTTTGGGGAAGCTAAATGAATGGGCATTTAGAACAAGCTGTTTTCTGACTGTGAGAGGGTCTCTTGAGGAAAAAGAATCTGAAAATCTTACATGCAATTCTGGTACACAGTTCTAACAAATTCTTCAATTCTCCAGGTTTCATGACTGTCAACCCATCACTCTTCACCAGTTCCCAGTTCATTTTGTATGTGCATTTATTTTAAGGGAGAAAAAAAAAACCTGCTCTGTCCTAGCAATGTCCCCAAACACCTTTCAACCTTCCTTTCCACATCTATAGAATATGTAATATTTGACATGTAGCTTAGGGCTTTTTGTTTTACCTTGTACATAAGGAATTAGTGGTGTTAAACAACTCAAATTTGCAACTAACATATTTTGAGTAGAGCAGTCTTGCATTCATTTGTTTCTCCCTCTTCACCTTCTACTCCCTGTCTTCACAAACATATTTAATACTTGACTTCCAGGACGTCTAATGAACTCTCTTCAACGTTACTAGAAAGATAGCAGAGTCAGGGGGAAAAAGGGGACCATAAAATATGAACGAGAATAGTAGCAGTGTCATTGCCACTGCTCAGAGGCAGATCGCAGGAAGATTGCCTTAGTCTAAGTCCTTTCCTCGCCCAGAAAAAATGAAAACAATGTTGTAATAAATTAGCTTGAACTCCACATCCCTAGGTGTGCAGTGACAGCATGATAAATAACCTCTTTCACGTACAATCTGGGTTTCTCTCTGCCAAGGTTTTCCACCATAATATTTTCAGGCCTAAAGTCATGGTCATCAACACTTGATTAATACAAGTAGAGAAAGTTAAGATAACACTGGGGACATTTTTCACTTCGACAGTGCAATATATTAAGCACAATACATTGTACATGGGTTTGCTTTTTACCCATCATCAGAGGAATGGACAATTTTATTTATAATTAGTAATGGTGATCCTTCTACTGCCTCACAATGGCAACATGCTATAGATATAGCTCAGGTTTAGTTGTCTGCATTTTGAGATACAGTCCTTTCTCTTTACTATATGGGAGATGGGTTGTGGAGCCTTGCAGAATTATTTTCTCCTGCTGAATTTATTTCCCAGTGTATTTTTCCATGTACTATATATACCGATAAATTATGTATATAGTACAATTGTGTTTTATAAATATTTATACCACATTCACTTAACCTCAATCCATCAAATAAATTCAGTTATATGTGTACAAGTTTCACAGGGAAGGAATTAGTAAGAGTATAACTTTTTCACCCAACCTGCTCTTATCAGAAATAAATCCATATTTACTCTCTGTAGTGTAGTCATGTTCTTCTACATTGATGAAAAAAAATGGCCACCATAAACATTCTTTTGCCATTAATTACTGTATCTGGGAAAATGAATGTTCAACCAAATACTACAAAACTGGATTATTACAGGGAATGGCGAAGTTGGGTAGGGTCAGGAAAAACAATTTACTTTCAGTCCTTGAGGAGGGACTTGCATAAGTAGTTTAGCTCTAAACTACTGCAAGTTGTTTAGACAATGTCTGGATGTTTTTGTTTTGTTTTGTTTTGTTTTTTGTTTTGTTTTGTTTTGTTTTAGTAGAAATCTCTTGCACTCTAGAAGAAGATACATACAAGTCATGAGCTGAAGTTATTGCAGATCATCCTGCCAAGAAAAAACATTGTAGGAATACAGATCTGGATCATTTTCCTGTGGAAAGAAAGTATAGTAATTTCCCAAGTATACTGGCAGCCCAGGGACTCAACCAATGGGACCAACCTAAATTAGGATAATTATTTTAGCCATTTCTCTACAAAGGTCTTCCTTCTTTCTCAATGAAGATAATGATTTTATTTCACAATTTCAGAATAACCTGATTCACCTAGAGTGGACATTGTGTTCTGATGGGAAAATTTCCCTTGTTAAATACAAGATTTTCTAATCCTTTTACTAACTCTTCTGTGAACTACTCTACCAAGTAGTAATATTGCAGTATTACATTTTCAAAAAGCTTGTTGATATAGCAAATTACACCTTATTGTTGTAAACTTGTAGCCTTCCATTGCGATCTACAGGATAAATATACTATATATATATAGCATATATATATAGCATATATATATATATATGCTATTTTTTTTAAAAAGTGGCAAAAAAGTTAATAGAAGAGGATTGTTTGTTTTACATTTTTGTTTGTTTTTTGAGGATTAATGCAAGTGTTTAAATGATTTATTTATCCTTCTGGCTGTAACTATGAAACATAGCTTGGTCTTCATAAAACCTAACATTTCTGTAAATAATTTTGTTTTATTTCTATAAAGTTTTATAGTATAAGTGATTTTGAGGTACAGAAAAGACTTCTTGGTTGTCTCTTCTTTATTGAATTTCTGTCCAAAATGGTTGCTTTAATCACATTAGCAGAGAAAACAATGTGAAGATAAGCTATCTGCTGAGAGATAGAAATGTCTTCCTCCTGTAAAACTGGAAATTATAATGGAATTGATAAAATTGGTATTCACTTGCACAGGAACTGAAAACATGGCATCTCCTGTACTTTATGTGTATCTACAACAATGCCTACATAATACTAAAAGAAATGGTCAATTTGGTGAATAAATCAGTTAAACTAGTTATTTGTTATCATATATTTGATATCAGATCTTCAGTGCTGCAGTGCTTCTGTACTCTATCCTTTAGTATAGATAAGAGAATCAGAGAATTTGAGGATTGACAACAATCTCAATCTGATCCATACAGGAAATGAATCCCCGTAATAAAATACTTGAAAAGTCATCTTCATGCCTCTATCTGAAGACTTCAAAGTAGGGGAAAGCCAATATCTCTAGAAGCACCCCATTGCACTTTAAGGTAGCTCTCATTCTTAGAAACATATCTCCTCTACATACACAGACACACACAGACACACAGACACAGACACACACACACACACACACACACACACACACACACACACATTAAACCTAAATGTGCTCCCTTAATTTTTTTTTGCTCCAGGTAAAAGTAATCCAAAATATAGCACTGCCCATCCTCAAAAGTATTTCTGACTTGATAGGGCCTGAAAGACTGTGAACTACTGATTTGGCTTTCAAGAATCTAAGGTCATTTTCATGCCTTCATGAGAAATCAAGAGAAGAATTTGATGAAGGCATAATATAATATTGGTTTAGTGCCTTAAGGCATATCTTCTTGTTGGTAAGGCTACTTTATTCACCAAGGAAAAGCATAGAACTTCTAGAGTTAAGTAGATGATATTTGAGAACTTCTGTAGACCCAAAACATCTTTATTCTGCAGCCAGTCTAGTGATGAGCTTCCCTAGACTTAAGCAGTCTGGTTCTTTTATAATCAATGGACATATGTTATCAGTGTTATGTTCCATAATGTTTTATCGTAGTTTACATTTATCTGACATTTTAAAATTACATGTCATTGAATGGGCATTGCCTCAGTCAACCTGAGACTCATTAAAAACCTTTGTTTGAAAAGATCAAGGTCCCCCCACCTCATCCTGGGCCATTTCCTGTCATCCCCATTTATATCTGGCCGTTGGACCCAGATGGCTCTGGAGCAGAAAGTGAGGCTGGTAACTTTGCACAGTCCTCCTTCATCTAAATATAATTCACTTGCAAGTCATGGAATCGTCTCCCTGATGCCATGGTCCTCTTCAAGAACAAACGACAAACAAAAAATTACAGTCATCTTATTAGATGTACAAAACATCTTTAAAATAGATACAATAACTATTATTGCTTCTTTTTTTACAGTTAAGGAAACTGAATTACAAAGAAGATACATGACGACATCAAGGTTGCCATTTAAACAGATGATAGAACTGGGATTTGAAATTGTCTTATAACTCTTAAGTCCAATGCTTTTTTCTTCTATCTTTTTTTAATCTTCAAGAAAAAAGAACCTAGTAGTTTGAGTGGATTTTTCACTTTTCAATCACTTGCTTTGGCATCAGGTTGACATGCCTTACTTATTTCATAAGTGTCTGCTTCTGTCTTCCCAAATAGTCTCTGAGCGACATGGCAGCAGGAAATAAGTCTGCTGTTTCTTTTGTAACCCCCACAAATGCCATGGAGTTATGGCACCATATGTCCTGGATTTTCCAGGAGAGTTCTGATTTCAAGAAAAGAAAGTGTACTCTTTTCAACAAGACTTCACAGAAGGAATATATTTTGTCTGAGCACATGTCTCGATCTGGGGTTTGGAAAATATTTTGGTCATCTTAACTATAATGCTCTGTTTTTAGTGCCAGGGACATAGGATCATTCATTTAGAGAAGGGATCTTAGAGGCCATGTCATCCAACCTCTTCTTTTTATAGAAGAAATTGAGACCAAAAGAGGTTAAAAATTATTTGTTTAAGGTCACATTGGTGCTAAGTGACAGGGACAGGGTTTAAATCCATGCCCTTCTATTTCCACATTCATTGTTCTTTCCACTGTATCATGGGCAATTATAGCAGGAGCAGAGAAAAATCCAGGGATACTAAAAGTGGAAGCTCTAGTTATGGGGAAAGTAGAGGGAATTCATGGGAATAGGATGGACTCAGTGAAGTATTTAAAAGCTTATGATTAAGGCAACACCTGGGGTCAGAACCTGGTAAGTAGAGCCAGATAAAGGGGCCAGAATCAGAGCATATACAGCTATGAGGGTTCTAAATCATGCAGTGAGCTAAAGCAGGAAGGCAATCAGGACTGAGAGGAAGTATGCATTCCTGAATCAGAGCCAAAAGCAAGACAATAGCTCAAACCAAGCAATCAGACAGGAGCATGGAGGACATATATACTGGGCATAAAGGTAAAGCAGTAGATTAAAGGATAGACAGACATCTATAAAGCATGAAATCCACAGAAATCGGGGGGGGGGATTATTTCAGCACCCAAGTAAACAGTCAGGAATGCTAAGAGGTAAGGAATAATATTCTCTCTAAGCTATGAGTGTGGGAGGCTAAACAAAACAAAGATGGCTGTGTACACAGTTGATGGTAAGTTGGAACCAACTCTAGACAAAATTATGAAACTGGACAAGTTTATTTTCCCCATCTTTAGCCTTCTTTTTCTTTGTCTAGTCTGAAATAATGACTAATCACAATAATATTAACATTTATATACAAACTGCTTTGTATAGTTATCATTTAATTCTTAAACCAACCCTTTGAACTGAGTGCTATTATCCCCATTTTTACAGATGTGGAAATTGAATCCTAGAAAGGTTAGTTGACTTGCCCAATGTCACACAGCTAGTACGTGACCGAGGCAGGATTTGAACCCAGGTCTCCCTGACTTCAAGTCTACTTATGCATCTGACATGTTATCTAGATGCCTCCATTATAACATAACAGCAAGTATAAAAACTGACAAGCAATATGATTTCAGAAAAACCTATAAAGACTTCATTGAACTGATAGACTAAAGTAAGCAGAACCAGGAGAATACTATACACAGCAACAATAATATTATACAATAATCAACTGTTTTCTCAGAAAAAAAATGATCAAACACAATTCCAAAGGACTTATAAAGAAAAAATGCCCTTTGTCTCCAAAGAAAGAACTGATAGGAAATGAATGCATACCAAAGTATACTATTTTTCACTTTATTTTTATAAGGTTTTTGGTGGGAAATATCTGTTTTCTTTCATAAATAACTAATCTGGACTATTTTTGCTTAATTACAAATATATACCTCTTCCCTTGAGCCATCCTAGGCAATCAATGGTGAGGAACTCTTTTGATCCAGAGAACCCCACATCATCATCCAAGTCAAGGGGTTTAAATCTCTCAGTCCACTTCAAGAACACCCATAAAACAGCCCAAGCTATCAAAGGCATGCATATCCAAAAAGCTATCAAGTATTTGAAAGATGTCACATTGAAGAAACAATGTGTTCCCTTTCATCAATATAATGGTGGAGTTGATAGGTGTGTCTAGGCTAAGCAATGGGGTTGGACACAGGTTTGGTGGCCCAAAAAGAGTGCTGAATTCTTGCTGCATATGCCTAAAAATTCAGAGAGTAATGCAGAATTGAAGGTTTGAATGTGGACTCTCTTGTCAAATAACATATCCAGGCTCCCAATATGCAAGATCATATATACAGGGCACATGGTAGAAGCAACCCATGCATGAGTTCTCCTTGCCATAATGAGATGATAATTACTGAAAAGGAAAAAAAAATTGTTCCTAAATCAGAAGAGGAATTTGCTCAAAAGAAAAATATATTCCATAAGAAACTGAAGAAAAAAAACGTATGCCATGGGAGTAAATATGACAGAGTGCAAATAAAAGTGAAATGAAAATAAAAAGAAAATTACACATATGTAATTTATAACAATTTGCTTACCATCTCAGTGAAGGGGAAGTTCAGGAAGGGAAGGATAATTTGGAATCCAATTTTTTTTTCCAAATGCTTTATTAACTTCTGGTTTACATCATTCATTTCCATCAGATTTTGAGTTACAATTTTTCCCCTACCCACCACCCCAGAATAACAGTCATACAAGATATCCGCTCAACCAATCTGCTCTGTCCCATCTCTTCTCCCATTCCCCCTTCGACTTTTCTAGCAGGGCAAGGTGAATCCCCCAGTCCCATTGCCTGCATATCTTATCTCCCAATTATATGCAAAATAATATTAATCAGAGTGTATATATATATATATATATATATATATACACACATATATGTATATATATACATATACATATATATGTATATATACACATATATGTATATATACATATACATATATACATATATATGTATATATATATATTAAAATTGATTTTAAAAGGAAGATAAGCAACTCAGTATATGCTGTACATATGTAGTTAAGCAAAACATGACCATAGTAGATATATTGTAAAAGACAGACTATATTTCCCTCCTTCCTATCCCACCTTCCACCTGGTCCATTCCCCACCTTGATCCTTTCCCTCTTCAAAAGCCGGTGCTTCCAACATCCCTCCCCTCCAGCCCGCCCTCCCCTCCACCACCTTCCCCCATCCACTTTCCACCCCACGCTCCTATAGGGTGGGACACCCTATTTAGTATGCATGTCATGGTCTCCCTGGTCCAAATTCAATGAGAATAAGGTACTGCCTTTTTGCCTTCCTGTTCCTCCCCTCCCCTGCAAACACCTTCCCCTACCTCCTATACACAAGACAGTTCAACCCATTGTCTCTCCCCATCCCTCCTCACCACCTTAATCTCTTGCCTCTTAACCTCACCTTTTAAGTACCACCCCTTCCTGTTAAATTCGACTTGTGCCCTCTATCTATGTATACCTATAAACATATACACACATTCACATATGTATTTGTATGCCCATATACCGTTTTTCAACTATTTTCATACTGAGAAAAGTTTCATCAGTCACAGTTATTGTTTTTCCCTGTAGGAATGTAAATAGTTCAAATATGATAAGTTCATAGTGATTTCTTTTCCCTGTTTACCTTCTCAAGAATCCCTTGCTTATTGTATCTGAATGTCAAATTTTCTATTCAATTCTGGTTTTTTTCTGCAGGAATGCCTGACAGTCCTCTATTGCACTGAATGACCATATTTTCCCCTGAAACATGATATTCAGTTTTGCTGGGTAGGTGATTCTTGGTTTTAATCCCAGGTCCTTTGATCTGCAGAATATCACATTCCATGCCCTTTGATCCCTCAGTGCAGAAGCTGCCAGATCCTGTGTTATCCTGATTGTGTTTCCACAATGTTGAAATTGTTTCTTCCTGGCTGCTTGTAATATTCTCTCCTTGATCTGGGAATCCTGGGACCTGGCTATAATATTCCTAGGAGTTTTCTTTTTGATATCTTTTTCAGGAGGTGATCTGTGGATTCTTTCAACCTCTATTTTGCCCTCTGTATCTAAAACATCAGGGCAATTTTCCTTGAGAATTTCTTGAAGGATGATTTCTAGATTTTTTCTTTGATCATGTCTTTCAGGTAGTCCAATAATTTTTAGATTCTCTTTCCTGGATCTATTTTCCAGGTCAGTGGTTTTTCCCATGAGATATTTCCCATTTCCTTCTATTCTTTCATTTGTTTTGGGTCTGCTTAATAGAATCTTGATTCCTCATAAAGTCACTAGCTTCCATTTGCTCCAGTCTAATTCTGATGGAATGATTATCCTCAGTGTGTTTTTGAGATTCTTTTTCCATCTGGCAAATTGGCTTTTTAAGGCATTCTTCTCCTCATTGCATTTTTGAGCCTCTTTTGCCATTTGAGTTAGTCTTTTTTTTAAGATGTTATTTTCCTAGTCAGGCTATTGACTCTCATTTCATACTTTTCTGGCATCTTTCTCATTTATCTTCCTAATTGTTCCCCCACTTCCCTTATCTGTTTCTTAAGTTCCTCTATGGCCTGTAACCAACTTGTATTTTCATTTAGGGCTTTTGGTGCAGGATTTCTGACCTCCCAGTCCTCCTCCTGTTCCATGCTTTGATCCTCTTTGCCCCCAAAATAGGAGTCCAATGTTGCATTTTTCTGTTTATTTTGTTTCCTTTGCCTAGGCATGTAGCCACTGAATTACTTGACTTTTGGGCTTGTTGCCACAGTAGGACTTTGCCACCAGCCAGCTTAACTTCAGTTCCAAATGTTAGGGTTCCCCCAGCAGCTAGAGGTATTGGTTGGGTGGCCTCTCTGAAGCCCCCACATGCTCTAGCAAGCTGGTCACACACACCAAGACCTCCACCCCAGACTGCAATCTGGATCCAAGAATGGTTAAGCAAGAGCACTTACACCCCAGATTGATCACTGGATCCCCCTACAGTTCACAGGCCAAGAGCTGAAGCTGCAACATGGCAATGTGGCACAAGCTGCGCTGGCTCTTCAGCACCTTCTCGCCCCCAGGGGAAGAAGCTGATGCATTCTCCCAACCAGTCCCAAAGTCAATAGGGAACTAACCACTCACTTTGTCCTAGGCATCTATGTGTTGATAATTCTGGAAAAGCCAGAGCTGCTGGTGTTCTGGGGTCCCTCTAGCAGGCTGCTGTTCTGGCCACCCTCAGGCTAAAACCATGTCACATGTGGGCCTGGGCTCAGCTCCCAGAGCACTCTGCTGGCTGCTCCCTGCATGGCTGCTGGCTGTCCTAAGAGGGAGGTTAGCTTCTCTGTGTAATTTTGTGGGTTCTGGAGCTCCAGAGGTCATTCAGAGTCCCCCTTTTACATAATTTTGAAGTGCTATGGGTTGGAGCTCCGTGGAAGTGCTGTTTCTATTCTGCCATCTTGACTCCCTCTGGAATCCAAATTTTTAAAGGACAAATGTTAAAAATTGTTTTCACATGTAATTGGGAAAATTAAAATATTATCAAAAAATAACATGCCAGCAAAAAGAAGCCAAAGTACTCAGTGAATTCTTCTTCACAACAGATAAGCCAGAAGTTGAGAAGAATAAGGCAAAAAAGAGAAGTTCATATAAGGAGATAGGCTACAAAATTAGCATCTGTAGAAGTAAAACTTTTGGCAGAGAGGAGTATGTGTATGTGTGTGTGTGTGTGTGTATGTATATACATACATACATACATATATGCATATATGTTTGTGTATATATGTATGTATATATACATATATGTGTGTATATATGTATGTATGTATATACATATGTGTGTGTGTGTGTGTGTGTGTACACACCAAAAATGAAGAACAAGCAATTTGTTCTTTTTTTTTTTTTCTGATCTCTTTCATTCTATGTTACCCTCATGGGAACTCATCCCTCTTAGGCTTGGAGACACTCAAGGAGAGGGTCATTCTACCTTTTGTCTTCTGATCATAGCGTCTTGGTGGTGTAGTGCTCTCCTGGGTTTGTGGTCCATACTAAGCATTGCTCCAACACATGTGCAGTGAGTGCTAGCCAAGAATTGTGGAGCACATGATGATGGAGTTTTCCACTGCTTCTAATTTCAAGTTTGAGGCCGAGTTCTTATATTCCATCCCCTCCATAAGATTAGGAATGGATGCTACCATTTATAAGTTGGGAACCTGGGGTTTAAACTTCAGGCAGTGTATGGAGGCAAGACATTCATGGGACTGGTAATAGACCAAAGATAACCTTTAGTGCTTTTATTATATTATGACCTCTCTCAATTCTCAAACAAAGTTGCAGAAGTTTTGCTTTTCTAGGAGTGTTTATGCCTTCAGGAGTCAAGAATTTTTGGAACACTGAATAAACTGTAGATAAAGAAGTAGAGCTCCTGGGTATTACATCTATCATAGTGTTTCACTATGTCTGCAGTTGAACCACAGACTGTTGCCCTTGATAATTATCTGATTTACAATAAGAAAGTACTTGCTACTTTGGTAGATTTAAGATTTCTAATACCCCCCCCTTCTAGATGAGTCTGTTAGGGGATGTCCTATCAACACAACATAAAAAAAGTCAGGGTCCCAGGATCCATTTTTTTCCAAACCCACATTATTTTTTCTCCCATGACAATGAAAGGAAAATAAGAAAAATTAAAGATTAAAATTCTTATGCATGGATCCTTTGTTCCGAATTCTTACAAAGATCTGAGTCACTCCAACATATTTCAGGGTATAAGTGAACAAAGGGAAGGGAGGTAAGGATAATAGTGTATTCGGTGATTAAATCAGCTATATATATATATATATGTGTGTGTGTGTGTGTGTGTGTGTGTGTGTGTGTGTGTGTATTGCTTTTGGGGGAAGGCAGGGCAATTGGGTTTAAGTGACTTGCCCATGGCCACACAGCAAGCAAACGTTAAGTGTCTGAGGCTGGATTTGAACTCAAGTCTCCTAATTCCAGGGCTGGTTTTCTATTCATTGTGCCACCTAAACACTCCAAAAATGTATTGTTTCTCATCATATTAAATTTGTCAGGATGTCGAAAGTCATTTTCCTAGATATTCAGTTTGAGTAGGAACATGTAACCTGAACCATTGTAATTTAAAGATCCCCCTGTATTGGCTTGTTTTTTTCTGGTTGTGTTGAAACCCAGATCTTGTGAATCCCACTTGTGGGATCGACTTGTTGATGTGAAGAGAGGGCTGAACTGGGAGGAGCTGGTGCCATGGATTTGGAGGGGCACAAGCAGAGGAAAAGAGGCAGGAGAATTTCTGGAAGCACTTGGAGGCAGAGAGAGAAAGGATTGCTAAGGGCAGTTGATCTGCCCAGGACTTTTGAGAGCTGCCACCTGGAGCTGCCACGAACTGAGGAGACATAGCTGTAATGCCAGTACTTTGTTTTGACGTTATTTTTCCAGATTCATCCACTGGTGAAGGACAGTGCTGTTCTTGCAGAGGTTCTGGTACCTTGCTGTTGGTTCAGAAGCCCTGGAGAAGGATTTTCTTGCTGCACGTTTACAGAAATCCTGGAAGAGGGTCTTACTAATAATTTCAGGGTTCCTAGGACTGTTCTGCAGAGAGAAAATGAATTAATGAGGACACTGGCAATGTTACTTGCGGCCTTGTTATGTTTTGTCTCCCCAGGAACAGAGATTGCTGAGAACTTGCCTTGGGTCAAGATGAAGAAAAGACCTCTCTTTGTGTATTAAATGATGTGATGATATCTTTTTTTTTTTTTTGCCTTTTTTTACAGGGCAATTGGGTTTAAGTAATTTGCCCAAGGTCACATGGCTAGTTTTTGTTGTTGTTGTTGTTGTTGTTGTTGTTGTTGTTGTTGTTTGTTTGTGTGTGTGTTAAGTGTCTGAGACTGGAACAGAACTCCGGTCCTTCTGACTCCTGGGCCGACACTCTACTCACTGCACCACCTAGCTGCCCCTTGCTGTGATGATATCTTAACCTTGTAACTCAGTGGTAGATGGCCTTGGTGCTCTCTACTGCCCCTTTTGATAAGGTGCTTGGCATTAACTAATGATAACTGTAATTCAGTTGTGATCCAGGGGTAGGAAACTTGACTTTTTTGTGCTCTGTGACTGACCAAATGAATGTACTTTGTTTATGATTGGAAACTAATCTCCATTTGAGAAGGAGGTCTTTGAGACTGACTAAATGAATGTACTGCCTAGGGGTGGAGTAGTACTTGGAAATTATTGAATTACACTTGGTGAATGCTGTATTTTGATTTTCTTTGTTCTTAATTTGTCACTGAATAAAATGAAGGGTGGCTATGCTGGTATTTTGAACCTTGGAAGTTGCCTTTGCTTGGCATTACAACCATTATTTTTTTTTCCTATTACAGACCCAGAAACCAGACCCAATCCTGACTGAGGACATACACTTCCACCAGATAAGTTCCCTTATCTCTGTTATTTCTCTTTCCCTCTTCCTGTATTATTACTTACCTAGATTGCATTCTCAAAGTTTCTTCTCCCTTTCTGAAGTCACCATTTTCAGATGTAGCCTCAGCCCTCGATCCCCATTTCTTCTCTCAACTTCTTTCTCATCACAAACCTCAGTAATCTTGTTGAATCAGTTATCCATAATTTGATGTCTAAAAGATTCTGCTACATTCAGATCTTTCATATAAATGGAAAAAAATGTAGGTCCTTACAGGCAAGGGCCAGAGATGAGAGAGTAGTTGAATATCTTTCTTTAGGATCCTCCAATAAGAAGTCAACTGGAAGAGAAAGGATTTGGAAGGCATAGAAGGAAGTTTCAGAAATCAGAGTGCTGGAGGAATGGGGGTGGTAGGAAACAACTTGACTGTGATGGACTTTGAGTCAGAAATTATTATTTTAATTAGTTCACACATCAGGTTTATCTCTCTATGATGAGAATTACACAGTATGGTAACTCCCCATATGGGTAAGGAGAATATTCCATTAATCTGCTTAAGACATCAATTTTCATTATACATCTGGGTTCTGGCAGATCACTCCCCTGAGAAGAGTACATAGGAGATACCTGTCGTATTCTGAGAGGTTTGAAAAAGGCATTCCAGATGTATAGTCAGGAAAATTTAGTCATTTAAATTCTGTGTACCTCAGTTGCTTCATCTGTAAAATGACTTCTTAAGGAACATCTCTAAAGCCATTATTGTGTGATCCAAAGTTGGAACCAGTCACCGGGTGCTGGGTTAAGTATTTAGAATTTATTGGTTCGAGACTAATTCTGCCATTCCAGTACAGGAAGGAGGAATAGGATTCAAAGACACTATTAGTATGGGATGGAAACATTATAAAGGGAGCAGGTTCAGAGAACCTGCTATGGAAGGCTAGTCTAGTGTATTAGAGTCACAAAGCCTGGTGCCCTCCACTCCCAAAACACACATACACACAACTCCTAAAAACTATGGTGAAGCAGATGACAATTGTAAAAAACATAAATACTTGCTACCATCTGGCTCAGGGAATTCTGCTTTTGGTAAACGAGTTGGAAAGAGATATAGTAGAGACCATGGGTTTTCAGTTCCAAAAGGGTGATTTCTCTAGTGACACAGAGGTCAAAAGCCCAAAGAGATAGCTTGGTGTGCCAAAGACTAATAAAAGGTCAATTTTAGACTATGTAATTAGAAGTCAGATGTTTAGAAGAAGCAGTGTTTTTATTTCATTGCATCCTCTCCTTATCAATCCCCCATTTGGTATAGCAGATTCAGAAACAGGTGCCACATTTAAATAACTACTTAGTACAGTAGATAGAGCACTGGACTTGCTGGCAGAAAAATCTGAGTCCACATCCTACCTCAGATACTTATTACCTGTGTGACCCTAGACAAATCATTGAACAGAGCTCTGCCTGCCACAGTTTCCTCATCTGTAAGGTAGAAGGTCCCCACAAACTCTACATCTAGGATTTTATGAAGGACATTGATAAGCTAGAATATATGTGGTGGGAGTGCAAGTTTGTAGTAGATATGTTTAGCCTGAATAAGAAAATGCTTCCCAAGTACCTAAAAACCAACTTCAAATATTTAAAGAGCTGTCATATGGTATAGGTATAATACTTGTTCTGCTTATTTTCAGAGTTCACAAAGCTGAGCAGCAGGTGGAATTTATTAAGATTTACATTTCGGTCTGATTTAAGGAAACATTTACTTGTGTTTCAATTCTGTCCCAAAGTGGATTGGCATATCTTGGGTGATAGTAAATTTTCCATCATTAGAATTATTCCAACAGAAACTAAATAGGCATAGCTTGATGATGGTGCAGAGGGCATTCTTGGTCATTCTTGTCTTGTTCAAAATTCCTGTCAGAGGTTTCCTCTGACTTGCTCCTATAATTCTCTAACAATATTAATGGGCATCAGACTAACTTAGCTGTGTTTGCAGATATCACACATATAGTCCTAGCTGAAATACAGAGCAGTAATTCACATACACCTTTGTATTACTTGTGTTGTACAGTTCTGGAGCATTACTATCTATTCATAACCAGTAAAAAGGAAAAGGAAAATTGAATGAGGATCTATGTAAGCTATTTGAGCAGCTTACCTAAGTGTTTCAAGGAAACTTTAATGCAAAAGTTACCTTTAGTATTGCTAAGAAAAACTCACCCTCAATAATAACAAAAAGCAGATACTCTATCCACCTGCATAAGAGTTTACAGAATATTAAATACAAAAGAATCCTGCTATTAACAGAATGGTGAATTGTTTTCTGATCATTTCTATTTGAATCTTATGAAAAAATTGAAAAGATTGATGTAATTGAAAATAATAACAATAATAGTAATAATAATAAGTGGAACAAAATATTTTGCATTCATATGGTACCTTAGGATTGATAGAGCATTTCGCATATATTATTTAATTTTACGTCCAAAAATACATTTGAGATAAATAATACAATTTTCCTTCCATTTTGAAGATGAAGAAAATAAGGATCAGAAAGGTAAGGAGATTTGCCCAAGGTCAAAAGCAGAAGCTATTGACTGACTACATTGTTAACTATCAGAAATGCAATTATATATGTTTAATTTATGGAATTTATATCTTATATACTAATTAACATTTTTTAACCTTTTAAGCATTGAAAAGAAAATAAGTTGGTGCTATGATGGTTGCAAAAAGAGTAGAAGGAGAAAAAAATATTTAGGAAAGGTAAAGAATGAAGAATTAATACTAAAATCTTCTTGAAACGAATAAAATATATGTATATATATATATATATATATATATATATATATATATATATATATATATGTATATATATATATGGCACTAGAAGTAGCAATGGACAATACCTGACTGAATTAATTTAAAAAATAGACAGAAGCAAGCTGTGGCCATGTCTTCCAATGATATCTAGTCCATCTACAAGTAGTAAAGAATAGAGGGGAAGAGGTCAACTCATAGAGAAACTAATGTAGAAGCACAGTGAGAGGAGGAGAGATAGAGAGAATCAGGAAACAGATGCACATAGAACATAAAGACAGTTTTTTAAAGGCAAAACATGCTTGAAAATTCTCCACAAAACCCTTGAATGATGATAAATGTGAGTATCGTGTATGTATATTTGGAAAACCAACTGTGCCTTCTGCTTTAGTTGCTTGGGTATTTTTTTTTTTACCAACAATTCCTTGCACAATATTCTATTTCAGCAGCAGTAAGGACTCTGTCCCCTTAGCGTAGATGAGCTGTTCTCTGACAAATCTAGTACTAAATAATTCAGTGCTGCTCCAACGGGGGAAAAACACATGCCCCATTCTGCCAGGGAAACTTGTCTTTCCCTTTAAACCATGCCGCTTAACACTGATAGGCAGAAACATGTTCTCTCTATGTGCAACTGCTGTTAGAAAGAATGGGATTAAGTATACACATCAAGGAAAATGACACCCCCTCCCTCCCGAGTCTGCAGTCTGTTCATCTGATAAAAATCTTTTTCATGTTGTTGTTTCAATAAAGTTAGTAATTGGGAATTGCTTTAAAAAATTCCCTGGTCTTAGAATGCCATACGATAGAGAAATATATTAGTTTTTCTCTAAATAAGTTTCTGAATTCCATGATTTAAACATGATAGAAGTATTTTAAATACAAAGTAATTGATTGATGACTGGAATTGATTTCTGGAAGCTTTCTTACCCCTCTTAAGAAGAGAAGGAAGAACAGAGACATGGTCAGGATTAAATACAGAGAAAGAGACAGTTGCAAGGGTAAAATGTCAGGAAGTTATAGAATTACACAATTTTGGTATTGAATAACTAGACAAAATATGGTGCAAATTGCTAACACATGATGTAACAACCAATAAAATTCTTCCTTTAAAAACAAATGCACTCAAAGTCCAAAGAAAAGAAGGACAATAATTCTATGGGACCCACAGTAAATTTGTTAAATAGATGACAAATACTTTTCCCTACTTCTCCACCATTGTATATCAGACTGTTGGAATAATGCATACAATCATAATATATTTATGTAGTGTCTCTCTAGGGAACTCAGAGTGCTTTACAGAATTCATCCCATTAATTTTTCCTATGTCCCTCTGAGATGGGTAGGTAACAGATATTATTAGCCCATCATATAAAAAATGTACATAACAAGAAGCCCGAAAAGCAAGTAATGTTTTGAGAAGGACCCTCAAGCAGTTCTGTTCTGCCTTTGGGGGCAGGAGTATATCTGCATGGCAGCGACATTTCTGCCCCAATCCACCAGCCTGCTCTTCAGCATGGGCAGTCCCTGTACTCCTGGACTTTGGTCTCTTAGGAACTTAAAATACTCTCAAAAAAGCAGATTGAGCATCTGCAAAGTTGTTGGTAGACAGTTGTGGACTGGTGGAATTGCTATTCCCTGGCCCTTATTCTTTTGTATCTCCTTCCTAACTTCGCCCAGAGGTATTTTGGGATGCCCATCATTGTAAATGGACATCATATATTGTCATATGTAAAGGAAAGCAAATATACTTTATTTATTTTTGACGATTTTTAACATTTTATGGTCAAAATTCTCTACCTCCTCCTGCTTGACCCTCCTCCACCTGCTACTTGGTCAAACAATTTGATATTAATCATACTTATGAAGTCATGGAAATTATATGCCCATATTAGCCATGTTGATAAAAACAGAAAGCAAGAAACATAGATAAGGTGAAAAGAACTATGCTTTAATCTGCATTCAGAGTTCATCAGTTCTCTCTCTAAAGATAAATAACATTTTTCTTTATAGGTCATTTGGAATTGTCATGGATTATGGTATCTATCAAAGTAACCAAGTTTTTCACAGTTGATTATCATTACAATATTGCTGTTACTAGGTACAATGGTCTTCTGGTTCTATTCACTTTACTTTGCATCAGTTCACATAAGTCTTCCCAGATTTTTCTGAAGCCATCCTGCTCATCATTTCTTATAGCACAATGTTATTTCCTCACAACCATATATCACAACTTGTTCATCCATTCGAACAAGTGTACTTTAGCTTTCACCTGCCCTCTATAAAGGAAAAACTGAGGTTGGAAGAAGTAAAGCTTAGCTCAGTGCTTGGCACATAGTAGGTACTTAATAAATGTTGACTTGACAACTTTATATAATACCAGATTATAGCAGAGCTAGGACTCTGATGCCAATATCCTGGGCCTAATACATTTAACCACATTGTTTTACTACCAAGAAATAATTTCCAATTATTTCCAAGCGGTAGAAAGGTGTTGTTTCAATAAAGACTGAAGTTTATTGATGTGGATAGATGACTAGCATATTATTGACAAACACAAAGAAGGTTAGTGCTTCTATTCCTTTTGTCCTTACTTGCAGTTTTGAGGTCAAGCCTTTATGTAAAGTATGTGAATAATGTTATCCTTATGCTGGAAGAAAAATAATGGGTTTGATATCAGGGTTTGTCTCCACAACTAAGTCGTGAATAGCACATAAGCCCTGTAAACTTCAACTGTGCCCTGTAATTTATTTGAATGTGCCTGTGTGGCTCTGGAAATCTTAGGGAGGTTATTTTCAGAATTATTGTTTAGCAATGTGCAGGTAATGCCAGGGTATTAAGAACTCTTCTCTCTGAGCTTTACCCCAGTTTAATTTCATACAACAGCACTGTGAAGGATGACAGACTCGCAGGGTCACCGCTTCCAGAAGTACATTACAATAAATCAAAAGCAGGGATGGGTAAATCTGGCAGCATCCTGAGTTTGTCGAAATTCCTCACGTAGGAATTTCCTTCCTTCATCTTGGGTTTGGCCAAAACAAGGAAGCCATTACCCAGCACCATCTCACCTTCACTTTTAAGCCCTATGTGCACTTAGGGGGAGGTATGATGTTAGGTTTTAGTTCTTTTTCCATTTTATTCCTCAAAACCATGTTTTGCAAAATTGAGACAATGTCTAAAAGCTTTTTTTTTTTCCAATTGGAGTATCAGTGCTACTTTGGTTTAGAGTAACAGTAAAAGGCAGATTATCAAGAGGAGATTTCTTTGTATTAATGTATAGTTTCAGAAAATCAAGCACATTTAATTCCAGGTTATTTCAAATTATAAGGCAATGCCTTATCTCTCTTTTCTCCAAGATATTTATTATCAGGAGGAGAAGGAATCGGGGCACATGCAGTAAAATAAAAACTCTTTTCCATAGAAAGCAAGTTCCTTGAAGGCGGACTCTGTTTAATTTTTGCCTTTGTATACATAGAAGACAGCAGGTAGCTTGTGCATTTATTGATGCACTGTGTATCCTTGAGCTGGGGACCTAGTTTCTAATCTCAGAGATGCCCTTTGATAAAAAATGACATCATAATACAGAATGATTATAAGAAAAGCAATTTTCTAAACTTTTTTGGTTCCTTCACAAGATTGCTATCATATGAAGAAAAAAATTGCCAAATATAAAGAACTATATAAATATAAATCATTGACATTATTTCTCTACTAATGTCCCATTCTCCTACTTCCTTATGATACAAAGGTAATGGAGGCTTCTCAAAGCCGCAGAGCAGCTCTTCAAAGCTGCAAAAGCTTCCAGAAGAGGCCTGGTATTGGATCACTAGTCTTTTAGGTCAAGACCTGTCTAGTTACATTTAAAGAATATAATCACCCTAAGAACTTGCTTTCATTGATGTATAACATATAAGGAATTTAGAGGCAAAAATAATTGGGTCTAAATCCCACTTAAGACACATCATCTGAGTGACCTTTGACAAGTCATTTAACTTTTCTCTGTGTCTCAGTTTCATAATCTATAAAATGAGGGGGTTGGATCTGATTATCTCTAAAGTCCCTTCCCCCTCTAAATCTTAGATCTTGTGATTTTTTTTTCTATTCATATTGTCTACTAGCAAAGTATATTGTTGTTCAGTTGTGTCTCTAGTTGGATTCTTCTTAGAAGAGATACCAGAGAGCCTTGCCATCTACTTCTCCAGCTCATTTTACAAATGAGAAAACTGAGGCAAAAAGTCATTTAATGACTTACTTAATGTCACCCAGCTAGTATCTGAGGGCAGATTTAAAATCATGGACATGAGTCTTCCTGAATCCAGGACTGGCACTCTATATACTCTATCCACCACACTATCTGGCTGCCCTGCCCAACAACCTAATAAATCATTTTAGCTTCACAATTTTTTCCCTTAAGCCTGGGGGCTTTTTCCCCAAAACCAGGAGACCAGCCCTAGTAGACAACAGAGAGAAGAAAGGAATGACTACTATACTTTGTCTCTCCTGCTGAGCCAAAAGGCATTAAACACCACTATCTGAACTATCTATCCTTACTAACTAAAAGGAAAGAAAAGTATGGTTCCAATGGGATCTCCCGAAAGGCTTTATTTTTTTGTAGTTTTCCAGTGATTGGCAAATGCAGTGCTCAATTTAGAGTCAGCAAGACCCACCTCAGATACTTTGCTGTGTGACAGAAGGCAAACGACATGACCTTTCTCAGCCTCAATTTCTTCACTGGCAGAATGGAGATGGATTCTAATAGCACCCATTTCCCAAGGTTTGATGCAAACTTCAAATGAGATAATATGTATAAATTGCATTGTAAACCTTAAAGCTCAATATAAATGCTAGCTATCATCATTCCTAATAATGATTCTTAACACATAGAGCAATCGACTTTGTTGCTCTCAGTAGAGCAATGTGTTTCCAAAACAACTAGAACAATTTCATGTGGGGGATATTAAACATTGGCCTTATTTTTATAAATTTGATGTTATAGGACAAAGGCAGTATACCAGGGAAAAATGAGAGATGTACTCATTTAAAGAAGTGGAAATATATTTCCAGATATAATGCAAATATAAATGAGGCAAGCTAAGTTCTAACCTTGAAGAGTTTAGGTGTTTGCCTGACTGTGGGGTATTTTCTCAGTCAGACACCTAAACTTTTCAGGTTTAGAGCTTGGCCTGCCTAATTTTCTACAGTTGTGTAGCTATATTGTTTATAGTGAGATTGGTATTTTCTGTAAGCAGAGCAAATCTCAAGGCTATTTCTTATTCTTTTTCTGTGCACAATTTCTGCTGAGTCTGACCTTCCATGGCTTTAATTGTGAGAGGGTGACTTCCAAATGTACTGTGCCCTGTAATTCTGTGTCAGGACAGTTCTTTAAAATGGTGAAGCCATCACATTCTTGTAACTCTTTGTCTGGAAGGTAATGAATGGTAAAATGTGTCTTGTAAATTGTGATCTACAGAGAGGAAATTTAAAGTCTGCCTTGTTCTTGCTTTTGGCTTAAACATTAGGGGGCATTATTTACAGTTCCCCCATCCTATCTCTAAGGAGGCCAACTCCATCAACATGCTCCTCATAAAGGCCACACAATTTCTCCTCACTGACTACACTTCTAACTTCAGCCAGCTTTCTTGCAAGAGAATCCTGTAGTTCACAAGTTGGGCCCATAGAAAAGGTACCACTGAATCAACCAACTGAATCAACATGAGACTAATAGCAGTACTGGAAGGCAATTTGTAGTGGGGTGGAGACAGTAATTATCTTATGCATAGGACAATAAAATATTATTATGCCTGGTAACAAAACCAAAATCAGAAATAGGGATCCGTTAAGAGGAAATTGAATGATAAGAGATATCTTCATATCTCTGGGTATGGAAATATAGTGGGGCAAAGATAGAGACATAGAAAGCAGATATGTGCTTGTCTACCAACTGAACAACAGAGAAGATCTAGGATGAGAGCTGGAGGCTATCCAGCCTCAGTTTTTACCCAGAACTTTAGGACCATGCCCTCAGTTACATTCTAGACATTTCAATGTAGATTTCCCAGGGAGATCTCAAAGTCAAAATGTCCACAACTGAACTCATTCACTTTCCCACAAAGCCCTCTCCTCTTCAAAATGCCCCCACTACTATTTCTGCTCCTCATTCTCTCATCCAGTACATCCCATCAGTTGCCATATCTGACTGTTTAATAATCCTACAATAATTCTTACATCCACTCCCTCTTCTCTATTTACATAATTACCACTCAGTTCGGGACCTTCACCTATTGTGTGACAGCTTCTTAATTGGTCTTCACACATTTTTTCCACATTGAATTTTAAGGTTTTTGTAAGTCGGATTGTTGCATTCACTGTATTTGTTGGTGTTGTAACAAGTACCTAATAAATACTTAATTGACTGATCAAGCATACACTGAAGAATACCTCCTTTTATTCAGAAATATGCTCCTGGTCCTTTGCTTTTATTATTGACATTAGAGAGAGGAAGCCAGGTAGGAGCCAGCAGGACCATACTGAAGCCAGCTCAAACCAACCCACAAGAGCTGATTATCAAATTTTCAGTGAGAATATTTATACCTCAGAAACCTGAAAACACTACAAATTATGGCTTGATTTTTGTTTAGTTGATTGTCTAGATTTAAGAAACTAATTAGAGAAATATGAATAATATAGAATCAAATTAAAAGTGTATCGTATGTTATTGTCGTTCAGTTGTTTCAATCAAGTCTGGTTCTCTGTGATCTGATTTGGATATGTAATGGCAAGCTCAGAAGTAGTTCACACATTGTTTCAGCTATTGAATTAACACCTTTTTTTCAGTTCAAGTTTCTTTTGAGCCTTGTATCAAGTCTTAAGAAACAAAATGTGTGAATCCCACAAATTGTGCACCCTAGAACTTGTGAACTCCTGGGGAGAAGCTAATGACCATATATAAGGAGAGCCCCAGGGCTTGAGACAGCAGAACTGAGAAGTGGACTCTTGTGGTGGCAGAGTCAAGAAGGAGAAAAGTTGTGGTATCCCAGCAACCTCTTTGTCTGTTCTGTCTGTGTTGATGTTTGTTTGTGATACTTTGTACAAAAGCCCTGGGACTTTAATGGAAGAGGATTTTCTAATTGTCTATTTACAGAAGTCCTGGAAGAGGGTTTTATAGGTCCTGGGACATTACTGATGATTTGTGCTGACTTCTTGGACTTTGTTTGTGGGTCTGTGTTGATTTCTATGTTGATGATTTGTGTTGACCTCAGACCTTGTTGGTGGGTCTGAGTTGATTTCACAGGAAGATAGTGAATTGATGATGGTGCCGGCAATGTGGATGAATATTATTGTGGCTCTGTCAAGCTTTGTCTTCCCAGAAACAGGAACTGTGAAGGACTTGAGGTGGACTGGACACTGTGAATTTCAATATGGAATTGGAACTGGATGAAGAACTGGACAAGGAGCTGGACAAGGGACCGGGCACTGCCTTCCTTTGAACCCAGATGACAGAGCTGGGACCATGGAAGCTGGAAGCCAGCCTCGAGTCAAGCTGAATGTAGACTTTATTTGGACACTGGGTAATGACTGAGAAAGTTATGATTTACTATGACCTAGGGGTGGAGAACTTTGACTTTTGTACTTTGTGATTGAATTAAGGATTATGTGATCAACTAAATGAATGTATTTTGTTTAAAATAATGAGACTACTTTGGTGAAAACTATGTGGCCATTTTAATGATAATTAGTGAATTGTTGAGTTGTGACATGGTGAATGCTGTATTTTGATTTTATGTGATAAGTTGTAATATTGTGAATGCTGTATTTTGATTTTCTATGAATGTTTTGCTCTGATTTGTCATTGAATAAATAGAGAGCTCACTATACTATATAATCAGAACCTGGAAAGCTGTTCACAGCAGCAGTACCCTGGAAAGCTGCTCCTGCATGGCTTTACAGGGTACTAGGGTGTTTTGCTCTCGCCTTCTTCAGCTCATTTTACAGATAAGGAAACTGAAGGAAGCAGGGGTAAGTAAATTGCCTGGGCTCATATGGCTAGTGAATGTTTGAGGCCAGGTTTGAACTTAGATATTCCTGACTTTACACTTTCCCCTCTACCCACCATGTCACCTAGCATACCTTTGTACATTTTATTTATTTTTTTTTCTTTTGGAAATACTGTTGTTAAACGTTTACCAGTACACCTATGGAAGGCATAATGGTTCAGTGGAAACTATGCTAGATTTTATATCAAAAGACCTGAGTTCATTCCCTATCTCTGATACTTTATACCAGGGTGATGTTGCACAAATGACCTTTGAGGCCTCAAGTTCCTCATCAATATAGCTAGAGAAGTGAATTACATGAACTCTAATGAGTCTTCCATCTTCACTTCTATGAACCTATGGAATTGTTTGGGTTTCAACTGATTTGTTTAAAACTACAATTGTGATTTTATCAGTATAGGTAGTTTACAAGGAGAAAACCTCTTCCACCACAACAAATGTTAATTGCTATACAATTTATGGTCTTAGGGAGTTGTCTGTGACACAGAGTGAACACGGAGCCTGGACATGTCAGAAATGGAATAAAAACCCAGGTCTCCCCATTACAAAGCTAGCTATGCTGTTGCATTATGCTACTTCCCCAAATACCACATTCAAAAGCCAGGGGTGGGGGATTTGCAGTCTTGAGACCACATGTAGCTCTTTAGGTCCTCAAGTGCAGCCCTTTGACTGATTTAGTCAAAGGCCTCAGGGCCACAGGTACCCCACTCCTGGTGTAATGGAAATTCAGATTTAAAGATCTTCCCTGCCCTTAGGCCATTTGATTGGCTAAAGAGACTTTGATTGGCTTAAGAGACTCTGAAAACCTTCCTTGATTTGAAAATATACTCTGCCTCCTAACAGGCTGAATGTGCTCACATGGAGCCTATGGCAGGAGGCTTGATTTTCAGGAGTGCCTACACCTTGATGCTGTGTGATTGGGCAATGAGTCGAGAGGGTGGTTACATTCTCTGAGCCAGCAGAAGGCTATATAATCCTTGATGTGAGGCTTTGCTTTGGGGAGCACTTGGAGAAGTGTTGTGTGATTTGACCAGATGAGACTCTGGGCAGCCATTGAGAGCCCCAAGGCTTTGAAAACCCAGATGTTGATGCTTTCCTCTCTGATCTAAGAACCTGTGTTGGCAGCCACCCTGGGGATGTTGGGGTGCTTGCCGCTACACCTGGGCAAACTGAAATGGGGAATTGGGTTCACAGTGGTGATTCCCAAGTCTGGGAGGCAGTATAGCCTTTCATTGTAAAAGCCTTAAAAAGGAAAATCTTGACTAGATGACAGCCTGATCCAAGATAATCCCAAGGCAGCATTCTGATGGGTGGGTTCTTTCCTTGTCCATGTCTTGTTCCTCCATGTCAGCGAGATAATTATTAGATACCTAAAGTCATAAGAACTGACAGGTAGAATGCCACTAGCCATTGCCTCAGGTGCTGTTAGTTAAATGCAGTTTCTCTATGGCTTAAATGTGAAGAAGCCAAAGAAAGCAGTCAGACTAACAATCCATCAAAACTAAAGTTCTCTTGCTGAGGCAACAACTTTTGGATTGAATTTTATCAAAGGTCTGTCCAGGTCCTCGTTTTCATGGAGGTATTTCATTTAGATACCGGTTAGAGTGAAATTAAATTAGTATTAACCTTGTCTGCACAAATGGCAACTCATAAAGGTAGATGTACCATCCTGACATGCATGGAAATGAAATGATAAATTGATACACAGAACCCTCACAGTGGATGGAGTCCTTCTAATGAGTAATTACCTGTGGTGTAACTATATCGATTGTATTTGTAGATGTCAAATGAGACTGCTGAGGATGAACTTGAAGAAATCAATCTTAAGACTTGCTAAGAGAGCAGCTTCTTACTTTCACTCGTGCTAAATCAAAAACTTCAAAAAATAACCCCACCTTTGGAAAGGATTAACCTCTTTATGATACTCGTTGGCTCTTAAGTGAGATTCCCTATGCAAATGAGAAACAGATGTGCACATGATATATTGACCTTCACTGAACTAGATAGACACAATTCCACAGCATTAACTTTTGTAGGTTTCCTTCAGCCTACAATTACTGAACTCCCCTTTGGACAATTACACTTTTCTACATGTCCATTTGGTAATATAATAGGATTTAATTCAGTGTACTTTCCTGTCCCAGTTGTCTTTTTTATTTGTCATTTTAATTTTTTTTTTTTACAATATGGGAGAAGGATCAAAAAGTGATACCTTCCATTTAGAATCATTCCAGGAGTTTGTAGATTGTGTGCTTGTGTGTGTGTGTGTGTGTATGTGTGTGTGTGTGTGTGTTTCACTGTCTGAAAACATTTGGAATCGATTATGTGACATGGGAGACACTGACACAGGACTGCCTATCATGATATACCTTCATAAGAGGAGGTACTATGCTCTATAAGCAAAGCAGAATTGAAGTAGCTCAAAAGAAATGCAAGGTGTGCACATTTTAGAGACTCCACCCCAAATGTTCACATGGACTATGTGTGCCCCACTGTGGTAGAGCACTCTGAGCTCCTATTGGGCTGATTAGACAAAGTCGGACACACCATAATTTGACTCTAACATAGTGATGTCATTTTGGTCCTTGTCTTTTTTTTTACTTTTCATTAATTCTTTTTATCTTCTTTTTTTTTTTTGGAGGCAGTTTGGGCTAAGTAACTTGCTCAATGTCACACAGCTAATAAATGTTAAATGTCTGAGGCCGGATTTGAACTCAGGTACTCCCGATTCCAGGGCCAGTGCTCTATTCACTGCACCACCTAGCTGCCCCCATTTTGGTCCTTTTCAATAACAAAGGATAAAAACCAACCAACCAATAGTTTTCCATGTGTGATGACCTAAGACAATCCTTTTTCTGGATTGTATAGCAAGATTTGGTAGTGGGAGCTCCGGGAGAACAATGGAGTAAAATGTCCTGCCTGGCATCTTCTGCTATTGGATTTCATACTATATGGGAATGTAAATTTGCTGAATTTCCATCTGTTTCAAAATTCTTCATCATTCTGGAAGGGCATTATAAAAGAATGTTGAGTTGCATGGTCTTTTTCTGAACTGTTCCATCAAAACTGGGCACTGGCAGAGGGACTGAAGCATGGCGTCCTGTGGTTCCTGAATACAATACTCATTAAAGCTAAGCCTCTACAATGCAGGGAGAGCTTTACTGACCCAAAGCTTTGCCTTATGGCAGAGCATGATCATCTTGTGTTTTCTCTTTTAATAATGAGAGGAAGAAATACACAAACTTGAAATCATTCTTTCTGTCATAAGACATGGCAGGGCAATTCATTACTAAGCAGTCCTGGTAATATTTCTTCTATACAGCAGACAAACAACAGACCAGATCAGTTCTTCATTGTCTCTGGTAGTACTATGAAAGTGAATTTACATGTTGAATTTTCACTTTTCCTCACTTTTTTTAATACATGATTTTAAAAAATGTTTTTAGATAATAGAGAAATAATGTATTTAGTTGAAGAGCTCCAAACAAAGTTTCTCTCTTCTCCATGTTCTTTCATAACATTTTTATGTGGTTAATATGGGGTAAAGTATTATTAATTAAAGTAGCAGTTCACAGAAGGTCAGTTCACTTTATAACATATCTGCCTTTTAATCCTATCCATCAATGTCATGGCTGTTCTCAGTACCATCAAAGGAGAAAGTTGGTCACCAGAGTCCATTTCTCTTGCAGCTATTTTGGTAATCTCTTGAGAAATCTGTCACGGATTGATCATATTGACAAGTCAAATAGGTTATTTGTTTTAAAGTCATCAAGGAAGTCATAGAAATACAAGCATAAAAACATTTAGATTTACAACCTACACATTTAAATATGCTGATTTGTTCAGGTGATTATGTCACAGGACCTGAGTCTAAACCTTTGCTTTGCCACTTACTACTTGTTAAACCTTGGGGAAGGTTTGTCTCTGGGCCACAATATCTTCCAATATGTTAAATGGGGAGGCTAGGCTAGATGGGCTGTAAGGCTTCTTCCATCTCTAGATCTATGAATTCTGACAGACCCTAGGGAACATCAATTCCATAAGTCTTTTTAATTAACCTAGGCCTGACCTGACAAAGATTTTGTCTTTCACAAAAAGTTTGGTCAGTGAATCACTCATTCTATTACACCTATTAAGTATGCTCCCAGATGCTTAATTTATTACAAAAATGACTCTCATGCAGGGCCAAGCTCAAAAGGAATAAGGCCATGGGTCATTCTGAAAGAGAATGAGCCTGGTAAAAATCACTGAGTGATTCCTCCAGTGCCTAGCACATACAGACAAGGGAAATCAGATTTTAAATTAAATCTGAGAAACATCAAATGGAAAAAAAAATTCACAAAAAGACCATGGGGAAGAAGAAAAGGGTGATCCCAAACCTTTGATCTGGTAGAAGTTATGGGTGGTTAGGGGAAGATTACATGGAAGCAATGTGCTGTAGTGGAAAAAGAAATAACTGTGGCCAAGGAGTTAGGAGCCCTGGGGCCTATTCCTGGTGGTCATTAAATAACTGTGTGGCTTTAGACAAATCACTCTTTCTTTCTCAGACTGCCTTATTTGAAGATGCGGTTTTCTCATCTTTAAAATGAAGGGATTGGATTGATTTTCATGATAATTGAAAGCTCTAGAATTTTTCCATTCTACATGTAAATTAGGAGAGTATCTTTAGATACCAGCAGATAACAGCTACTTTCTTTCCTCTTCCATCTTCCCTAACTCATCTCCTAGTAACTGTCAAGCATTGTCATTGGTTGTTGTTGTTGAGTCACTTTCAGTTATGTCTGACTCTCTGTGACCCTCTTTGGAGTTTTCTTTGCAAAGAAACTGGAATGGTTTTGCCATTTCCTTTTGCAGCTCATTTTGCAGATGAGGAAACTGAGACAAGCAGGATTAAGTAACTTCTCAAGGGTCACAAAGCAAGTAAGTATCTAAAGCCAGATCTGAACTCACTACAATTAGTCTTCATGACTCCAGGCAGAATACTCGGTCTACTGGGGAGCTCTCCAAAGACTAGACCATGATTAGCATTATTTTAAGAATGACTCTGCTTTTATCAGGCATATTCCATGGGTCAGTATATTAACTAACTTAACTTAGAACCAGGGGTGTTGTGAGACTCAAATGAAATGATAGATTAAAACAATTTGCAAAGCATAAAGTGCTATGTAAATGCTTATCATCATCATCATCATCATCAATCCATAATGATGAGGATAATGATAGCCCCCAGTATGATGAAGAATTTATCCCCTGGGTCTTCTACTTTGCTCTTGCTCAGTTCAAGTAGGTTTTACAGGGGAATGTAGAGGTATGCTAGTAAATGTTTAAAAACCATGTCCACATACTTTTAAGTTTAGTCTGAATTATTAACACTCTCTTAAATCTAGGCTATTGCTGTCAAAGTTATATACAAGTGGGGTCATCCTAATCCTCAAGTAAGTATCCCTGAAAAAAAACATTGACTTAGTTTTTAAGTGTAACATTATATATGCTTCTAAATACTTTTTAAAAATTTGTTTTGATAAGTATTTTCCAATTATATTTTAATCTAGTTAAGTTAGCATTCCAGCAAGGAAACATTCTGCCAAATGTTTGACAGCTCTATTCTAGACAATAAACCATACAATAAATGGACCTCTAACTTGTAGTAATCGCTGATTTCTGAGATGTAAATATTCACATCAGAAATTTAATAATCAGCTTTTGAGTTGGATGTAATATATATCCCATTTAGAATGGAAGGAAATAGTTAATATAAAGTATATTTCTACCTGTAGAAATATCTAGACAGTTTATTAACAATTGCAAATGCTCTCAAAACCAGAATGGACTTCCAGTTAAGTGGAGACAATTCAATTTCTCATTAGATCCACATGGTTTTCCATGATCCCATGACTAACAACTTCAAAAGGGAAAACAAAGGACTTGGAGAAGCAGGTCTCAGAAATGAAATTTTGATCTTCAAAAATGAGCCTGACAAAGAGGAAGAAGGGGAGCTGTCTAATGAGGATAAGGTGCCTGCATGAGGAATGACTTTGGTCACACACCTAGCAAGTGTCTGAGGCTGTGTTCAGATTCAGTTTCCTGACTCTAATTCCAAAATGATATGTTACCTCATGCAAAGTACTGTATTCTGTTCTCAGTAACACATTCTTTATCTCTAGAGACACTGGAAAATTAGAACACATATTTTGGAGAGGGTTGGGGTAGGGTGACCAAGATGATGAGAGGTTTTGAGATCATTTTGTACAAATTAAAGTAACTTGAGGAAAAAAAGATACCGGTTAAAGTAAAATAATATTTCATGGTTATCTTGGAAAAGAGGAGACTAGGATGAAATTGTAACAAGTTTACTTTTATTTTTATGAAGATTTGTTTTTATGAAATTAAATTTGCTTATTTCTGGAGACTAGAGCTTTGGTAGGGACAGCACAGAGTTTAGCTTGTTAGTTGTTCTATGTTTTTTTTCTCCTAATAATCTTTGTTAGGAATCCTGAATATGTTTACTAGTCTTACAATGGCGAACCCTGTAGGAAAATAAAGATAAACTGCTTCCACTGAATGAATGATTATTCAGATAGGGTAATCAATACCATCAGGGTCATGGAAAATCCCCAGTACAAAAGCTATGATCACATATCATAGTTGAATGCAACTATCGCAAAGGCATTGTGAGCATTCTGGCCAACATTACATCTGAGACAGATGGCACATTGATTGATCAGAAGAACAAAGTTAATGGCATGTTTATGTTACAGACTGTTAATTTTATGGGCAGTCACAAACCTATCAATACTTAAACCTGCATTGGATATGATCTGAAAAAAAATAGGAAAGAAAAAATGAGCTGAAAAAATTAGCTCTCCTTCAATTGGGATTCATTACACTTGAGTCTAATAGGTCAATGTTTAGACATGAGAAAGTTGTCTACATTTCTATGGTGTTTCCCTCATTCATTGATTCATTTATTCAGTAAACAGGCTTTTCTGGAGCTTATTGTATTCAACAGCTCATGGCTTCTCCAGACTCTGGCTATTCCCAGCAGAGTTTGGTTTTGCTTGGTATAGAGATAATTCTAACATAAATACCTCCTGACCAATGACTTGCTTCCCATCACCAGCTCAGCATGCACAATCTTGAGCATTTATCCAACAATAATTTTGTTTTGTTTTTATCACTGACTACCTAAGATCTGGAGGAATAACTGTCCCAAATAGATATACAAACAAATCTAGAAATTAATATAAGCTTACCATTTCTAAATGGATTTTTTTAGAATGAATTTTAATTTAGAAGACCTGTATTTGAGTTCTAGTTCTTCCAGGCTGTGTGACCTTGGACTGGTCACTTTTCCTCTTTCAGACTTAGTGTTCTAATCTGTAAAACAGGAATAATAATAATACCTGCATCATATACCCCAGAGAATTGCTTTAAGAAAAGTTCTCTTATCAAGTATAAAGGAATATATCAGTATTATTTATATTAGCAAATGGAGAGAAACACAAATAAATTCCCAATTTCATTAACCTTGGGGCAGGGGAAATCTAAGGTGCTAATGTGTTATTGTCAAAATTTTTATCAAACTCAGCCAAACAGAGCAGTAACAACCTTAATTGGCTAGAGAACTATAGTCCCAAGTTTGTAAAGAATTCATTGAGTGTGGTTATTATGACTTGCTGCTACCTTTAGATGATTTCCATTTGCCTCAAGTACTTCTCTCTGTCTCTCTCTGTCTCTCTCTCTCTGTCTCTCTGTCTCTGTCTCTGTCTCTGTCTCTCTCTCTCTCTCTCTCTCTCTCTCTCTCTCTCTCTCCTTTCTCTCATCCCCCCAGTTATTCAGTTTGGCCTCTTTTATTACCCTCGGTATCAATTAATCTTTGAAATGTGAACACCAAGCTATGTGTTTAATTCTACTCTTAAAAGCAGAAATACAAGTTGTCACAATACCCCTTTTTGACAAGATGATGGCCAGAATGTTTCATTCATTTGACTAATCAGGATGGGCACTGAAAGGAAGGGATTAAGCATTTATTTAAAACCTACTATTTGCTAGGCACAGGGCAAAGCACTGAAGAGTCCACTTGGAAAACAAGCTGGGGAAGCTAAAACTTGACGAGACTTTTGTTTTCCTAACTGGCAGAGAAAGAGGAGGAGGAGTTGGCAGGGTTGAGATGGGGAGGATCTTATCTTTACTAAACTAAAGACTGTTGCTGAATAATAGAAGATCATCAAAGAGGTTTGTGGAAAAATGGCCAAGAGCACTTTGTATTTGATACTGGCTCATCCAATATATTCAGTAAGAAATGACAAAATCCATTCTTCTCCCCCTTCTCTTTACAGGACTTGCCAAGACCTCTCACTGCGCTTCATTCCCATTTTTCTTTCCAGTCTACTTGCTTTACTACCAACTGGCTTTCTTTTGATTCCCCCTGCCTTTTTTTTTTAATATGGTCTAGGGTATTTTTATTTCTTCATGCTTGATAATTATTTTCTGCAGTCTCTTCTGGTCTTTGTCACCATTTGCAATGATTAGCAGTTTGCAAAAAGGTAATGAGTTTCTGTCTTTTCATCCTCCATCTCACACTCTCTTTCTCCCTTTTCTGGCACTGTATTTCAATGGTTCAAAATAGACAACTGCATAATTAAGCCAGTTAATGCCAACAGGAAAATATAATTGAACCTTCTAATTGTTGAAAGAGGGATTTTTTGGGAGGATTTTGGGGCATCAGAAAGCCTGATAACTAAGAGTTCATTGCTTTTTCAAGAAATAGGGCCATTTTTTCTGGTTAATTTCTGCTTGGACAAAAACGAAAAAGAAAATGTCCAGAAAATGGAGTTGAAGGTTAGGGGATAGAAAAGGAATGATCATTATTTTTGCATTTTCTGTTCACATAAGACTTCTTTTATTGAATATAGAAAGGGTTATTTTCTGCCAGAAATGTTTTAAAATAATTCAGAAACTTATTTTCTTAAAAATTACCCTTCCCCCACCCCTAGCTTGTCAGTGATGCCAAAAATTATACAGAAAATTTTCCCTTTAAAAATTTTCTAAAGCCTACTTGACATTCTGATTAAAACAATAGAAATAACAAAATATAATAGCGTGACTACTGGCTAATAAGTCAGGTCCTCTGGCTTCTACTGTTGGTTACCTTTTCTTCTAAGTAAACTATGAGGACTCATTTTTTTTAAATCTCTGAGAACCTAATGAGAGCATTTGAACTAAATAGTGCCCATGTTGTTTTCCAGACCCAACAGGCTACAAGGGGTCCTTTCCCTAAGTGTATCTCTCCAGGTGGGAGCAACTTGCAGCCTCAGAGCCACATGTGACCCTCTAGGTTCTCAAGTACACCCCTTTGACTGAATACAAACTTCACAGAACAAATCACCTTAAAGGATGTGTTCTGTAAAATTTGGATTCAGCCAAAAGGCCACACCCAAGGACATTTTCCCAAGACAAGTAATGTGGCATAATGGAAAGAGGACCAGTCTTGGAAACATGAAACCTGAGTCTAGAACTCTGATTTGTCATGTATTAGCTGTCTGACCTTGGACAAGTGACTCAACTTTTCTGAATCTCAGGTCCTTAATTGTAAAATGAAAGAGTTGGACTAGAAAATCCCTGAGATGTCTTTCAGGTCTAATAATTTATGATATCATATATCCTCTTAAAATATTTTAAAAACCCTCTTGATTAGGCCAAGTCTCAATAGCTATTGGTTATATTAAAAAAGGCACTTTTTTAACCTTGAAGGTCTGATTATCCATATAAAGAATACTGCTAAAGAGATTCACTTCAGCTATATTCTCCATTATTATCTCCCAAAACCTACAATTACATCCTGGTCAATGTGAATAATAAAACCCATAAAGTAGTCACAACTATTCAAATTCACTATATTTGAAATTATAATTATGCTATATGTGGTAATTGTTTCTAGCATAAACGGAAATATACAGTGTGAATTCAAATAGTTGGACAACTAAAGAGATTCATTATATGCATTAATTAGGATCTAGTTGTACACATATACTGTGTCTTTTAGTATTTGCACATAGAACAATGAGTTGATCAACAATGTAAACTGACTCTCACAACCAGATCAACAATGTAAACTGACTCTCGAAACCATAACTACCATCAGAAATGGATTGTCATCTTTTGACTATTAATGATTCCACTAGGTGCTGCATGTCTGAAGCAATGAAACAACAAGTATTTATTGAGTATCTACTGTGTACCAGACACTGTTCTATGTGTTAAGAATATGAAGATTGCTCTCAAAGTGTTACATTTTTTCCTGGGAAAAGGACATGCACCAACACAGGTTTAGATAAAAGAAATATAAAGGAACTTGGGAGAATTCACTAGCAGCTAAGGAGACCATCAAAGAATTTCGCCATAACTTTGCCCTTGAGGTGAGAGAACATTGAATAGGTCCTTTGGTATTCCCATGCTGGTTTACTATCATCCACCTTGACTGACTCACCATTAAAATAATAATTAACTAACTAAGTAAGAGAGATGAAGAAAGATGATGAAGAATACAATCACCTGGAAGACAGGAACCTCTTTTAGATTTGTCTTCTTAATCCTAGGCCCTTAGCACAGTGATTTGTGATGAATATGTGCTTATTGAGTTGAGGAATGGAAAGAAATGCATTTAATCAAGTCACCTTGACCTATTTAAAAGTTAATGATAATATGCCCTGATACTTTAACAAGGTGAAAATGCCTCAATCAATTAAATAAACATATGTGTGTATGCACATAAATGTATTTTTTAGACATTTTCAGTTATATCTGATTCTCCATAACCTTTTTTTGGATTTTCTTTGCAAAGACACTAGAGTAGTTTGTCATTTCCTTCTCCAGCTCATTTTACAGATGAATATCCTGAGGCAAACAGGATCAAGTGACCTGCCCCAGGGTCACAAACCTAGTAAGTATTTGAGATCAGATTTGAACTCATAAATATCAGTCTCCCTAACTCCAGGCTCAGTGCTGTATTCATTGTACCATCTAGCTGCCCTTATAAACATATATAAGTATAAACATGCATACATATATGTGTGTAGAAACACAGACACAGACACACACACACACACACACATACGCATCCTAGGATGAACTGGGTAAATTGGAATGGCAGTGATAGGAAGAGTGTTTGGGTTAGCCAAAGAAACTTGGATACCCCTTGTTGTGTATTCTATAAAAGAGAAGACCAGTTCAGAAACCAAGTTATTGAAACATCCATCAGAGATTAAGGTTCTAACTAGCAGTGAAAGAAAATCATGGCACGAATGATGAAAAAATGATTTCCAGCAACCAAGAGGTATGAGCCATCTTTTTGTCAGTTGTGCTCTCCTAAGCTTCAGTCCACATTCCCCTGGATTCTTTATGTACTTTTGGGACATTGTATTACAGTCTTTGGGGAGATGAATGCTTTTGATCAACTGCCTTTACTGTGCCACAGTAAACTCCCCTTCCTAGAATTTACTTTAGTCTGGCTAAATGATTCTCAGTTGATAATAATGACAGGAAGCACAACAGAGGGGCTTGTGGGCTAGATTATTTGAAATATATATTTCTCCCACCCCAAACTCCTAATGAAAACTCTTATATCTTGGAGGAAATATACATGGGGACACAGTTCATTGGGGGGTAAGTGATAATCCATATAAGTTTTTCAGGGTACGTGCACATGCTACAGAAGAAAAGGGAAGGAAGGAAAAATGGGCAAAGTTACAATTAAGGAGAAAGATGAATTTGGAATACATGGACCATAACTGGAATCCCAGCTCTACATTTGCTACCTCTGTGGTTGTGGGTCTGATCTAATCCTCTTTCCTTATTTATGAAATAAATGGGGGGGGGAGGGGATGGTCAAGAGATGCCAAACATATGACCCACCCAGTCATATGCAGCCCACAAGCCTCCTCAGTGCATTAAAATGTAGTTGAGAGCCTTCTGGGCGACCTTGGCCCGGCTCCTGCACCCGCGTCCCGGCTTCTTCCCGTCCGAGTCCGCGCCCCAACACCGCCATGTCCGCGCTGGCCCTGTGCCTGCTGAGCGGCCTGACGCGCCCCGCCCGAGGTCTCCTGCGTGTGCCCCGCGCGCCCCTGCACGCGCGGCCGCCTGGGAGGAGCTGAGTCTGCTGGACTAGGCCATTGGCATGACTGCCAGCTTCCTGTGCCTGCTGCTGCCCGCCGGCTGGATCCTGTCCCACCTGGGCAGCTACAAGAAGAAGGAGTGAAGGCGCGGCCTCCTCACCGCCTCTGGACCACGTGCGCTCCCCGCTCCTCACCTGCCCCGCACCCGCGCCCCGCGATCATGGCCGCTTGGCCCGGCTCGGGCCCTCCGGCAGGAGCCCTCCCGCACGTTTCAATAAAGTCCATTGAAACCTGGGGGGGAAAAATATAGTTGAGAAACATTTAATAAAATAAAATGTAGTAAAGGTCGATAATAGGGGCAGCTAGGTGGCACAGTGCCTAGAGTACAGAACACTCATCTCTGTGAGTTCAAATCTGGCTTCAGACACTTACTAGCTGTGTGACCCTGGATGAGTGACGAGTCACATAGTGCTGTTTGCCTCAATTTTCCTAATCTATAAAATGAGCAGGAGAAGGAAATGGCAAGCTATTCCAGTATCTTTGTGGGGAAAAAAAAGGAAAAAAAAACCCTAAATGGGGCCATTAAGAGTCAGTTTTGACTGAAACAAGGGAGCAACAACAACAAAGAGGTAGATAATATTAATATGGAGTTTTCTACTGCAAAAATCTGCCCATAGGGATCCTTATGTATGGTTTAGTGCCCCCCGTTTCTATATGAATTTGACCCCCTGGATTAGATCACAGAATTATGGAATCTTGAGAAATGGAAGTGACTTCAGTAGCTATCTCATCCAATGAATACATGGAATCAACTCCAAGGTCCTGTACAGTTCTACTTCTATCATCTTATGATGCCAAAGGGAATGAAATTAAGGACTAAGAAAAGATGGATATAACCACTGAAGCTGATATTAAAAAAAATAAGCACAAGTAACAGTAGCTTGAATATGTTGATGATCCTTTCACATATGAACTATCCATTATTAACCACATTCAAGATACTGCTTGTTCTCTGCAGGAATTTTTGCAGCCTTCTGGGCATATGCTAAACATCTTGCCAGTAGATTGCTTACTAGTTTTGTAACAGTCCCATTTTGGATAGTTACAGGAAATATGACTTGGAAATGGGTCCAAAGGTAATTTACTATAGATCTCAGTTGGGAAAGATTAAACTTTTAATCAAATAACTAAAATTCCTACTATATAAAAATCAAATGGGTTCATGCCTTTTCCACTTCCGGAGAAATTGGTCAAGTAAAAAGGAAAAGAAAGTCCATATAATGAAACTAATCAGGGTTGCATAAACAATTTGGCAGTAATATTAAGACATTTCCTCAAGAGAAGCCCTCAGACATATATTCCCTGGTGAAGAGCTGGCCCTGTAGAAGTCATCTTTATTCTTGTATCCTATAGTATTATTTTCCTTCCTCTGTGACTGCTCCCCACCCCCATCCTCTGACTCCCTCTCTCCAGATACCATTCCCCATAATGTTTTACCCTATGTTCCTTGTAGTGAGGAGAAGGCTTTAATTGGAATGAGACCTGTGTTAAATTAAAAAAAAAAAATTATTGAAATGATGGCTACATTAGGACTCAGATTCCACTTCAATAAAATGAAGGAATTAGATATGGCACAATTGAAAGAATGCTGGAGTCAGGAAAACCTGAGCTCAAATCAGGCTTCAGATACTTAACACCTGCGTGACCTTGAATATTGTCATTTAACCTTTTTGCCTCAGTTTACTCATCTGTAAAATGGTATATATAAATATATTTTGCTATTCATAATATACAAATATATTTTATATTACATATAATATAACATTATATATAAATACACATACTTCCATATATATATGTATATATATGACATATATATATACACACACATATATAGGTCCATACATCTCAGAGCTGTTCTGAGGATCAAATAAGATTGCATATGTAAAAGGGTTAGTAGAATGCCTGACAAACAGTATATAACTGCTATTGTGGTTATTATTTTTATTGCTATTCCTTTCAGCTCCAGGTCTTTGGTCCCATGATCCTTCCCCCTAGTGTAGCAAACAGGCTGGCTACATCTTCTTTTAGTACCCTTGCTTTTTAAAACCCTCCCCAGAGTTACAGAACTTTGCCAGCTGGAATGCAGCCCCAACTCTAAATTAAGTCTTTAGACCCTGGAATAGCCTACATTGTTGTTGTTGTATTTTTTTTTTCCTCCACCCCCTCCCTGGGGCATGTTTCCTTTATCAATGATCAAACTGGTTGCTGTTCTATACACCTTCATTCCCACTTTGATTCTATGATGGATTCTTGAGATTATATCTGGTAATTTAAAGTAAAAAAAAATCCCTGCTTGAAGAGAGCATGAACCTGGAGATTAAAATCATATCACAGAAAAGGTGACTATTCTAATTATTTTACAACTGGACATCATTGATAAGTGTGGGGAAATGAAGAACTTTTTAAATAGTTGTTACATAGGACTTTTCCACTGTGAATTTAAGTGTAAAAGTTGTTGAAATTTCTACTGGACTTAGCTTCCTTAACTTTTTTTTTTCTTTTTGGAGGGCAATTGGAGGTCAGTGACTTCCCTAAGGTCACATGGCTAGTAAGTGTTAAGTGTCTGAGGCCAGATTTGAACTCAGGTTCTCCTGACTCCAGGGCTGGTGCTCTACTCACTGAGCCACCTAGCCACCCCTTAACTTCCTTATCTGTAGAATGTCTATACTTATATTTGTATATGTTGCTTTGAAACTTTGAGAACCTGTGCAGAAAACCAGCATATTACTGAGTCAGACATAAGAGACAGGATACCAAAAAATTCATCTTAATTTAAAATTTGTGCAAGGACCAGGGATTGGGACCAACAATCATTATGGTGATAGTTGCCATCATGGAGTGTTTTCTTATCTTATGTTAATATACATTAACTACAACCTTCAGAGTATCATGGATATAGCACTAGAAGGGATTTCAGAGGTCAGACCCACCTTGACATTTCTCAAGGAAGGAAACTGAGGCTCAAGGAGATGATTGATTTGTACAAGATCACATAAGCATCAAGGCTAAGAGGAAAGATTTGAACATAGGCCCCCTTCTCTTGGTGTTAATGTTTTTAACATTGTCCACAGTCATGGATAATAACTCTAATACAACTTTGAATATAATAAATGCATCAGAGAGTGTCAACAGAGGATAGTATTTTCAGGAATGAGTGGATGAATGAAAATATCTTATTTCATTAATTATTTTATTAATATTTTATTATGTGTCAAATGTTATCAACTACTGGGTATAAAAAGAGAAAAGCAGCACAGTCCCTATTCTCAAGGAGCTTATGTTCTAACTGGGGAAGAAAATATTATATATATATATATATATATATATATGTGTGTGTGTGTGTGTGTGTGTGTGTGTGTGTGTACATTCATATATACATTGGAGTACAAGTATACCTGTGTGTATATATGATGCATGTATACTCTGTATACATGTATACATACATACATTGTGTTTATTGAAGTACAGAGTAGACAGTACCATTTCCAAGTGAGGTGATTAAGAAGGTTTTATGGAGAAAATAATACTTGAGTTGGGTTGGAAGGAAAATTATAATTTCAATAAGAATGGATGTACAGTGAGCCTAATCATGTGGGACAGACTATTCAAATATACATGGAGGAAAGAAGAACAAGATGAGGAAATAAACAGGAATCCAATTTGGCTGAAATATAGAGGATATGAAGGGTATGGCTTGAAATGACTGATAATTTTGTTAATGACTTGAAATCACATGATAGAAGTCTCTTTCGTTGTGGTTGTTGCTGTTGAGTCACGTCTGACAGGTGATCCCATGACCCATAACATGCCAATACTGTCCATGTGCTTTTCTTGGCAAGGCTACTGGAGTGCTTTGCCATTTCCTTCCCTGGTGGATCATAGCAAACAGAGGTTAAGTGATTTGCCTAGAGTCACATGACTAGTAAATGTCTGAGGTTGTAGCACCAATGCAATATTCACAGCACTGATAGTGAGTATGTAAGTATGCAGGCATAGTGCTCAATAACAAAATATAACAGACTCTCCATATAGAAAACAGAAGCAAAACATTTATTCAGACACCAGAAAACCAAATCCTGAAACCAGAAAACTGAATTTATCATAGTAGCAAGAAGTTAATAAGCCATAACACCACCAAAAGCCACACCTTCCTTTAGCCTTCACAAAAATTAACACTCACAAGCCTAGCTCTCTGCCTGCGTATATCTCCTCCCTAGGTCCCTAACTGCTCTGACTCCCAACTTCCTGTGGGCTCTGCTCCACCCTTCAGCAAACTCTTCCCACCACAGACTTCATGTGATTTCTTTCAGCCTATTGGGGAAGGTCTTCAAATACCCTTAGGCTTATTAAGGGGTAGGGAAGATCTTCAAATTCCCATTACCATTACAAATGTAAGATCTGAACTTAGGTTTTTCTAATTCCAGGCTCCTCTATTGAGCCATATAGCTGCCACTGTAGATGTCAGTAAAAAAGGCATTTCCATTTTCTTTTATAAACAATGAAGAGTCACTGAATATTTTTGAGGAGAGGAGTGATGTAATTCCATCTATGCAATAAGATTATTTTGTCAGCATTAAGAAGGTTGGATTGCAGATGTGCAGTGACTAGTATCAAGGAAACCAGATAGAATTTTATCATTACTCTACTCACTAGCATCTAGGTGACACAGTGGATAGAGCACTGAACCTGGAGTGAGAAAGACTTGAGTTCAAATCTACTCTTAGATACTTTATTAGTAATCCTGGACAAGTCACTTAAAGTCTATGTGCCTCCGTTTCCTTTAAAATGGTGACAACGGCACTACCTCCCAGAGTTTTTATGACAGTCACATGAAACGCTATTTGCAAAATACTTAACATGTTGCCTGGCACATAGTAAGCACTTAATACATGGTTTTCTTCCCCTCCCACCAATTCAGTCAAACACATAATGAGGACCTAAACTAAGGTGCTGATAGTAGGAATGGAAAGGACACATGAGATATTGCTCAATTAAAATCAATAAACTTGGGCTCCCATTTAGATATTGGAATAAGAGAGAGTAAAGAGTCAACCTTGTCTCTGAGGTTTCAAACCATGATGATTAAGAGGGTAATGGCAGTCTCTGTGGAAAAGGGAAAGTTAGAAGGAGATGCAGATTTAGGGAAGATGTTGCAGAGCTCAGTTTGGAATATAGGAAGTTTGAAGTTTTATTAGGAACATCTAGTGGAGATCAAAGAATCACAGGTTTCTCAAAGACCACCTAGCCCAACCTATTCAATCACCCAGAAATTCATCTCCACTGCCTCAAACTAGTGATCAATTTCCATCTGAAAGTATCTGTAAAGAAAGAATCTACTCTCTCTGAAAATAATCTATTACCCTAAGTACATTGAATTTTTAGGAAGTTCTTTTTTTTTTCTTTTCCCTAAAATTTAAATTTGTCTTTTTGCAATCTTTGCTTACTAATTCTAATCCTGCTCTGTGGGGCCATGTGGAACAGACCCTATTCCATAATTCTTTTTTTTTTCAAATATTTGAAAATAACATTCCTTTTTTTCTTAATTCTTTTCCTCTCTAGGCTGAAAATCCAGTTTCTTCATATGTCATGGTCTTCTAGTATGCTCACAACCTTGCCTATCCTGTCCTGAACATGCTCCTACTTGTCACTAAACTTCTTAAAATAGGGTGCTCATAACTGACCTCTACAGTCTTGAAATGGTCTGTCAAAAGCAGTATATAGCAGCAGTATGATCTCTGTCATTCTGACCACTGCACTTCTTTTAAAGTGGTCTAGGTTAGTTTTGAGCTTTCATATGCCATATTATATGATCACATATAATTATCACACATGCAGTTCACTCAAACTCCAAATCTTTTTCACATGGACTGTAATTTAGCCATTGTATCTCCTATCTTATCTTTAGGAATTTAATTTTTAAAATCCAAAACATAGAACTTTATATTTGTGCCTATTAAATTCCATCTTCTCAGATGTGACCTATTAGTTTAGTTTTGCTGAAGCATATTTGGATACTAACTGACATCCTATTTGCTAGCTTCCTGTAATTTTCAGATGGGACAATGAACTTTCTATGGACTCATTTAAATCATATGGGAAAATCGTGAATATCACAGGGTCAAGAACATATTCCTGGTTTCCTCTAATATTCTCATGCAAGTTGTTTTTGATTCCTTAATAGCTACTTTTCCTCTGATAACGAAATCTTTTTCCTAACATTTGTGTACAAAGATGACATGAGAGTCTTCCCTAAATACTTTTCCATAATATATGATTAATGTATTGTATACAGCTGGAATGTGGGATTTATTTCAGGTGAGAAATTTGAAAGTTATTTACATAGATATTGGATAATCGTAATACATAAATCTCTAAGGGAGAAAAGGAATTTACTGAGAGACAAGAAAAAGGTGAAGGATAGAGCATGATAGTAAATGATTACACTTACCAGATAGAAGGATGAATATGTGCAGGAGACTAAGAAAGTCTAATCAGAGAGGAAGAGAGAAAATCAGAAAGAATTTTGATCTTGTAATCAAAGAGAAGAAAGGATGTCTGAGAAAAGATGGACAAGAGTAGCTATTCCTAAGGAAATATTTTATTTGGCAAAAAACGGGGTGATATGTGACCTTGGACAGAATAATTTCACTTTCATGATGTTGACAGGAGGCAGACTACAAAGCACTGAGGATACAGTATATGATAAGGAAGCAAAGACAATGAACTTTCTATTAGTTTGTTATTGTAGAAAAAAAATAAAGTTAAAAGTTAGATAAATAAAGAGATGGAATCAGGGTGGAGAATAGTTATTTTGTCTGTATGTCTACTTTAGGAAGGGGACAATAGATTTTTGGCATTGAGAAAGAAATCCTTACAGAGGGCATGACTGAAGATATAAGATGCAATGGTGTCGATAAAGTAGAAATGAGCTAATGGGATCATGGGAGCAGTTAGGTTGGCATAATGTATCGAGCACCGGGCTTGGAGTCAGAAAGACTTAAATTCAAATCAAGCCTCAGAAACTTACTGGCTGTGTGACCTTGGATAAGCTGCTTAACCCCGTTTGCCTTAATTTCTTCATCTGTAAAGATGATTTGGAAAAGGAAATGGAAAACTGCACCAGTATCTTTATCAAGAAAACTCCCAATAGGATCATGAACAGTTTGATACAAGTGAAATAACTGAGCAACAAAACTGAGATCAAGGGAAATAACTCACTGGGGAGGCTCAATGAGGGAGACTAGTCTTATCCTTTGAGAATAGAGATGATAGCTGAAGACATTAAAAAAAAAAACAACTCTAAAGTGTGTGCAGAGACAAGGGAGTTCACAGAGGGCCTCAATCCTCCCAGTGCAAGAGGGGGAAAAGGCTATTTATTAAAGAAAGGAATGAGATAGGGAGAGAGTAAGGAAAGAAGTTTCAGACTAGAGAGTAAGAAAAGGAATTTCAGATCAGCTTTTTGTAGGATTTTAGAGAGGGAATCAACAGTCAGGTAAATAAAAGTTTGTCAATGAAGTGGAAGGAGACCAAATAAAGTTAGATAGTATGAACGTGTACTGGAACAAGTAAGCAATTATGTGGCTCCCTCTTGTGAGACTCTGTTTTGGGTTATTGGAGCAAGTGAAAGATTATGGAGCAGGAGGAGTGTCCATTCCCCAGGACTATGCATGAGTGGGATAGGAGCAACAAATGAAAAAAGGGGCAAAAGATTCAACAAAATGATAAACTACATGGTTAAGATTCAGAATGAGGGTGATAGACTGAGAAAGCAAAGAGCGTATGAGGTTATAATGTTGGAAGAGTTCTTTCAGGAGGAGTGTGTTTCTGGTAGAGATGATAGGATGAGAGATTGTAGTCCGAGACGGAGTTTCAATGTTTAAGAACTCAAAGGCAGTGTATTTATTGATTGACAAGAATATGTTATATAATTGGACTCAACAAATGCATTACAACAAGGATAACATTGTAATAGTGATTACTGAACCCATGATTTTTTTAGGACCAAGTCTACCCTGTTAATATAGCCTTTCCCCCTCCACCATGAATTGTATTTCTCTTTCCTTAAAATATATTTTAAATCACAAAGAACATAGAATCTTTATATCCTCACCAAAATTCTTCCTCTTGTCCACCTCTCCCTTCACTACTGAGACTTACGAACGTAGAATGGATTTCTGCTTCCACTGCAGTGATGTAATTTACTAATTTACTTATGTTATCATGTCACACTTATTTTGAGAATCTATCATATTCTCCCAGTCAATGTCAAATCAAGCTCCAACCTAGCCCAAGATATTGCATGGACTTCATTTCTTGTAGTCACATTATCTAAACCCATCACTCTAGGGCTACACTAATAAGCTCACTTATGTGTCCATACAAATGTACTCAGTATGTACTTTCTGATCTTGCTTTTCTCACAAGTCATCTTCTCATCCTTTCCATCAGAGTCCCTCCCATCCTTAGAACTCATGCTCAAATTAATTTTCTTCCAGAAGCTTTTTGTGATTGTTTCCAACGACTAACAGCCACACACCATCCCAGAAAGCAATCTAGCAGAAACAACTCTTTGATCATCATGTTGATAAAATATTGGAATGGACTATTAAGGGACTCTATGGCATCTCTGTCCCTGGAAAGCTTCAAGAAGAGAAGAGAAAACAATTTGTCCCCAAAGGCTTAGACATGCACTTACCTAAAGGCAAGACCAACTAATTTCTCAGGGTTCCTCCCAGATCTATTATTCTGTAATTTACACTATAAAGTGCCTCACATTTCCCTTTATTTTCCATGGTTCATTTGGAGATGTGTTCTCATATCTCCTGCTGTCACAGTAAGAGGTAAACAGTTAGAGGAAAACCACATATATGTTCCTGGAAGAGTTCTATTAATGTGAGTCTCCTGAGACTATATAATGAATTCATTCTCTACTTTTCTAGTATCACCACATAATGTAATAAACCTGTAACACAAATGAAAAAGACCAGAGATTAGGGAAGTATTGTAAAAAAGTTCTTTGGCTCTAAAATAGAGGTAACAGGTACTGTCACTGAAAAATGTTTAACAACCAACTCTCCAGGAAAACAAAGCAAAACAAAACAAAACCTGGAAGCATGGCACTTTTTAGTTTAGTCTGCATCATTAACATTTTCAACATCATTTTCTTAAGTCTAGGCAATCACCAAAACAATAAATCAAGACCTAATTCATAACGTTTGCTGATTTCCAAGGCATAAATGCTCATATGGAAAATTGAACAATTGGTTCTCCTGGGCTATACTGAGCTGGTTTGAGAAGCTAAATAGATATCTTTCTGACAATCTAAATAGACTCATTATAAATACTATAAGCCTCAACGTGTAAAATAATTATTATACTATGAATAGCCAATAAGTGAGTGCAATTAATTCACTGCTACGAAAATGTAGTCATGCTAATTAATTAAGTTCTAAAATCAGAAGCATGGGCAAAAATCAACATATACTTGTTTTGTTTAATGAACAAAAAATAAGTAAAACATATTCTATTTCACCTATTGTGAAATAGAACATGATGTGTTTTCTCATTACCTTTAATATCATAACTGAATACTTCAAGAATCACATATGCCACATTCTAGCTAATCAACTAAACTTGAGTAGTTAAACTACATATGGAGAAGAGGAAGCCTACCAAATAAATTTATTGCCCACATGAGATTTAGTCAGCCTATGTTTTTGTTCTTGAGTTGTTTTACAGTCATGCCTAACTCTATAATTCCATTTGGGATTTTCTTGGAAAAGATATTGTTGTGGTTTGCCATTTCTGTCTCCAGCTCATTTTACAGATAAGGAAACTGAGGCAAATAGGGTTAAGTGACTTGTCCAAAGTCACAAAGCTAGTATGTATCTGAAGCTAGATTTCAATTCATTAAAATAAGTCTTCTTGACTCCAGGCCTGCCCTGCCTCTCTGTCATGTGCCACCTAGCTGCACCCCTATCCTATGTTAGTTGGTATTTATGAAGGGGGTATCAGGACATTAGATTAGCATTCCACTTTCACATTGCTACTGCAGAAAAATATCACTGATCAATTGCATTCTTCTACTATCTACTAAAAAGGCCTTAGGTTAATACTCTACCTATTCATTTATGAAGAGAGATAAAAAAATGTCTATTTTTTCCCCTCTTTCTGCCTGATCCTCTGTTATTGCAGAATCATGAAAATAAACCACCTGTACTAGCTAAACAGTTGGTTTCCAGATGTTCCCAGCTTTAGCTGTCTACAACTTAAGGAATGTAGGAAAATGGGGGTGGAGGCAGCAGCAAAACATATTAATTCCACCTCACCTCAGCCTCTTCCCCAAGGTCCTTATTATCAAGGAAAACATCACATTATACAAACTCAGTTTGTAAAAAGAATGGGGAGAGGGGAATCTTCCCTTCATGGTTTTGTATTAGTTGCTTGGCAAGGTCAATTTCCACGTGTTCCCCTCCATCTAACCTCCAGCACACAAAATCACACACACACACACACACACACACACACACACACACACACACACACACACACTTCCCCCAAAGCAGAGAAATTATTTTTTCTCCAGTTTTCCAAACACTGTCATGACACGTTCGGGCATTTATATGCTCACCCTGTATTTCTATGAGAAAAATGAAGCCCAGTGTAAATACATCCTATTACTGACAATGTGATCTAGTGTTAAAAGTACATGTTGCGCTTGAAGTGAGGAAGATTTGAATCCAAATATATCATCATATATTTACTAGCCCCATTATGCTAAGCAAGTCACTGAGCTGATCTTAGTCATATTTTCCTCATCTGTACAATGGAAATATTTATGTCTGTAGTACTTGTTGTGAGATTCAGAAGAGAGACAATGTATATAAAGAGCATTGCCAGCCTGATGAGAAATAAATGCCAGCCATTATAATAACCTATTTTCTGACTTTTTTTATTTACAAAATTCCAGGTTCAGAAATAGTCTAATTTACAATGCAGATTGCTACCACTCTTTCAGTGACCACAGTGAAGTGGTTTTTAAGACTGACAGTATTTTTGCACTTCAAGTTTATAAGAATGCAGGAGAGAAAAGCCCCTTTTGCCCTGACTGCATTGTTTTCTATGTCCATGTAATAGTCATCATTTTCCCTGAAGCTACCTTTGCAAGCCACTAAAGATATTTCTGCTGATGCAAAATGATTACCAAGGCCTTCCTTCCAGAGGGCTTTAACTGCCTCCAGCACTTAACTAATGATGCCCCCACAATTTATGCTGGCCAACAATTTGGGTTAAGGTCAACATTCAGTCATTTGGGAAGAATAGAGTATTTACTTCCTTATCCCTCTCACTCAACAGACCTTACAGGGTTACGACCACATGGAGAGGTAGTAATTGTTTCAGTTACTAATTCTGATTTGGATCATATACAAAACTATTTCAGCTGTTTTCCATATTCTTCTAATGAAATATGTATGGTAACTGTCTCATTAATGAGTATATTTCTGGCCAGACCTAGTCTATGGGCAGACACTCAAATATGCCATAAGATCCTTCAAATGGTGAAGACTATAACATGTACACGCCTTCATATGCCCATGTGAAAATCTAACCTATTCCTAGTTTAAATGTGATAACATAAAAAATTACTAAATCAATACATTTATCCCTTAGGTGACAATTCTGTGAAAGAGGTTCCTCAATTAGGGTTTCTGGTGCATTTTATTATTTCCTTATCCAAGGCAGAAAGAGTTTCATGCAAATGATTCCTGGATGTGTCCCATGCAGGATGGTCAATATAAAAGAATTGTCTTCTGGAAAAGACCTTTGTTTTACCCATAATGGAAATCCTTTAAAAATGGATAAAACACATTGAGGATTTGGATATGTATGTATAACTTGATTTTCTTAGTCACGTCTGATTCAAAAAAACAAACCAATGAAGAATATTAAATGTTTAACGGTATGATTTAAGCAGAAGTGGATAATGCCAGTCATTTTGGAAAGGAATTTGGAAGTATGTTGAGAAAGTCACCAAACAATTCACACCCTTTAAAGCAACTATAACAACAATAAGTCTATACCCCCAAGAACTAGAAAAAAATGTGGAAAAGTATATAAGTAATCAAAAACAGGTACGGTAGCTCTTTTTATAGTAGTGAAAAACTGGAACCCTAGAGTCTGTTCCTGCTGGAGAATAATTAAACAAACTGTGACATGAGAATATATTCAATGTTATTGCATTATAAGAAATGATAAAATAGACAATTTTAGAAGAAACCAGGAAGCACTTTATGGATTGTTACAGAGACATAAGCAGAACTATGAGAACCATTTATTCACTAAAACAATTTTATAAAAGAAAAGAGTTTTGAAAAATTTTAGGACTCTGACAAACACCATGATGAACCACAAATCCAAAAGAATGAATGAAGATGAAATCTGATGCTCACCTCCTAACAGAGTAGATGAACTTCAAACATAAAAAGGTTATGCATTTTTGGCCATAGCTAATTTATGAATTTTTTATTATTTGCTTAGGGAGCTATGTATTGAGGCCTTTGTTTTTCATATTCGGTTGTATATTTTAATTATTGTTTTGTTTTTCTTTTAATTTGGGATATTTCTTTAAATGGGAGGAACATATTAATGAAAATACTTATTAATTCCTTTTTCATTTACTTATTTTTTTAAAAAAATGCTTTATTAACTTCTGTTTTACATCATTCATTCCCTCCAGATTTTGAGTTACAATCATTTTCCCCCCATTATTCCCCTACACAAACTCCCAGAATAGCAGTCCCACAAGATATCACTTCCTCCAATCTGCTCTCTCCCATACCTTCTCACATACCCCCTTCGACTTTTCCATTAGAGGAAGGTGAATCTCTGTGTCCCAATGGCTTCACATCTTATCTCCCAATTATAAGCAAAAGAGTATTAATAATAGTATTTATATATATTTGAAACATTTAATGTTAAGACCTCGACTTTCAGATCCATTTCCTTCCTCCCTTGTCACGCATTTCCTCTGGGGAGATAAGCAATTCAGTATGTGTTGTACATGTCTAGCTATGCAAAATATTATCCTCGTAGATATATTGTACAAGGCTGCTTATAATTCCCTCCCACTCATCCCACCCACCACCTGGTCCATTCCCCACATGATCCTTTCCCTCTTCTATAGTGGGTACTTCCAACTACACCTCCCCCCAAGGATGCCCTCCCATCCATCATCCCTCCTCTCATCCCCCTCCCCCCTATTCTGCTGCAGGCTGAGATATCCCATTTAGTATGTATGTCATTCCCTCCCTGAACCAAATTCAATGAGAATGTGGTTTTGCCATTTTTGCCTTCCTATTCTCCCCCTCCCTTGCAACCACTTCCCTTGCTTCTTCTACATAAGATAGTATACCCTACCCTGTCTCTCCCCATCTCCTCTTGCCACTTTCCTCTCTCACCTCATAATTTCATCCCTTGAGTATTCTCCCCTCCCAATAAATTCAACCTATGCCCTCTATCCATATATAACGGTAACCATCTACACACACATTCACATATGTATTCATATGACCACACACCCTTCTTCCATTATTTTCATAGTGAGAAAGATATCTTCAGTCACAGTTATTGCTTTTCCCTGAAGGAATGTAAATAGTTCAGCTTTGATAAGTTGCTTTTGATTTCTTTTCCCTGATTACCTTCTCAGGCACCTCTTGCTTCTTGTGTCTGGATGTCAAAATTTCTATTCAATTCTGTTTTTTTCCTCAAGAATGCTTGAAAGTCCTCTATTCCACTGAATGACCATATTTTCCCCTGAAACAAAATACTCAGTTTTGCTGGGTAGGTGACCCTTAGGTTCATTCCCAGTTCTTTTGCCCTCTGGAATATCATATTCCATGCCCTTCGATCCCTCAGTGTAGAAGCTGCCAGGTCCTGGGCTATTCTGATTGTGTTTCCACAATATTGAAATTGTTTCTTCCTGGCTGCTTGGAGTATTTTCTCCTTGATCTGGGGATTCTGGAACCTGGCTATAATATTCCTAGGAGTTTTCTTTTTGGGATCTTTTTCAGGAGGTGATCAGTGGATTCTTTCAACCTCTATTTTGCCCTCTGGATCTAAAACATCAGGGCAATTTTCCTTGAGAATTTCTTGAATGGTGATTTCTAGGTTCTTTCTTTGATCATGGCTTTCAGGTAGACCAATAATTTTTAAATTGTCTCTCCGGGATCTATTTTCCAGGTCAGTGGTTTTTCCCATGAGATATTTCACATTGCCTTCTAATCTTTCATTTGTTTGGATCTGCTTAACAGCATCTTGATTTCTCATAAAGTCATTAGCTTCCATTTGCTCCAGTCTAACTCTGAAGGAATGAATCTCCTCAGTGAACTTTTGAGATTCTTTTTCCATCTGGCAAATTCGACATTTTTAAGGCATTCTTCTCCTCATTTCCCTTTTGGGCCTCCTTTGCCACTTGAGTTAGTCTATTTTTTAAGGTGTTGTTTTCCTCAGTCAGGCTGTTGACCCTCATTTCATACTTTTCCTGCATCCTTCTCATTTCTCTTTCCAATTTTTCCTCCACTTCTCTTATTTGATTTTTAAAGTCCTTCTTAAGGTCCTCTATGGCCTGCAACCCGCTCATGTTTTCCCCTGGGGCTTTTGGAGCAGGACTTCTGACCTCACAGTCCTTTTCCTGCTCTATGCCCCCAAAATAGGTGTCTAGGGTTGCATTTTTCTATTTCCTTTGCCTTGGCATGGTGCCACTTAATTACTTGACTTTTGGGCTTGTTGCCACACTCTGGCTTTAAGGCCAGATAGAGGAATTTTTTCCCGAACATGTGGGGGGCAACTTCCGTTTCTGGCAAGCTATAAACCCACCCACGACTTCCACCCTAGATCACAATCCAGATCCAGGGAGGTTAAAGCAAGAGAGATTAGCCCCCAAGATTGATCGCCGGATCTCCCTACAATTCGCAGGCTGGGAGCTGGAGCTGCCTCTGAAAACTACAAAATGGCATGTCTCCTCAGTGGCTTCTAGCCTCCAGGGGAGGGAGCTGACACATTCTCCAAATACTGGTCCCAAAGTCCATAGGACACTAACATCTTACTTTGTCCTAGGCATGTCTATGTTGATAATTCTGGAGTCGCCACAGCTGCTGGTGTTCTGGGGTCTCTCCACTCAGCTGCTGGCCCTGCCGCCCTGGGGCTAAAACCTCGGCTCATGGGGACCTGGGCTCCGCTCAGCTCGGCTTCCCATGCTCTGCGCACTGCACACTGCCGGCTGCCAGACACCTGCGCTGGTCCTTCCTGCAGGGCTTCTGGGCTGTCCTCAGTGGGAGGTTATCTTCTCTGTGTTGTTCTTTGGGTGCTGGAGCTCCAGAAGTTGTTCCTAGTCCCCTTTTACATAGTTTGGAGGGAGTCTGGGGGCAGAGTGGCTTGGATGAGCTGTTTCTACTCCGCCATCTTGCCTCTGCCCCCTCAATACTTATTAATTTCAAAATTAAAATAATGAAAAAATTTAAAAGTGAACTATGAAGAGCTCCTAACATTAAAACTTCCAGTAGATATAGCTCAACATAATATAGGATTCACAGTAGTAGTGGCTCAGAGTCAGTATTCAATATTTCTCTTGCAAGCTTAGAGAGAAGTTTGGGGTCATAAACAATGAACGATGTTCAATTAACTTCTATTCAACAAACATGTACTAGGTATCTAATATAGGATATATGCAGGGGACTGATTTGGGAGCTGATTCAAAAGAGAGAAATTAAACATTCCCTGCCCTTGCGGGCATTGAATTCTACTAAACAGACATGAATAGTGCACAAATAAGGAAACACAACTTCCCTACAAACCACAACTCAGTTCCAGTTGAAGGCTTCTCCTTATTAAGAGTTTGCAATTGACACAAATTGATCAGGTTAGGGAGTAGAGCCAGATGTTCTATGTCTTGCCTCTTGGAGAAAATGAAAGAAATTCTTTGTCACAAGGGTGAGTGTTCATGGCAGCTCTGCTACAGAGGTGATGATGTTTTTGACTTATAAGCATGTGGTTCCTTGGAGTCCTCAGATTCTGTGTAGATGAGCACAGCAGCAACCGTGAGGGGTATTGTGATGGTGGTTTAGTTTTATGAGTATGCCAGCTTCTATTCAGAAATCAGCAACTGCTTGACACACTGAAACAGGCTGTCATGCTATACTATCAAATCATTACTTTCTAGTGGGCATCCAAGTAAATAATGATAACCAATTAGTAATCAATAATGATAATTCAATCAAGCAGCTATTTATGAAGTGACATAATGTGCCAGGGACTTGGGATATAAGGATTGATCCCTGCCTTCAAGGTACTTGCATCTAGTCAGGAAGGATAATAAGAAATAGATTCAAGGAGATTTGAGAAGAAGGGGGACAGACCTCTCTTATAAGGTGCTTTGGGGGTAATACTTGAAAGAAAATAGAGATTTTTAGAGATGAAACTAACACTGTCATAGTGCTTTTCATACATTTTCTCAATTGATCCTCACAACAACCTTGTTAAGTAGGCACTACTATCTATCCCTATTTTGCAGATGAGAGACTTTTTTCGTTTGAGAGTTTACTGTTATCCCACAGTCAGTAGTACAGAAAACAGAATTCTAACTTTCTAAATCAAAGTATAATACTTTTTGCCACCATAATGTCTTGTAGCAGCCTTTCCATAGTAATTTCAGTAGATCAGTGATGGTTGTCCTTTGTTAAAGAAAAAAAAAATGTGGTGGAAATTCATTACTCCCAGAATGGTTTAGGACTCTTGCTTTGTTTTTAGAGAAGTCACATTATAGATGGCATTTACCTTACCTTTTCAAAGGATGTATACCATCACTATTGATGCAGGAAGGAGTACAAGCGAACCTAGAAATCTTGACTCCACGTTTCTATTTTTGTACTCAGATATGTAATGCACTAAAATGATACAGAATTTTCAGGTCTTTTTCCAACCTCATCTAGCATTGATCATATAAAAACTGAAATTCCATACTTGAAATCCTAGAAAGCAGGATCTCTCCAAGAAGAACTGAAGCAATTCAACGACCATGGAATTTCAAGTGAAAGAGGGACTCCCTGTGGATGGAAGGCTAGTCCACGTGGTCCTATTTACAGATAGTATTATATTGATTAAATCAAGGCCAAAAACATTGCAAAGTCTCTCAACTAAGACCCGTAGTCATTCAAGAGATTGATTCATTCTATCCACACAGGAAAAAACCAAGTAGATGAAGAATGCATATGGTCCACTTTGTGATAATTAGAGTACATCCATCAGTGTGTATATTACAACTACAGATAATTATATATATATATATACACACATATATAACATATATTTATATGACAGTGTATCTTTTGAACTAACAACATAAATAGGTGATAAGATGGGCACAGAATTGAAGAGGAGGATGGTTTACCTTTCAATAATTAAGGGATTCTATATATGACCCAAAACTTTTCCTTGAGATAAAGCTCATTGTTTTTCTTCTTTTAAAACTTATGTTCTCCCTTTGATCTTGTATGGCTAGGAACCATGGAACTCTGTAATATCTAAACAACTGAAGCTGAGGCTCACTGCAGCAACGTATCATGGGATGATCTAGTGTTATCATATTGCAAATACTCAGCTAGATGGTTTAGTGGATAGATCACTGGGCTTGGAATCAGAATAAAAAATCATCTTCCTGTGTTCAAATCTGGCCTCAGACACTAACTGGCTGTGTGACAGTGGGCAAGTCACTTTACCCTGTTTGCCTCACTTTCCTCATATGTAAAAGGAGCTGGAGAAGCAGATGGCAAACCACTTCAGTATCTCTGTCAAGAACATCTCAAAATGGCTTCACAAAGAATCGGACATTACTGAACCAACTGAACAACATATTATAAACAATAAATAATATGGAAAAAGCAGTGTCAGTGTTGTCACAAAATAATTGTATGCCAGAAAAGGGGGTCCAATAATGTATACATAAATAGATAGATAAAAAGATTTAACTATTTATCTAGCTATTATATATAATGTATACATATATGTATATATAACATTTATTTGTTATATATACACATGTATATATGCACATGTGTGTATATATACATACATATAAACACATATACATATATATTTACATACATACAGAGAGAGAGAGCAGGGATTAATTCATAGATATCCTCTATACTCTAGGAAGTTCTTCACCTGCTCCCTGGGTTCTTTGAGTAGACCTGTGCAGACTTATAGGGGGGACATAGACAAGGGTTTCACAGGTTGGGCAGGCATGTCCATTTTATAATCCCCATTGCTGTAGAAAATATTCCTTTCAATTAGATCACTGATTGATTGGAAACTAACATACTCTCTGCAGAGCAATGGTCTCCAAAAACATGGCACCTACAACTGAAAACAATAATCCCAGGACTGTTTTGAACATAGATTATACTATTTTATTCAGAGAACTATCTCTCCTTATTTCTGAACACTATACTTTTCAATATAGTTTAAATGCCCATCAGTTTTTGTTTGTTTTGTTTTGTTTTGTTTTTTGGCCCCCACAGCACACTGTTAATTCATATTAAGCTTGTAATCTGCTGAAACGCACACATGTACACACACACACAGAAGTTTTCAAAAGCTGCTTTCTTACTAGGTCTCACTTACAATATATTTGTGAGGTACCTTCTTTAACCCAAGTGTAAGAATTTTTATTTTCTTTGTCGGATTTCATTTTATTAGATTTCTCCAAATCTGTTCCCTAGAAAGATTTTTATGGATTTTGACTCTGTTGTCCATATCTTGCTATGTTAACTATCACATGCAGATTTATAAACTCTGCAAATGCTATAAGTATGTCCTCCATGCCTTTATCTAAGTCACTGAAAAAATTTCAAAGATTACTGGCCCAACCACATAACCTTAAAGTACCATACTTGGGAACCTCCTTCTCTGGATGTTCTGTTGATACAAATAACTACTCTTCGGGTTATTGGGTTAATCTTTCAATTAGTTCTGAAGCCATCTAAATGCATTTTTTTTTTTTTGCTTAGCACGTCCCTCCCCAAATATCCCATGGCACTAATGTGAGAGATTTTTTAAATGCCCATTTGACAATGACAGTGTCTCAGCAATCACACCTGCCACTTTTTTTCAGGACCCAATGATTCATTTTACTGGGGCCTGGAGACTTGAACTCATCAAAGATGACTAGGCACTCTCTCACTGTCAACTCTGTACCAGCTATTTATAATCTGTCCTTTCCAGTTCAAAGATATTTCTCCTTTGCAAAGAAAGCATCAATAAAATAAGGGTTGAGTGGGTCAGTTAGCATTTTTCTGTTAGCACCATTCAATTCACTCTAAGTAGTGATACTATTCCTTCTTTTCCCCCTCTTCTTATCTTCAACGTGAATTAAAAAATAAGTTTTAAAAACCAGCTTGTTGCTATGCTTAGCTTGTCTCACCAGTCTCAGTTTGTTCAAAACTTGAATATTCCGGACATTATTCTTATATAATCAAAGTGCATGTTCATATTCATCCTCCATTACCTGCCCTTACTTCCATTTTCTGTACACATCTTTTAAATTGAAATTGTTTGATGAGTTCTCTGTGCCTTCCACATTGTTCTCTTTAGACAGTTCCCCCTTTCCTCATCAGAATCATTCCTCTTTATGGCCTCAGAATTTCATAGTTGAGAGCTTCCTATCTCTCTGGTACTGATTTCCATTTTAGAATTTTACTCCTCAGGATCATATATATCCTTTTTATGAAACATTTTAAATTTTGCTCTCCTAAAATTTAAGATGCATGTTAAATACATTCAGCTTTCCTTTTCTTTTCTACCCCAATTCTAAGATGGAATTTTACTCCTACCCAAAGTTGACATAATTTTAAACCAAGATATCTATTCCCCTTTATTGGTGAGAATTAGATTCCCAGCAGAAATTCTACTTAATTGTTTCTCCACATTTTGATAGATTAAGTAATCCTTGGACTATGTAAAGAAATAATCATCTGTTCTGCTTTAGGCAGAAAGAGATCTAGCAGCTATCTGGATAATTGAAGTCCTCCATCACAATGCTTTAATGGCAGTCATGACTTAGTTCTAAAATTCTTTGTCTCTTTCTTCTTTCTGTCCAGATTATCTGTCATTTATTCTAATGACAGTATCATTCCATTTCTGCCTCTGTAGATTTTACCCCAAATTCCATACATCACTTTGCTGTTTCCTAGGTTTTCATACATGACCACTACTGTCATAGGTAGAGATTCTATCTATTCTCCCCCATATTTTGGTCTTTGTTTATTTTGTCTTTGAATAAGGTACACATTCCCAGAGCTATATTCCAGTTTTAAATGCCATTTCTTTAAATATCTGTAATAACTGTCAGATCGAATTTGCCTCCTTGAGTGACAAATTTTAGTTCTCTTTGTTTATACCCCTTTTGGGGTGCATTTGTATATAGACATTTGAAGCTATGGGTTTTATTAATCATTCCTTTCTGAGAGTTGACAACATTGTTAATTCCTGGATGTTTCTATGTTTTCAAGGTCATTGATATTCCTAGATTTTAATTAAATACTATGGTGTCTTGCTTGCTGTATGTACATACATAAGCAGTTTCCTTCTTTCTTCTTTTTTTTATATTTAAAAGCCTTTTTATTCGATTTGAAAAAGTCCAGGCAAAATATGTTTACTCATCCTTATTAAGTGAACTCCATCCCTGATCATGAACTTGCAATTTCTGTGTATTAGGATAAGGTCTATATCCCATTCTCATAATGCTTTCTTCATCAAAAGCTGTTCTTTTACAAATCTGCCTTTTTCTACAGAAGTTCTCTTCTTTGATCAATGGCACAGATGCTGTGCTCCTTAAAATTTCACAAGTCTTATCAATCTTAATGGTTTCTAGATTCCTCCTGGCATTATAATTTGTGGCCATGAATTACCAGCAATTGGTGATATTCATCTTATTTGAGACATTCTGTTACATCTTGGATATATGCCCCAGCAAGGCAGCATTGTTGTTTTCAGTTTAATAATTAATTATCTCAGCATCCTTCTGCACAGAAAGGAAGGAAGTATCACTGCTGACCTCTTCTTCTGTTGACCCTTGCTGGGCTATCTCTCACCTGACAGCATCTGTGAAATTAAATCATCATTCCTTGAAGGATAAGCAGCTATTCCCTTCTTAGGAAGACTGTCATATTTCTTTTTAAACTCCATGGGTTCAATGTTTTCCTCTTTCTCATCTATGTTCTGTGACGTTATTCTACCTTGTGGAGCAAGTCAGGATTTCCATGAGTTTCTGCAGATCCATTTTCTTCTTTGTTTTCACATTTAAGTCCTATTTTAAAAGGAAAACTTTATTCTCCCTAATAATGTGGTGAGTGGAGGGGCATTCCTTGAATCCCCTACCTTCTCTATGGTAGAAGACTAGACAGTACTTTGAGCCTAGATAGTACTAACTTGGCAATGATAGAAATACAAGCATTGCACACTCTGTGCAGGTCAATGCAAAATTACTCCTGTCTTCAGTACTTGCTATAAGTGGCACATTAAGCTTAGGGCATTCTTTCTAGAATCTCCCCTAGAGAATTGCTGGAGTAAATGGCTTGTGGATATCTACAACTCATTCTCACCATGCTAGCAGTTTATTAGAACCTTGACAGTACTATCTAATTTCCTTTCCCTTCCCTTGTTAGCCTATTACTGTCTCATATCAACTTGCCTTACGCTTGAAATACCCTCCTCCTTTCTCTCTTCTCCCTCTTTTTTTGAGTCCTCCTTCTGCTTATCCTCCTTTTCTTTCTCCTATCTCAGTCTGCTCCCTTAGGTCTTTCTGCTTGATTCACTCTATTCTCTTCCTTCAGCTCAAGTTTTTCCACTTCTCATTCAAATTTTCATTCCTTAATATCCACCCCTGGCCTTCTTCATAATTTTTGAATCTTCTAAACTCCTTAACAATTTTTGCCACTTCTAGTCATGCTCTTCTCCTGCTCCTTTTTCCCACCAGGCTGAACAGTTGCTGGACTTAGAAACTAATTGAATATGGATGAGGGAGAGGGAAAAGTCTAAGATCACTCTGAGGGTTTAAGATAATGGTGATTGGGAAGATAGTCGTACCCCTATCATCTATCATGAAGGTTCCTGAAAAGGCAATTTGTGAGGAGAAAGTGATAAGTTCAATACATGTATACATACATACATTATACATGTTAACACATATATATGCATGTATCTACATATTTATACCCATCTAAAATTATCTACCTATATCTATATATAGATATCTAGATAATTCTAGATATATCTATAGCTGTGTGTGTATGTGTGTGTGCATGTAATACAAGAGAGATTTAGAAGCTAGATTTATAGGTTTGCCAGTTATATGCAGAAGAGTAATAAGTTCAAACTATATGAATGAGACCACCCAGAGGAGAATGGATAGAGAACAGAAGAGGAGCAAGGCCTGAGACATGATCAATTCCTTGAAGGAAAGGAAAAATGTCTCTGTACCTCAAGCACCTTAGAAAACGCCTTACACGTGGTAGAGATTTAACGTTTGTTGACTACGTGAAGACACATACTTAAGGAGTAGGAGGAAGAAAAAGAGGCAGAGAAAGAGCAAAGTGGTAAGAGACTCAGGAGGGAAAGGTGTTCTGAAAGTCAAGGTAGGGAATGTCTTTGGAGGAGTGTTCACTAGTGTCAAAAACTGACCATTGTACCACTCCAAACTATATGCCGTTGGCATTGATCACATATATGCTAAATACACATAGGCAATGTACACACGCATGCGCACACACACACACACATGTTCTTATGAATATCTGCACATTTGATGCATATGTCTACATAATGAATATTTTCCCATTTTTAATTTGAATATTTGCCATTATATGGATCCAATCTGTCAGAGACCCCTGGCTTCATCAAAATGCTGCATTACATTGGACACCATCTACATTTTTATTTGAGAATATCAGGTGAATGTGTTGCACATATGTTTGCATACAAATCTTCTAACAATTAGGATCTGTTTACTCTTCCTAAACCCCTTTTCCATACTTCTATTTTAGAAAGCTCATATCCAACTATATGTTGAATAGTTGTTATGAATTCAATTATTTTCTTATGAAAATGAATGAAATAACAAAATTAATCAGTTTAAATAATACATACACCAACTGGCTAGTGCCCTAAAGGAAAATACACATCTTATTTTTTATAGTCAAGAATACAACTGAAACTCCTGTGCCTGTTATGAATTATGGGTCAGGACTCTCCTAAAGGGAGAAAAAATACATTATAACCAAAATGATATTATATCCTTGGGCTCCCAAATTCATTTCTGATTTTTTCCCCAGTTTCTTCCATTTGCCAGCTATGAAAGATCTCAAGTAATGTGTAGCATGCTGTTGTTTGCACCTGTGATTATGCAGGATTAGATTGGGGGGTGGGGGTGGGGCACAAATATCCATGTTCTAAATTGAGTCAGACTGAAGAAGGGATATTTAACAGGTTAAAGTAATGACTAAATTTTCCTGCCTGTGACAGATTCTCATTGTCCCAGAAAATAATCCCTTTCCGCAAAAGGTGGTGGTGGTGATGGTGGTAGTCCCCGGAGGAGGTGGGATGTTTATTTCTTTGCTAACTTCAACAAGTGACTCATCTCCCACCATACAAATTTAACAGCATGGTAATTAATGAACGGTTTCACCAACTAAACTGCAGTATGTATCTCAGTGATAAAATCCCTCATAAAATAAAAACAAGAATCCCTTAGTAGTCGGGGTGATTATTTTTCAGTGCTAATCACATCTTACTCCTCAAATGATTCTCTTGAATTGGGACTAATGCTGTCACAGAATGAAACAAACTTGTGGTTATGCTTTGTTCAATCTTCCATGTCAGTGATTTTTAGAATAAATATGTAGCAAAGGGAAACATTGGACTGGGTATCAGAAGAGTCAGATGCTAATTTGGGTACTGACACCCAGTAGTGGTGTGATAGATATGTCATAGGACTATGAATTTGTAAATGACAGGAACCTTAGAGGGGGCATGGCCCTAGGCCCTCATTTTACAAGGAAAAAACTGAGGCTTGTCCAACTTTGCATGTAAATTACAGTCTATCTGACCTCCACTTCAACATGACTTCCACCACACCATGACTCTTAAACTTAGTTTTATTCCCGGAATAATGGATATAATAATAATATATTACTTGAAATTCCCACTCAATTGAGTTGTTTAAATAAAAATGTGTTATATAATGTAAGATTTTATGCATATTTACCTTTATTATTAACATTATGCTTACTATTCTATGATGATTATCCTCATAGAAAAATGCACTATTATTGTTAACACATGAGGTAAACTCCCTTTAAGTACTACCAACCTCTCCCTCATGCCATTGTTTAAAAAGTCAAGTGGTAGGGCCTCACTTGGAGATTCATATGACATGACTACCCCATGCCTAAGGTCATAAAGTTATAGTTACCCCACCCAGACTCACAATGCCTGTAATTATAAAGAGAAAGTAAAGATGAAGGGAATACAAAGAATGGTTTTATGCATGGCAAAGTGGAATGTGGGATGTGGAGGAAACACCTAGAGGAATTAATGCTCTATTTAAAAAAAAAATTAAATTATGTTTGGAGTACCAAGATTTAATCTAAAGGCTTAAGGTTTGGGCAAGGCTAAATTGCTGTTTTCAGCAGCTGGTTTTCCCCTGTGTTTGGTAACAGAGGTGTGGGACTAGCTGTAGAAGGAAAGAGAAGCACCCTGCAGTTATCCATCAGTCAGATAGACAGCATAGGGGAGGGAGCAGAAGTTGTTTAGGACTATCTAGCAAATGACAACTGTTGAACTGGCAGGAAGCCATCCTTCCCATGCTGTGACTTCCAAATAGGTGTCTATCTGAAAAGGAAAGATATTCGAATCAAGTCTCAAAGAAATCTGTTCTAGCTACTAAGAAATATCTCATTGGAATTAAAGGGAATTAAAAGGAAGTATGATTTGTCTCAAGTTTTCAGCTTGCCATAGCTCATTCCATGTCAGGCAGGCATCACTGTTTTGTCTTTTGAACATAAGGTAGTGCGTTACATTGGGAGGACTCCTTTGAAATGAATCAAACTCAATGATGAAAAAGGAGTGATAATCTACAAATGACAGAAGTGAATCTAAAGCTGGTTGGTACCTTAGATATTACCTAATCCAATCTCTTTCACTTTAAAAATGAAAACAGTGAGGTACAGAGAGGTTAATGACTTAGAGAAAACCATGTAAGTTCTAAGCAGTAGAGCTGGGATTTGAACTGAGGACTTCTGAGTTGAAACTAGTTAAAGTACTAAAAACTATTGGAGAAAGAGTTTAGGAAAAATAAGGAAACTATGGACAAAGGTTTATATGGACAAAGGTTCAATACTGAACCTATTTCAAATGATTCAAATACAGGTTGAACATGATCCCATGGCTGAAAAATCGACAATGGAAATAAAGTTACTGAATGATCCTCCCTGAATTTATCCTTTGCTCAAATGCACAAATTTAGATTTTGGAATTACTTAAAGGAAGGTATACATACATGGAAAAAATTAGTCTAGTCTGTCAATTTCATTTCTTGAGTTTCCACTGGTTGTACCACAGTACCTCAGAATTTGTAAAGGAAACAATATTTGGCTTTATCCTAAAGGAGGTTAATGCTTAGTAGAAGAAATAGAACAAATAAATGCAACCTCATGTGACAAAAAAAAGTATAATCAATTTAAACAATCTAGGTTACACATATGAACATATATAAAACAAGTAATCAGAGATATAGTATGGCTTAAATGAGTCTACATCTCTTCCCTCTTCAAAAGGAAGCATAAGGTACAGTACTCAGTGTAAAAAGGATAATCATGAGTTTCAAGTATTCTAACCTCAATGAATTGTCATGAGTTAATGAAATAGTTGGGAAATATTGGTGCTACAAATCATGCACTCAAATGAGGACTATATTACAAAAACAGAAAGTCACTAAATATTTTATGCCCCAGTAGATACTATATACAAACAACTTCAATGAAGATATTTAATTATTTACTTTAAAGGACAGTATATTCCATGATAGGAGGGGAGAAAATATTTTAACTTGGAGAGCTATTAGACTGTAAGTTATTTCCTCAGGGATGGAATCACACTCTAGCATAGTTTACATCAAGAATGGACAGAGAAGTTGGGACTGTATTATAAGAACAACCTCATTTTTAGAGCTGGGAGTAAGGAGAGATGCACAAGATGCCCTAATAGGACCTTTCAATTTCTGAATTCTTGGAATGAATGGTTATATATGGCTTATTAAATAGATAGAGAAAATGTACTACATATCCATAAATGGCTTATTAAATTGTTGCGACTAGTCAGCAGCCCCTAAAAATGCATTTATTCTATTCTAAGGGTTGCCCATTTCATTATAAATGGTTTTACAGACATGCCTAAGCAATTTACAATATAATGGGCAACCCTTAAAATAGAGTAAGTGCATCTGCCCTGGGTTTGATGTGTTATAACTGTCACATTTCAAAATAAATTATTTGCAAGGCATGTATATACTACTGTACTCTACCCACAGCATCCTTATAAATATATTATTAACTCTCCATAACTCCATCATATGAAGCAATAAAATAGAAAACACTGTTACCTTTAAGGAAATGAAAAATAAGTGTTTTGGGTGGTATAACCCCAAAAGTGAACCTTATAGCTGTGGGCTATTCAGGATAAGTTGATGTGTCTCTTGCAAATCCTCCCTTTCTAAAAAGATTCTGTTTGGTCATATGGCACTAAGACTAGATTTTAAAAAAAATACAAATGCCTCCTGGAAAAACCAAAGTTTTTAAAACTTGAAGGTAAAGGTAAAATCCAAAAATTTTCCTTGAATCCCACTTCTTTGGTGGGATCCTTCAAATGGGGGGCAAAGAGAATGTTTCAATCTGGGCTTAATGCAACTGAATAGAATTTGGAGGTTGAATGTTGTTTGTCAATAACAATAGATGAATCCAGAACATGGGACATAGCAAGGGGGAAGCAGAGGGGTCTTATGCCCACTACCAGACCACCTGATTTCCTAACAGTCTTGGGAAGGAAACACTAATAGAGATGAGTCTCTTTCCCTACTCCCTTCCCCATTCTTCTTCTCTGACGTGAATGCGCATTGTGTCCTGGTTTGTTTGACTCAAGACAAATCTTTACCGTTCTCTCTCTAGCCTTGGAAATTTAATTTTGGAGCCTGCATCAGTTGAGTCCTTTAACCTTCAAGAAGGGAATTGCTTACTCAGGGATCTGGAGGTAGCCAATAGAAATCTGACTATTATTCCTTAAGCAGTGAGATTTTTAAGCTATTAGCTGAGAGGGAAGAAGAGAAAAGCAAGAAAGACACCTCACTAAAGATCCTGAATGCATCTTCTCCTTAGGTCTTTTAATCATTCTCCTTCCTCTGAACTCCAATTTTCCCTACATATACAAAAACAAGTTTAATTATCTTGGACTATTTAAGATGCAACTTTTCTTGTGATAAGAAACTATCTCTTTTCTCTATAATGTATTTTCTATTGTGGAAAGGCAATATGAAGTAACTAATTATGGGCATTTCAAAACTTGCACTTCCATTTCAGATTTTTGAAGAAAGTCTTGCTTCCTAGTTAGTGACTGTATCTCATTGTTTTCTTTCATAACACTTCCTGAATATCCCATTGCCTTCATATTCTTATAGTGATAGTTTTAGTCCAGATCCTTATGCAGTTCCCCCCAATGTGAATTCTCTACTTCTAGCATCATCATTGCACCCTTAATTGACAACCTGAAGTTGTCCTCTAGGTCTGATAGTTGGATATTTTATTCTCAACATCCTCCTGTGGTTTCTTTATTTCAAGAATCATCGACAATAATACTGAGCTTTCAAGAAAGGAAGGAAGGAAGAAAGGAAGGAAGGAAGGAAGGAAGGAAGGAAGGAAGGAAGGAAGGAAGGAAAGAAGGAAGGAAGGAAGGAAAGAAGGAAGGGAGAAAAAGAAAAAAGAAGAAAAAATAAAAAGAATAAGAAGAGAAGAAAGAGAAAAGAAATAAGGGAGGAAGGGAGAGACAGAGAGTGACACACTCAGAGAGAAAGAGAGAGAGAGAGAAAGAGAGAGAGAGAGAGAGAGAGAGAGAGAGAGAGAGAGAGAGAGAGAGAGATTTTTTATTATGCTCAAGCACTGTACTAACCAATAGGAAAACAAATAGACAAGCAAGACAATACCTGTTCTCAAGAAATTAATTAATTAATTAATGGGAGAGACAAGAATTAATTAATTAATTAATGGGAGAGACAAGAATGCATACACACATAGAGATATGGAGATAGAGATGGAGAGATAGAGATTGAGAGACAGAGATAGAAAGAGATAGAGATAGAGATAGAAATAGATATACAGCAACACATCAGATGAAAAAGCACCATGGTTCTTAGGGTGTGGCAACAAAGCAAATGGTAAAATGTTTTCTTTATTTCCTCTTGATAAATCTACATCAATTCTGAGCTACTTAACAGTGCCAAGGATTTGGTGATGAGAAGTTTCTTTTCTGGATCTTGGATGGCTCTAGCTATTTGAGGAGAGGGAAACTGCAGCACTTTTAATGGTGATCCTTCAATCCTATCTCTACAAGATCTCCTATCCTATTCACCACCTTGTCATGGGAGAGGGGCTTTCATAGTTCAATGAAATTATGAGTTATGCCATTCAGGGTTACCTAAGATGGACAGGTCATAGTGGAGAGTTCTAACAAAAGATGATCCACTGGAAAAGGAAATGACCAACCACTCCAGTATCGTTGCTAAGAAAACCCCATGGACAGTACTAAAATGAAAAAGAGATGACATTGGAAGACAAGTCCATCATGTCAGAATGTCTCCAGTATTCTACTGGGGAAGAGTAGAGAACAAATGCAATTAGCACAAGTACAAATGAAGTGACTGGGACAAAGTGCAAAGGAAGCTCAGCTAATGAAAAGTGATGGGGGGAAAGTGCTATGCTGTGAAGGTCAATATTGCATAGGAACCTGAAATAAGGAATCTATGAGCCAAGTTAATCTGGAGGTGGTCAAACAGGAGATGGAAAGATCACTATCCTGGGTGCCAATGAATTTAAATGGGCAGAAATGGATTAATTTAATTCAGGGATCACTAAATACACTACTGTAGGCAATAATCCCTTAGAAGAAATGGAGTAGCCCTAATAATCAATATAAGGGTGAGGAAAGTAGTACTGGGTATGATCTCAAAAATAACAGATTGCTATCTGTTCAAATTCAAGGCAAACCATTCAACAGTGCAGTAATACAAGTCTATGCTTCAACAACTGAAGCCAAATAGGCCAAAGGTAATCAGTCCTATGAAACCTACAACATCTAGAAATAACACACAAAAATATTTTCCCGTTCATCATAGGAGATTGGGATGTTAAAGTAAGATAATAAAAGATAATTGGAATAACCGGCAAACTTGGCCTTAGAGTACAAAATGAAGCAGGGCAAAGATTGACTAATACACAATTACTTACTGGTCATAACAAACTCTCTTTTTCAACAAACAAAAAGGCAACTCTACACATGAGTATCACCTGATGGTCAACACCAGACCAATTACATACTTTGCAGCCAAAGGTGTTGAAGTTCTATATAGTCAGTTAAAACAAGACCCGGAGCTGAGTGTGGATAAGCTTGTGAGCTTTTACTGTGAAATTCAGACTTAAATTGAAGAAAGAAGGGAAAACCATTAGATTGCATGATCTAAGTAGCATCACTTATGAATATGAAGTGGAAGTGATGAATAGATTTAAGGGATTAGATTTGATAAATACAATACCTGAAGAACTACTGTACAGGAGGCAACAACAAAAAATATTCCAAAAAACAAGAAAGCGAAATGATTATCTGGCACAACTTTTGAAATAGCTGAGGGGAAAAAAGAAAGAAAAAGTGAAAGAAAAGAAGGAAAGATATAACCACTTGAATGCAGAATTCCAGAAAATTGCAAGAAGTCATAAAGTTTTCTTAAATTAAAATATCAAAGAAACAGAAGAAAATGGGGCGGCTATGTGACACAGTGAATAGAGCACTGGCCCTGGAGTCAGGGGTACCCGAGTTCAAATCTGGCTTCAGACACCTATCACTTACGAGCAGTGTGACCTGGGGAAGTCACTTAATCCCAATTGCGCTCCCCTCCACCCTCCAAAATGAAAAAAAAAATAGAAGAAAGCAATAGAATGGGAAAGACAAGAGATCTCTCCAAGAAAATTGGAGCAAAATTGGGCATGATAAAAGACAGAAATGGTAGGGATTTAACAGAAACATAATAGATTAAGAAGAGGTGGCAAGAATATCCAAAAGAACTATACAAGAAAGACTTTAACATCACCAATAACCAAAACAGTGTGATTACTGACATAGAGCCAGACATCCTGAAGAATGAAGTCAAGTCAGCCTTAGGAATCATTGCTAATAATAAGGCTAGTGGAGGGTGCAGAATTCCAGCTGAGTTATTTAAAACCATAAAAGATTATATTGTTAAAGTGCTGCACTTAATGTGCCACTAAATTTGGAAGAAACAACAGTGACTACTGGGTTTGAAATGATTAGCTTACATCTCAATCCTAAAGAAGGCAATGCCCAGGAATATTCAACTTACCAAACAATTGTATTCATTTCACATTGCCAGAAAGGTTATTCTTAAAAATCTGTGATCTAAGGTTCAGCAGTATGTGAACTGAGAATTACCAGAAGAGTAGGCTGGTTGTTGAAAAGGCAGATGAAGTAACCACCAAATTGCCAACATTCACTGGGTTATGGAAAAAGCAAGAAGATTCTAGAATAAAAGATGTATTTCTGCTTTCCACTAAAGTCTTTGACTATGTGGATCACAGCAAAATGTGGCAAGTCCTCAAGAAGGTGGGAGTACCAGATCATCTTACTTGTCTCCTGAGGTAGCTATGTGGGGGCCAGGAAGCATCCGTTAGAACTATACATGGAACAACTGATTAGTTTAAGATTGGAAAAGAAGTATGACAATGATGTATCTTGTCCCTTTATTTATTTAACTCATATGCAGAATACACCATGCAAAATACCAGGTGGGATGACTGAACAGCTGGAATTAAGGTTGCTGGGAGAGATATCAACAATCTCAGACATGCAGATGACACAACTGTGATGGCAGAAAGTGAAGAGGTCCCTTGATAAGAGTGAAAGAGGAGAGTGTAAAAGCTGACTTGAAGCTTAGCCAAATAAATACGATCTTGGCAACTGATCTTAATTCTTAGCAAGTAGAGGGAGAAGAAATGGAAGCAGTGCCAGTTTTCTATTCTTGGGCTCAAGGATCACAGTACACAGCGACTGCATCCATGAAATTTAAAGATGTTTGTTCCTTGGAAGGAAAGCTGTAGCAAATCTAAATAGCTTATTAAAAAGCAGAAACATCACCTTGAAGACAAAGGTCTCTATAGTCAAAGCTATGGTTTTTCCAGTAACAATGTATGTCTGTGAGGAATGTATGGACTATAAGGAAAGCTGAGCACTACAGAATCAACACTTTCAGATTATGGTTCTAGAGAAGACTTCTGAGAATCCCTTGGACAAAGAAGGTCAACTAAGTCAATACTTAAATAAATTAATTCAAGCTATTCACTGGAAGGTATTTTGGCCACATAATGAGAAAATGTTGGAAAAAGACACTAATATTGGGAAAGACTGAAGGCAAAAGGACAAGCATATGGCAGAAGATAAGAGGGATAGATGGTTTCATGGAAACAATGAACATGAACTTGGACAGGCTTCAGGAGATAGTGGAGGATAGAAGGGCCTAACAGAGTCATAAAGAGTCAACCATGACTCAATAACTGAACAACAACAAAAATCTTCACAAGGGTTTCTTCCTTGGATATGGCTGTGGAGGTTCAGCTGGAAGCAAGGCTTGTGTTATGGGGAATGTCACTGGTGCCAGGACTTGTGGGCTTATCTGCCTGTCAGGGTTAGTTGGTAAATGGTTGGTATTTGTATTGTATTGGTGGGCCCCTTTTCCATAAGGATTGTTCACCTCAAATATAGCTTCCAAACTGGAAGGAAGAAGGGTAGTCTGGGATTGGGTTCAGGCTCCTAGGTTGTCTCTACCAAGGTATTACTATGCTCCCAATAAAAGAAGCAGTGTTATATTGGGTACAGGGCTGGTATCAGAATTAGGATCACCTGGGTTCGGGTATCACCCCTAACATATATAGTCTACATGACTGTAGATAAGTCATTCAACCCCTCATAGTTCTAGTGGAAATGTTGATCTGCATTAGTAAAGAGACTCAATTGCATATAATTTCCCTCTCTTAATGAAATCATCCATGGTGGTTACTCTAAGTTAAATACATGATAGGTTTAGATATCATTTTAAGGCTTACAAAGCACTTGATGCTTGTTAACTCTTTTGGTGCTCACAGTAAGCTTCTGAGATGGTTGATATTATCTTAAATTTATATATGAGGAAACTGAGACTGAGAGGTTATCTTTCCTAGGGCTAGTAAGTACCTGAGGCAAGATTCAAACTCAGGTTTTCCTAACTCTTGAGTCTGGTTTTCAATTCAATTGATCACCTTTCTATCAGAACTATTTCTTCCTTAGGCACCTCAATCTTAAATTTGTTTTAGGCACTTTATTCAGAACCTCCTTTTTCTGATCATCCTAATCTATCTTTAGATACTTTCCCCAGGATTCACTCTTTTCCTATTATGTGATCCTTCCCTCCTCACAATGTTCCCTCTCTCACTAAGAGTACTTCTACAATAATGTTTCAGACAACTCCCTCTTAGCTCACTTCCCCAAAGCATTAATTTAACAGATACCATGGACTTCTTGAATCTTTATGTATCCAAATGAAAAGAACATCAATCTGAGTATCAGTTAGGAGACCTGAGAAGTAATCCTAGTTATTCACTGACTAGCTTTATAGTAAGATATATAAACTCTCTGGTTCTCAGTTTCCTCATTTATAAAATACTGTGACCATGTTGGAATATCCCTAAGGCTAATCAATCAATAAACATTAAGTGTCTACTGTGTGCCAGACACTGTGCTAAACACTGTAGATCCCCTATAGCCCTAAAATTTGTGGGATCTTACCTGTTCAACTCTCTTCACAGTGCAGCCCCATGAATGTCATCCACAGATAGATAGGAGCTATTAAAGCTGTTTCATTATTAGAAAAGGGATATAATGAAATGCTGAGATTATATTCCATAAATCCTAGCATTTATGTTTATGTGCCTGAATGAATATGGGCAAATACGTTCACCTCCACACCTCAGTTCCCTCAACTGTAAAAGTAGGCAGGTGGACCCAATGACCTATGAGGTCCTTTCTAGAGCAATGGGCCTATGGACTATAAATCCATAAATATGTAGCATAATATAGTGGAAAAAAACATTGAACTTTGATTAAACAAACCTGAATCCAAGTCCTACCTTCAATATATATATTACCTTGCTATACTGAGTAATTCACTTTGATTTTCAGTTTTCTCCTCTGTACAAATGGTATAAAATACTTTTCATTATCTTCCTTCAATAAAAATCTTAGCTAGTGATATGATTTAAAGATGAAATTACCTTAGATGTTATTAAACTAAACCCCTAATTTGAGAGCCAGAGACAGAGAGAAACAAAGAGAGAGACAGACAGACAGACAGAGACAGAGAAAGAGAGACCCAGTGAGAGAGACAGAGAGACAGAAAGACAGAAAGTCAGAGACAGAGACAGATAGTGCCCCCAGAGTGCTCCAATGATTTACTGAGCATCACATTGGTATTAAGTCATAGAGGTAACATTGGAATATCAGTCCTCTGACTCAAAGGCTAAGGCTTTTTCTTTTTTTTTTTTTAAAGCAATTGGGGTTAAGTAACTTGCTCAAGGTTACACGGCTAGTTATTAGTTATGCGTGGGTGCTCATTTTCTGAGGCCGGATCTGATCTCAGGTCATCCCAACTCCGAGGCCGACGCTCTTACTCACTGCGCCACCTAGCCACCCCTTTAGGGCAATTGGGGTTAAGTAACTTGCCCAAGGTTACACGGCTAGGTTTTTGTTTGTGCGGATTAAGTGTTGGAGGCCGGCTCCGAACTCAGGTACTTCTGATTCCAGGGCCGGCGCTCTATTCACTGCGCCACCTAGCCGCCCCGCTAAGGCTTTTTCTACTCCAAGCTCAAGATACATAAACAAACAAATAAGCAAACAGATAAATGAAAATATTAAAAATTAGGATTAGGACAGGGAGGCTCCTTAAAGCCAGTTTAATTTTTTTTTTCTTTTCTTGTTCTATTGCTAGTGACTGGCATATATTAGCTTCTTAACAAATGACGGTGAATTAAATGAAATTGCCACCTTTCTACCTAGTTCACAAGTTCATGGTGAGAAAAGTCTTTGTTAACCTTAAAATACTATAGACGTTTGAGCCACCACTATCATAATCATCAGCAACATCATCACCACCTCATCACCATCACCATCATCATCACCATTATCATTAAAATCATTATTATATCTTTGGTAATTTGCCTTTTCAATAGCAATTCCACAGCAAACAGGAAAACTCCTTCTCCATGTTCTGGGAGATCATATTCCTCAGTTCAGAGCAAAATACCAAAGCTTATTTCCATTATCCCATATTGTGTGTTGCATGGTATGGCTCCAAGTTACATGCCAGCTTGTGGAAGCTCTGCCTTTGCATTTCAAAACTAGCCCAAATAATAGACTGGAAGAGATTTGTGGATGAGAAAAGAGTGTTGTTTGAATTAATCTCTGTGGGCACAGAGCCATAGAAGCCTGCACAGCTGATAAGGGTGGAAATTTCATTTCTGCTAAAAATAAAGCCCTTAGTGGGATAGCAAATCCCTGAAAACTTTGAAAGTAAAAGCTGATGATCCTAATTTTGCCCAGGTGGCCTCTTACTTACCCAGCCTCATGTACAGCAAATATCTTCCCATTAACTGGTTTATTCTCCTAGCAGGTGTTGTATTTAGAAGAGATCATGATTCTACACCATTGATCTATATCAATGAATAGAAATTCATTCATCTTACATATTTTCTTGCAGTAATTTGGCAAAAGGATGAAGGGGAAGAGTAAACTCATGTATGGACAACAGCTTAATTTGCCTCTTCAGAGTAATATCTGCAGTTTCCCCCTTTCTTTCTGATATATTATTATCCTTTCAGCCCCCCAAATAAATTCTGAATGTGAGATATTTTTAAGTATTGGGTTTTCTAGGAAACATAACGAAGATGTAAGAATATCTATCTATACCAGATTTCAAATAGTACTAAAAAGCAATATTTATTAAAACACTTTGAAGAGAGACAGACACACAGAGAGATGGAGATTAGAACAGAATAGGCATGTGTAACATAAAGAAGAAACCAACATACAATAACATATCATTTTATTAATTCAAAGATCATAGTTACTGAGGTAAGTTACTATTTGACAAAATCTGTGAAAACAGAACAGTGATCTGGTGCACATATATTTTAGACCAAAACTTCACATACTATATGTAATAATAATGAAATTTGAAGATCCCTTTGTATTGGCAAACACTTAGTGCCAAGCTAATTATATCAAGCCTCTATTAAGAAACAGAATGATGATGAAATGCACAATTCACCTTCTGATGGAGTTAATGAATTCAAAATGCAGAGAGACATTTTCAGACAGCCCCCAAATGAGATTTTTTTATGCTAGTCTATAAAACTATATAGTCAAGGTTTTGTTATTATTTTTAATATTTGATAAATGTGGATATGCATAGGGAAGAAAATAAGTAAATACTTGTTAATTAAACAATGAAAATAATCACATTAAAATGAAACAAAATGAAGTGTTATATTCACTTATCTTTATTTGTAAAATTACTTTATATAGGGCTAAATTTATGTTCAAGTGAGATACCTTCATATATGAAATCCACCATGTCTCATATGTTATAAAACCAAAACCCTGTTTTCTGCATATCTACCTTGCAGAAGTATAACAGTCAATGTTATAGTGAATGTACAATGTGGGCCAAGCAGGTCGCATGAGTAGTATTAGTATCTGGGAATATGATCAGAGTATTAAGTAACCAATGAAGAAAGTTCATCAAAGATGAGTTATGGCAATCTGATAGACACTCATGAGATCATATATTTAGGGATGGAAGGGACCAAAGAAGACCCTCTTATTCAATCCTCTCTTTTTACAGATGAGGAAGCAGAGGCCCAAAGATGTTAAATGACTTATCCAAGGCCATACTGTAAAGAATTGTCTGGGGTTAAACAATTCAGAATCTGTAATGAGTCCTCGAATGCAGCACTTTTTCTCTTGCACCATGCTGATTAATCAGACAAGGTCTTTAAAGAGGAATAAATTCAGATTTAGATACATTTTCAACGAGTAATAATTTACTTTTAGTTCCTTTTAAGCACATTCCCATTCAGTGATATTTGCCAAAATTGAGCACCATGAGTAGTTTTTGTTCAGCCTCTCAATGATACAATGAAATCAGTCTAACATTTATTGGCAAACACTCTGTCTACATTTTGGCCCAATTCCTTCATCTCTGAACTTAGGTAAATCCCCATTACTTCATCAGGACTTGGGGAAAAGTCGACATTTTGGCCAGTATAGAACCAACTGGAGAACAGAAAAGAAAAAAAAAATAGAAAGGAGTAAGGTTGAGGTTTTAAGTCAGTTTTAAATTTGTTCAGCCAAGATAAAATTTGGTTTGGAAAGAAACACAAGAAGTTACTCAGACCTATAGGGATCTGAAGCAAGTCAAAGAACTTTATTCTTTATTGCTTTCTTCTATTCTTTCTTTTTTTTTTAATTTCATTTCCCTTTTTCTTAGCTTTGAACTGGAAAACTACTGAAAAATTAACTACATTAATGATTCTTTTTTTTCCTGCTCATTAGCAAGTAAACAAATTTAATTTAACATAGCAATTTGTATTCATTTTTAAACAAAAGCTACCTGGAAAGACTTGATGTGGAAATGGCTTGTAATCCTAGAGGATATAATTTATATTACCAATGTTCCTCCAAATACCAGAGAAATAAGCACCGCCTTCTTTTTTCTTTTTTTTAAAGCGATTGGGGTTAAGTAACTTGCTCAAGGTTACACAGCTAGTCATTATTCATATGTGGGTGCTCATTTTCTTAGGCCAGATTCAATCTCGGGTCATCCCAACTCTGAGGCCGGCGCTCTTAACTCACTGCGCCACCTAGCCGCCCCAGCACCACCTTCTTAAAAAATATATAGCTTTGGCTAACACCACATGAATATTCTTTTGCTATTTTGGAGTGTTGAATAAGTAAACTATGAGGAGCAGATATTCCCAAAAGAAGACAGGATGCTTCAACTTGGAGAATCAATGAGATCTAAGACAGATGATGGGAACAACAATCCAGAGCTCCCAATATAAAAGGAGTGCTTACTTTAATAGAGTTTAACAGCCCAGTAAATAAAATGCTGAACCTAGCCCTGAATTCAAATTTGGACTCCAATATTTTCCGGATTTGTGATCCTGGGCAAGTCACTTCACCTCTATCTACCTTGGTTTCTTCAACTATAAAATGGGGATAATATTGAAACTACCTCTCAGGGTTGTTATAAGAATAAAATGAGATAAACTAGGTTAGGAATTTGTAAGCATTAAAGAACTATGTAAATGCTAGCTACTAATTTTAGCATCTATTATTATTATTATTATTATTATTATTATTATTATTATTATTATTTCTGCTCATGAAACACCAGGCAAGTTTATATTATAATAAATTTGAAAGAAAACCTGCTCATTCATCCAATTTTGCTAATCTCAGAAAACATGATATACATAAATTTTTTTAAAGTTTCATTTTTTAAACAAATAAAGCAAAGGAAGAAAAGAAATCCTCTTTCCATCCCCTTTCCTCAATCCCTTGAGATTAAGAAGTAATCTGATATGATGCAACTAACATTGTCTTGACATGGAACATTGTTTCACATCCAACTTATACTGCCTACTATGTGACTCTTTGAGTATTATTTGCCATGTCACTTATTGAAAGAAATTATTTAACCCAGTATGCCTCTGTTCTCTCATTTGTACAAAACGAGAGGGTCAGGCTTAATAGCCTCTGAGGTTCCTTGCAGTTCTTGATCTGTGACACGATGGTTATCATCTTCTAGTTGCTACAGCCCCTCTCTAACCCCTTGCCAATTTCCTTGTATTCATTTATTTTGCATATTTCATATGGTCCCATATAGGTATTCATCTCCTCTAATACACTGTAAGCATCTTGAAGGCAAAAAGTTTCACTTTTATGAGGGAAAAAGTGCCTGGCACTTGTTTTCCCAATATATAAGTACTTAAAAGTACTTACTATAGTACACTATCATAAGTACATAGCAATTACTCAATAAATGTTTGATTAATAAACTTCATGGTCATGAAATTTCTTCTTGTAGTATGTCTAACCTAAATCTAGTCATGAAATTTCTTCTTGTACTTTGTCTAACCTAAATCCCTTACGCTTTACCATAGATCATAGACTGAAAAATGGAATTTCGATTCCTTCTTACTCTAAAAAATGACTGGTCACCAGCTGTTGTAAAGAAACCTTGTATATACTTTTATACCCATTACAAGAATCCCTCTTTACTCTCCTCCCTTCCAAACTAAATAATCCTAGTTCTTTTAACCTTTCCTTAAAGGTCCAACTTTCCAACCCTTTAATCATTTCTGTGGCTCTTCTTTGGATTCTCTACAAGTTCTCCAAGTCCCTCTGGGGCTATGGAGCCCAGAACTGAGTAATAATTTGTCTTGCTTTCATTTGTTGTCATATGGTGGGAGTTGTGGGTTTGGCCTGCCCTGTGACCTAGATTGTACACAATCTAAGTGTAAATACTGAGTTTAAGCTGTTCAGAAAGCATAACACTAATAGCCTTATGGAGATTTTTTTTTAAGAAAACTTTATCCTATGGCTTTATTTAAAGTATTCAAAACATGCAGTCTGATCATTTTGTTACTTTGTTTGCAATACTTTCTTCACTATATTTAGGGTTAAATAATGGTGTTTTAGAATATGAGTTCACTGAATATGGCATGCTTTGATACACTGAATTTGACTTTGAGTCAGAGATAAGAGTTAGGTAAGAAGATTTTCCAAGGAAAATATAGTCAATTTTCTTTCATGTCAGAAAAGCATAATGGGATAAATTCAAGCTATGAGAAGTCACATTGGGAATTTTTGGTTTGGGTTTTGTTTATTTATCTGTTAGCCACACCTGTCATTGAAACCTGACTGTTCAAACCACTCGATAATAAGTAAGGCACTACCCCTCACCAAATGAATAGATAGAGTAATGACAGGCAACACAGCCAGAAAGAAAGCAGACAAAAACCTAAATATAGTGATAATATAGCAATATAACACAAATATTGCAACAGGTATAGTCATTTTTACATAATCAATGTTATATAAGATACATGAATGTCACCTAATTTTCTTGTCTAATTTAACAAGTCAAAGTGATTTTTGTAGGAATTATTAACTTCATTTATTATAATCATCCATCCCATATCATGTAAATTATAGAAATACTGTTAGCAGCAGCAGCAGCAACATCACCAATCATTATCAATTGCTGACAGCCATAGCATCTTTTGAAGTTTATAATGTGTTAATAGGAACAAGTAAAATATACTGTAGTTCAGTACAATGTCAAAATGTTTCTTATCAAAGAGTTAAAAAAGGATCTTAGAAGACATTTTATCCACAGACCTAATTTTACAGCTGAGGAAACAGATTTGTCCAAAGTCTTACAGGTAAGTGTTAGAGAGGATTTGAACCTCAGTTCCTTGTTTTATACTAAGGAATTTCTTTTTTTTTCTTTAGATCAAATTTTATGTTTATTTTTAGTTTTCAACATTCACTTCCACAAGACTTTGAGTTACAACTTTTCTCCCTGTCTTTCACTTACCCACCATGCCAATACAATGATGCCACTGGATACTCCCTCCCCAAATCTGCTCTCTCATACATATATCCTTCCTCAAATCCCTTCCAACTTTCCAGTAGGGCAAGATACATATCCATACCCCAGTGCCTGTATATCTTATTTCCAAGTTGCATGTAAAATAATAATAATGATAATAATAATAATAGTAATAATAATAATAATAATATTTTTAAACATTTGATTTGAAAACTTTGAATTCCAGATTCTTTCCCTTCTTTCCTCACCACCCACCCTTACAGGGAAGATAATTAATTCAATATAGATCGTATATGTGTAGCTACACAAAACATTTCCATAGTGGATATATTGTGAAAGATAAACTATAATTCTTTCGATCCTATCCCACCCCAACTTGTTCTGTTCTCTACTTTGACCCTGTCTCTTTTCAAAAGTGTGAGCTTATAAATACCCTCCACCCCAACCTGCCCTGCCCCTCCATCATCCCCCCTCTCATCCTCTTCTCCCCTACTCTCCTGTAGGGTGAGATACCCAATATAGTGTGTATGTCATTCCCTCCCTAACCCAAATTCGATGAGATTAAGGTTGACCCATTCCCTTTTGGCTTCCTGTTCTTCCCTTCCATTGTAACGGTTTTCCCTTGCCTCTTCTATATGAGATAATTTACCGCATTCTGTCTCTCCCCATCTCCTCTCATTATATTCCTCTCTCACCTCTCAATTTCACCTTTTAAATATCATCCCTTCCTATTCAATTGATCCTGTGCCCTCTGTCTATGTATTATTGGAAGCTTTTGGTGCTGAAGTTCTGACTTCATTGTCTTCCTCCTGTTCCATGCTTTGATCCTTTTTGTCCCCAAAAAAGGAATCTAAGGTTTGATTGCTGTGCTTCCTTTGTTTACTTTGCTTGCTCATGTTGCCACACGATGACTTGACTTTTGATCTCTTTGCCACAGTAGAGGAGAAAGGAGAGCTTTATCCTAAATCACTGGGGTTTTCACAGCTGCCAGAGCTATTAGGAGTGTACCATCTCTACAGCCCTCACAAGCTCTGGCTCACTGGTCACACACCTCAGGACCACCATCAAGACCATGATCCAGATCCAGGCAGATTAAAGCAAGAGTGATTCACCTCTGAATGGTAGCTTGCCCCCCCCCCCCGCCCCCGCCCCATGATCTACAGGCTGGGAGCTCTGAAGCAGCCATGTGGAGGCACCTGCATGGGTGGTGCCCCTCCACCACTTCTCACTCTAGGGACAGAGGCTGGATGTGCTCCCTCCATTCCCCCAGTTCCCAGAGTTCTACACAGAAGTTTTACTTTGTCTTTGGCATTTATTTTGATATTTCTGGAAACCACTACAGCTACTGGTGATCCACTCTCCTGAAGTCTGCTCCATCCACTGCTGATTGGTCCACACTGGGGTTAAAACCTTGTGCTAATGCAAGGCTGGGCTCTGCTCCCAGAGCACTGCAATGAACCCTTCCTGTCAGCCTCCCAGGCTTCCTTGAGTGGGAGATTTGTTTCTCTCTGTCACTTTGTGGGTTCTGAAGCTCTAAAATTTGTCCAGAGTCATATTTTATAGGTATTTGAGGTGATTATGGGGGGAGCTCACGGAGTTTTCCTGCTTCTATGCCACCATCTTGTCTCCACCCTTACACTAAGGAATTTTAACATATTTATTTGTTGTTGTTCTCTCAAAATAACCTCCAAAGTTCCTCAGTCTCATGAATTCGCATGACCTATTCCTCTGTTTTAACTCATCTAGGGTAACATCATTGATCATATCACCTCCCATAAATCCCAATAGTCAAGAATAATGAAATTCCTTTCTTCAGCTCTATTCTCCTATCATTCTAAATCTTCCTCCATATCACTCCTTCTAAAACTTCTTCTCACCATGACCTATAATCATTCTACTCCTCAGCATTCTGCCAGGCTATCAGCAGTGCTATGGTTATACTATTCTCCCTTCCCAATCTTTATCACTTAATGGACAAATTCAAATTTAAGCTATTTTCTCCTCTGGATTCCTTGCTCCTTCATTCTTTTACTACTCATGCCATTTCAATACTCAGCCCTTTATTGCTCCCACCTTCATCTTCCTCTGGTAGTCATGTGCTGCTGGATGGAATTAAACCAAATCTTGCACAAAGTTTAATTAAATTTACCACAAATGTATGTTCTCTAGTCTCAAGAAGACCCTCAGCATAGTAAGGCAATGATTTTCCTCTTCTTCAAATGTGTCTATATGTCACTCTCCACAAAGGGTATTCCAAACTTTCTCTTCTCTCTTCTAGACTCCAAAATTACCAGTTCCCTTAACCCTTTCACCTAAGACTCTCTTCATAGTACACAGAAAAAAAAGTCATTTCCTGAGGAGTCTTTCTTTCTCTTAATCTCACAATTCCTTGATATATCCCTTGTCCTTTTCTACTCTGCTCTAGTCTCTGTATGAAGGGGCAGTCTCTCTCCTTAACAAGGGGCATGCTTCTACATATATCCTTGATTCCATTCACTCCCAACTTCTCCAGAAGGTTCTCCCCAATATAGTTATGTGCCTAATCTATAATTTCTCCCTAACAGATTCTACTATGATGCCTTCAAAATGCCCTTCATCCACATCTTAAAAAATCATTAAATTTGACCATCCCTACTCACTATAATCCTCTATCTCTCTTCCTTTTTCTAGGCTGATTTCTCAGAAAAAGCCATCTTCTCCCAGGAACTTCATTTTCTCTCTTCACATTTTCTTCTTAACCTGGAAATATGACTTCTGAGCATATCACTGAACTGAAATTTCCCTCTGCAAAGTTATTGATGTTTTCATAATTATCATATGTAATTACATTTTCTAAATGTTCACTCTACTTGTCATCTCAACAACATTTTAGCATTAAGTACCTTCTCTTCTTGGACATCCTGTCTCCTCTCTGGGTTTTCATAGCATTGTCTCTTCTGGATCTCTTCCTCCCAATCTGAACACTCTTCATTCTCCATTGCTGATTTATCAAGGATGTCATGACAATTAATTGTTGACATATCATAGGGCTCTTCCCTAAGCCCTCTTTTTTTCTCTTTCTCTACACTCTCAGTGACCTCATCAATTCTCATGAGTTCAATTAATATTTCAGGTTACTTAACATATATATATATATAGATAGATAGATAGATAGATAGATAGATAGATAGATAGATAGATGCATATATGTGTAGCCATATCTCCATCTATCCATCTATCTAATCTATCTGTAACATCATACCTGGTTTCACTCATAAGCACTTCCTATAATGTAAACTCTTAATCTTTGCAAACTGGTGTAAAGCCAAGCACAAGCAGCTTTCCAGAGGACTGCTGCTGTGAACAGCTTTCAATGTTGTGATTACATAGTAAAGCAAACTCTGTAATTATTCAATAACAAATCAGAGCAAAATATTCACAGAAAGTCAAGGTATAGCATTCAGAATAATACAACTTATCAAAGAAAATCAAAATACAGCATTCACCATGTCAAAACTCAACAATTTATCACTAAAATTGTCACATAGTTTTCACGAAAGTGGCCACATAGTTTTGAACAAAGTACAATCATTTAGACAATCAATCACTGAACAACTCAATCATTTGATCATAAGGTACAAAAAGTCAAAATTCTCCACACATGGGGCACACTAAGTTACAAATCAATCACTATTCAGTTATCAGTCACCACTATCAGTTACTATTCAATCATCAGTCACTACTCAGTCATCAGTCACCACTCAGTAGTGGAAATTACACAGATCATCCACCCCTCAGTCACAAGTAAATCATAATTTACTATTTTTTTTGCCTTTTTTTTTTGGAGGGCAATTGGGGTTAAGTAACTTGCCCAAGTTTACATGCCTAGGTTTTTGTTTGTGTGTGTTAAGTGTCTGAGGCCGGATCTGAACTCAGGTTCTTCTGACTCCAGGGCCAGGGCTCTACTCACTGCACCACCTAGCCAGCCCAATCATAATTTACTTTTACAAGTAAATCACTATTTACTATTTTTTTAATTAATTAAACAAATGCTTTATTAACTTCTGGTTTACATCATTCATTTCCACCAGATTATGAGTTACATTTTTCCCCTATTTTTTCCCTACCCACCACCCCAGAATAGCAATCCCACTAGATATCCCCTCATCCAATCTGCTCTCTCCCACATCTTCTCCCATACCCCCTTCTTCCCAAACGTCGGGTCTTCACAACTTCTGCCAGTTGGGTGGCCTCTGTAAAGCCTCCACCCACTCTGGCAAGTTGGATACCCACCCCAAACATCCACCCCAGACCACAATCCAGATCCAGGCAGTTTAAAGCAAAAGCGATTAACTCCCAGACTGATTGCTGGATCTTCCTACAGTTCGAAGACCAGGAGCTAGAGCCACTACTGACGCTGCAAAATGGCTTTTGTGCAGCTGTTTCTTCAGCAGCTTTTTGCCCCCAGGGGAGGAAGCCACGTGTTCCCCAAATACTGGTCCCAAAGTCCATAGGGCACTAACCTCTCACTTTGTCCTAGGCATATCTGTGCTGATAATTCTGGAATCTCCACAATTGCTGGTGTTCTGGGGTTCCACCAGCTGGCTGAAGGCCTGGCCGCCCTGGGGCTAAAACCGCGGACCTAGGCTTGGCTCTGGGGGCTGCGCTGTCGGTTCTCAGCGTGCTGTGCTGCCTGCTCTCAGAGTGCTGCGCTGGCCGCTCCATGCAGGGCTGCTGGGCTGTCCTCAGCAGGTTGTTAGCTTCTCTGTGCCATTCTGTGGGTGCTGTGGCTTCATAAGTTGTTCAGAGCTCCCTTTCACATTGTTTGAAATTTGTGTGGGGCAGAGCACTTTGGAAATGCTGTTTCTACTCCGCCATCTTTCAATCACTATTTACTATTACAAAATTTCATCACTATTAAGTACCCACAGAGAGGTCTTTTCATCTTGACTCAGGGCAGGCTTTCAGTTTCCATGGCTCTTCCTCCATGTCCCAGCCCCCATCCAAATCTAACTAACTGCCACCTGAGTTCAAAGGCAGATAGCTCCCAGGTCTTTGTCTGGCTCTCTGTGCAGTTCCTGCTCCTCACTGGAGCTTACAATGTCCAGTCCATCTCAAATCCTTCACAGTCTCTGTTCCTTGGAAGACAAGTCTTAACAAAGCCACAAGAACATTCATATGCCTTAACAAAGCCACAAAAATATTTTTACAAGATACCAGCAACATAGTCATGCTTCCTCAGTCTTCTGCAGCTCCAGCTGGCCCTTGGAAATCCTCAGCAGCTCCAGCTGGCCCTTGGAATTCTTCAGCTCCATTCTCAAAATCAAAATCACTTTCTCCTGTTCTCAAAATCAAAATCACTTTCTCCGTGGGAGTTCCAGTCCAGCAGCAGCAGCCCAGCCTTCAGATGCTCATCCCAAGAAGTTCTGACTGTCCAGCTTTCGCTCTTCCTCCAATATGGTATAGCTCCTCCCTCCATGTTCAGCCCCTTCCTGTTACCTCAGCAACAGGGGTTCAAACTTTCTGTTTCTTTAACACAGACAATGTGAAACTAGGTGCTAAGTACCTCTTACCTTAGCAATACAAAGGGATCTTCAAATTTCATTACCATTACAACTGGATAGCTCATATCTTCTCAAAGTCATCACATCTAAACCAAAACACACCATCCACCTCCATCCCACATACACATACCTTCTTCTGATTTTTCCTTACAATGGCAAGTAGTATTGTGCTTTCTGTCTCTGAGATTCACAACCTTATTTTCATTCTCAATTCTTCATTTAAAAGATTCAATATATTGACAAATAATGTAATTTCTACCTCCCCAGCATCTTTCATACACATCCCTTCCTCACTGCTGACAAAACCTTTGCCATAGCTTAGACACCTCCCCTTAATTTTATTCTTGCAATAACTTCCTAGATGATCTCCCTATCTTAATGTTCTCCCCCATTCAATCCATCCTCCACATAGCTGCTAAAGAGATTTTCCTAAATCAAAGATCTAGTCATGACACTTATTTTTTTGATGAACTTTAGTGACTTCCTATTGACTCTAGGATCAAAAATAAAAACACCTCTGACTGACATTTAGTGTGACCAGAGCATGGTACAGTGGGACAATCACCTCCCAATTTCTGGAAGCTATCTATCTTAATATAGCCCATAATCATATTACATTTACATAAATCACACTACTGATTTATACTGAGCTTGCATTCCATTAAAATCTTCAGATATTTTTCAGAACTACTGTCAATCCATGTCTCTGCTATGTTGGATTTCTGAAGTAGATTTTTTATGCAAATGAAATACTTTATATTAATCTATATTGAATTCCATCTTCTTGGATTTTGATCAAGGATCTAGCCTGTTGATATCCTTTGAGATCTTGACTTTATCCTCCTGTGTGTTAAGTAACACTCTAACTTTGTATTATGGAAAAAATAATGAACATACCATCTATACCTTGTGCATGTCATTGATAAAAATATTGAGAACCAAGCACAAATAAAGACCTCCTGCCACATTAACATTAATCCAGTAACAACTTCTCTTTGAGTATGATCGGCCAATCAGTTCTGAATGATTACATCATTATCTAATTAATATCTCCCCATCTTCTCCACAATAATATTATGAGAAAGTACATCCAAAGCTTTGCTAAAAACTAGTAAATTATATACACAGCATGACCTTTATCTACTAGTTTAGCTATCCTGTTAAAAAAAAGGAAATTAGGTTTGTTTGTCATGATTTGTTTTATATTCACCATGTCTCTTTAATGATCCATTCTAGAATTTCCCCAAGAATCAAAATCAAGGTCACTTGCCTACATATTTTGTAGTCTGTTATTTTCCCTCTTTTGAAAACTGGGATAATATTTGCACTTCTCCAATCTTAAAGTGTTTCTCCCATTTTCTTTGATCTTTCCCATGTTATTGACAGTGACTTAACCATCACAACTGTCGGTTTTTTCAGGAATTGTGGATGTAGTTCTTCTAAGCTGGGTGGTTTGAATTCATCAAAGGGCAATTCAACTTCCTTACTATTTTTGTTTGCTTTGGGCATTAACTCCATATTAGTCATTTTTATTCTGTCGTTTCCAATATAACTGTCATTCTCTTTTACAAAAAAAAAAAAATGAAAGCAACAAAAGAATGGAACAGTCCTGCCTTTTCATTGTTTTTATAACTTATCCTCATCCCATCTATACTAAACAAAGTTATATTTCTTCTTTGGCCCATCTATTTCTTCCATTCCAGTTTATTTATTTATTTGTTTATTTTTGTTTTCCTTAGCTTACTTTATTAGTCTCAGTTCATCCTCATCATTAATATTTCTGTGTTCAAAAATATTGTGCCACCCTTTTATTCATTCTCTCTTTTCTGGCCTTATTTCCATCTTATGTTCATTTGTTTAAAAAAATCTAAGTTGGGTTACTACATTCACATTAGTCTTTTCAGACAAATTCCAATGTTCCTATTCATTGGAACAGTTCCTTTTTGTGCCTTCAAAATTTAATTCTTGAATATTCTTCCTGGAATGGTATGCCCTAAAATATTTTCATCCATTGGATCTTAACTATCTGTCTTCTAAACTTTTTGAAGTACACTTTCCCCAAATCTTGAATATGCCAGGATTTGTTTTTCTATTTCACCTATTCTGCAATGGAAGGGTCATTTCCCTCAAAATCCCTATTATAGCCACTAAAAGCAATGAGTTTCTCTTTTTTACTGACAATCAGATATAGAACAGAATTTGCCCTTTTTATGTCCTCCACCTTTTGACAAATGAAATAATGATTAAGGCAAGTCAGGAAGTTATTTGCTGCTCTATTTTGATGGGAAGAAAGTGCAACAGATGTTTATAACTGAAGCTCCCCATCTCTTCAAATCCATCTCCATTTCAGCCTATGGCTTGTGAACTATTTCATAAGCTTCCTATTTATTTACTCTCTTTATTGGAGCCTATGATATATTCCAATGAAGAAAATCACCCTTAGTTCCTGCTCCATTTACCTTCACCCAAGTCCTTTCGGAGATACTTTCAATTCTTCCCTTCTTTGTTGACACTGTCTCCTGTTGTTTAAGTGACACTCCCATTGCTATGCTTTCTTGTCATTTGTTGCTGGTGTACATAATATCCATGTGAATTCTAATCTGAGAAATTTCTCCTGGCTCCCTAGGTAGCATTCTGGAGGGTAAAATGGTTAATAGGAGGTCATAAGAAATATGAATTAAGATATAGAGAGCACTTACTGCCATTGGTAAGTTCAAGGCATATGACTCAGAAGAATTGCATGTTATGGGAAATGTGTGATTTCTGGGCTACTATTAAATGTTCTATAGAAGAGTGTGGGGAATAGAAGAAGTAATTTATTACCAGAGGAAAGCAAAAAAAAGTTTTCAGAAAAGGAAAGGGAATTTACATACATTTGACTAATAAATATAACATCCATTCTTAGCAAAATTCTAGACTTTTTTATTATTAAAGGGATGCTTAGTGAACAACTAGAAAAGGGAGCAGTGTTCTGGGAAAGAGATGAGTTTTTCTCATTTCATCAAATCAAAAGGGATTTGCAGTAGTGGGAGGTTTTTGTTGTGCAATATTGAACATATAGTTAGATTAAATTTATATGTTTATTAATTTTGGAGAACTGCTTTTCATTTTCTATTTTTTAAATTATTATTTGTGAAAGGAGATGGCTCTTCTAGTAGTAAAAGGCAAATATGTATTTGCAAATAAAGGTGATATAAAAACAAAAAATAGGAGTAATTTTAAAAGAAAAGAAAACAATTGTCATAGAGAGGCATCATAAATTTTCCATGAATAGCTCATGTTCTATTAAAAGAATTTGCTTTTTTTTGACAGGTAAATCAATGGAAAACTCTTGATATGTGTATTGACATTTTAACAAAAACTATTTTAAAATGCCTTAAGTTCATCTTGTGGCAAAAACAGAGTTGTAGTATAGATAATAATACAATAATATATATGTCTTAGATATATATGTGTATTCAGAACTGGTTAAATTAATTCAAAGATTCTGCAGTTCTCTGTCAACTTGGAAGGAGCACTCCTATAAGGTTGCCCAAAGATCTAAACTTGGGACCTTGTTGCTTAACCTAATAACAATGACTTGGATAAAGTTAATACTCAATAATGGCCAACAAACATTTATTAAGCACCTACTACATGCCAGGCCCTGTTAAAAACAAAACACTGGGTATACAAATAAGAAAATGAAAGATAATCTGCCCTCAAGAAGCTTGCAGTCTAATTGGAAGAGGACAATACATATAAGGAAATTAAAAGGAGGGCCACCAGAAGGTAACCAACATGGTTCATATTGTCTTAAAAGAGAGGCTTTGGAAGGGGTAGACATTGGGCAAGTCACTTAACCTCAACTGCCCTCCAAAAAGGGCAATATATACTATATATATATAAATATATATACTGTGTACAAAATAACAGCAATATTGTCAGCTGTGAATGACTTGGCTATTCTCAGCAATAAAACAATCCAAGACAGCTCTGAAGGACTTATGAAAAATGCTGTCCATCCTGAGGGAAAGAACTAATGGTATCCAAATGCAGATTGAAGCATACCTTTTTTCTTTCTTTTTCTGGAGGGTTTTTTTTTTTTTGGTCTTTGTTTTCTTTTACAATATGGCTATTATGGAAGTATTTCACATGACTCCATTTGTATAGCCTAATAACATAAAAGTATATGTAAGATTTGCCTATGTATCACCTATCTATTCATCCATTTATAATCTATCTATCTAAAGTAATTTTTGGAGGGGGTAATCGCAAGTAGGGGAAATCGGGAGGGGGGAAGCCATAAGTAGAAAAGGTAGTACTTAAGTTGAGCTTGGAAGGAAATTAGGGATTCTACATTCCTAGAAGTTGGAATTGGAGTTGGAGGCATAGGGGGACAACCTGTACAAAGACTTAGAGACAAAAGATAAAATGTAAGATGTGAGGAATTGGAAAAGGCAAGTTTGGCTAAATTATAGTATGTATAAAGGGGAGCAATGTAAAACAATTATGTAAATGCAATCTGAGGCCAGTTTCTGAAAGGCTTTAAATACCATAGGAATTTGTAATTGACTCTAGATTAAATAGGGAGTCACTGATGTTTATTGAGCAAAAGAGTGACATGGTCACATTGTGTTTTAGAAAAATCACTTTGGAATCCCTGTTGAAAATCCCTGTTGGAGGTATGGGGAGACTTGGAGTAGGGAAACCAATTAGGAGGCTTTGCAAAAATCAGGTGAGAGGGAATGAGGGCTTAAACAAAGTGGTTTAGTTGAGAAATATGATAAAAAGTCAATGCTCTTAAGAAGATCTGGTAGGCCAGAAGACAACAAGAACTTTTTAAAGTACCTACTGTATTCTAGTTACTCTGCTAAGTGCTATGCATCCAGAGAAAAACAAAAAAACAAGTGTCCCAACTCTAAAGAACACACCATGACAACAAATAACAATTGTATAGCAACAACATGTATTCTAAATTAGTTGAAAATAATATTTAAAAGCTACTAAATTTATATGCCTGAGAAAGACTTCTTGCAGTGAACAGAAATTCGATGAAGCCATAAAAGCCAGGAGGCAGACGTGAAGAGAGAGAGTATTCCAAGCTTGAGGGAGAGCAGTAAAAATGCTCAGAGTTGGGATACAGAGTATCCTGTGTGGGAAACAGTGAAAAGGCTTGTGTTGTTGGATCTAAGACTACATGGCGGTTGTAAGGTATAAGAAGACTGCAAAGTTAGGAAGGGGGTGAGTTTGTTCCTGGAGTTAATAGGACTTATTGGAATTTATTGGATATGGTGGTGAAATGGCCAAACCTGTCCTTAAGGAAGATCAATTTGACTGCTGGGAAGAGTGACTTGAGGCAGCAAGATCAAGCTCTCTGATAGGCATTTTTAAGTATTTGAAGGACTATCTTGGAAGAAGGCATTAGATCTATTCTCTTTGGCCAAATAGATCTAGATATGGTAGGCAATTTTTTTTTTTAAAGATGTAATTTTAGGTTTGGTGAAAGGGAACAAAAACTTCCTAACAATTAGAACTATGAAAGAATAGGCTAGACTAGAGTACATTTGTGGGGAGGAAGTAGTGGATGTCTCGCTATTACAGGTCCTCAAGGAAAGATTGAATGATGACTTATCATGGATGGTGTGTTAGGGATTCTTTTCAAGCTGTGAGTTAGACCAGATGGCCGCTGAGGACCCTCTATTTCTGAAATTCTGAAATTCTCTGATTATCAGTTTAAAATCATCTAAATTTGATCATCAATTTCCTAGGCAAATTTATGCTTTTCAGCTCTTGTTAGAAGATGCAGTCAATCTCTGGCTAAGATATCATCATTCCTTCCTCTTAAGTCAAAGTGCAGAATTCCAACTCTTATTGCTGACACCATCTTCTTAGACAGCTATCCCTCTATAATACTCTCCTCCGTCTTCTAAAGCATTTACTTTTTGCTAAAAGTATTAGTAGTAATGAAATTACCAGTTGTGAAGGACCCTGTGTCCTTATTTCTAACCATTGTTTTCATATTCTCTAGAGGGCCAAGGAAGAAACAATTTGAGTATTGTGGAAACACAATGAGGATAACACAAAACCTAGCAGCTTCTACATTAATGGATTGACGGGATCGGAATATGATATTCCAGAGGTCAAAGGAACTAGTACTAAAACCAAGAATCACCTACCCAGCAAAACTGAGTATAATGCTTTAGGTGAAAATATGGTCATTCAGTGAAATAGAGGATTTTCAAGGATTCTTGATGAAAAAACCAGAGCTAAACAGAAAATTTGATTTTCAAATACAAGAAGCAAGAGAAGCATGGAAAGGTAAACAGGGAAAAGAAATCATAAAGAATTTATTAATTTTGAACTATTTACATTCCTATATGGAAAAATGATAATTATAACTCATAAGACTTTTCTCAGTATGAGGATAGTTGAAAGGAATGTGTGTGTGTATACATACATACATATATGTATGTATAGGAGGGTGTATATGTATATAAATATATATGTAAGTGTGGGCATATATGTGTTTGTGTATACATAGAGGACACAGGATGAGTTGAATATGAAGGGGTGATATCTAAAAAATAAAGTTAAGAGGTGAAAGAGGAATTTATTGGGAGAAAGAGAAATGGAGAGATAGATTACGGTAAATTATCTCATATAAAAGAGGTAAGAGAGGGGTGGCTGAGTGGCTAGGTGGCACAGTGAGTAGAGCGCCGGCCCTGGAGTCAGAAGGACCTGAGTTCGGATCGGCCTCAGACACTTAACACACACACAAACAAAAACCTAACCGTGTGACCTTGGGCAAGTTACTTAACCCCAACACATATTACTCACATTTTCCCTTCTGAAATATCTTAAATCTAGTGTTTGCTGATTTTTGAGGTGTAAATGTAAAGAGGTAAGAGAAAACTGTTACAATGGATGGGAAGAGCAGGAAGATGAAAGGGAATGGGACAACCTTATTCTCATTGAATTTGGCTTAAGGAGGGATTAACATACACTCTCAATTGGGTATGTTACCTTACAGGAAAATCAGGGGATAGGGGATGAGGGGGGATGAGAGAAAGGAGGGCAGATTGGGGGAGAGGATAGTTAGAAGCAGACATTTTTTAAAAAGGATAGGCTCAAAGGAGAAAATAGAATTAACTATGGGCAAGATAGGATAGAGGGAAATAGAGTTAGTCTTTCACACTATAACAACTATGGATAACATTTGGGTAACTACACGTGTACAACCTATATGGAATTGCTTATGTTCCCAGTGGGGGCAGGTGAGGAGGGAAGAAGGAAAAAAATCTGGAACTCAAAATTTTAAAAACAAATGTTAAAAAATTGTTTTTCGACATGCAACTGGGAAATTATATATACAGGCACTGGGATATAGAAATCCATCTTGCCTTACTTGAAAGTTACAGTGGGTGAAGGGGAGGGATATAAGAGAGCAGATTGGGAGAAGGGTTATTCAGTAGGCTTGCTATTTTGGGGTGGGGTAGGGGAAAGACGGGTAGAAAAAATTGTAAATCAAAACCTTGTGGAAATGAATATTGAAAACTAAAAATAAATAAATAAATTTAAATTAAATATAAAAAATAAAATGTATTTCTGGATCAAGAAATTCAGACTTGGAGAGTTTACTGAACCTATTTATACTCACAAATTCAAACCCATACCTTCTTACTCAAAAGTCAACTTGTTACATTACATAATGCTGGTTCTTAGGTTGTCATTTTGCTATGCCATTATATATTCTTATATACAATAAGCCTCTTTTTTCGTGTTGCCAACAGTTGTGTTGTCAGAACTTCCTGTGACTTCTCCAGATCCTTATCATTCTCTGGAGTCTTGGGACTTGTTTCCTTAGAGAGTCCATGTCTGCCAACTACTCCAAGGTTTTGTTTTTTTTTTTTAGTTTAACACATATTACTCACATTTTCCCTTCTTAAATATCTTAAATCTAGTGTTTGCTGATTTTTGAGGTGTAAATGTAAATGAATATTTAACAACTGACTCTTGGAGGCCCAAGGACTCTCAGTGGTTACCCTGCTTGGGATCATCTCTAAGATTCCTTCCATCTCCATACTAGGACCCTTTGATCAGTCCAATATCCTTTATTTTACAGATGAAAAAAGTGGTATTTAGAGAAATTAAGTAATCTGCCTAACCTAGAGGGTACATAGCTAGTAAATAGCACATTCTGAACTTGAAACCAGTCATGTCCGATGATTCCAAATGTAGTAAACTTTCCATTACATATTCTTGATAGGAGCTGTACCATTTTATTTCATTTTTTATTAATTAATTTTTAACTTTCAACATTTATTTCCACAAGATTTTGAGTTCCAAATTGTCCTCCCATCTCTCCCCTCCCCCCACTCCAAGATGAGGATTGCTTTAAAGGATTGCATTAAACATATTGCATTAGGATTGCATCAAACATATTGCATTCTGATTACCCTTTCCCCCAGTCTCACCTCCCTTCTATCATCCCCGCTCCCTTTTATCCTGCCCTCTTGGTGTCTGTAGGGCAAGAGAGATCTCTATACCCCATTGCCTGCATATTTTATTTCCCAGTTTCATGTAAAAACTATTTTTAACATTTGTTTTTAAAACTGTGAGTTCCAAATTCTCTCCCTTCTTCCCTCCCCACCCACCCTCATTGAAAAGGCAAATAATTCAAAATAGGTTATACATTTGTAGTTTTGCTAAACACTTCCACAATGGTCGTGTTGTTAGTCCAGAAGTCCTTAACAATTTTGTGCAACATGGAACCTTTTGTAAATGTAGTGAAGCCTGTAGACCACTTCTCAGATGCATACTTTTGAATAACTAAATTTCAGTGAAAAGTTTGTTAAATTAAAGATGCACATTTCCCCCATCTAGCCTCAGACTCCAAGATTAAGAACCCCTGTTCTAAAGGGAGACACCTCATGTCTTTTTCCTAAACTGTTCTGGAGCCCTTCTCTCCTTCCTCCTAGGCATCACAGTCTTCAGTGCTTTAACCTCTTAGCAAAGATTTGGTTTTCCTTCTGCCTCCTTAAAGTCTTTTCTCTTCCCACCTGGATCATCTTCTCCATCTCATCACTGGCTCTTTTGTCTTTCTTGACTAGCTAGAGAGTAGAGTTTTCTTTTTACTTTTCCACCTTTTCTTATAGTAGATCCTGGGTTGCACTTAGCACAGGCCTATGTGTTGACAGAATGTGAAAGAAAAGCATGCATAGCACAGTTTCTGCAGTTGAGTGGAACGGTTTCCTCACTTGATATGTCTGCTGACATTGAGATGTTCAGTTTTGTGTGGCTTCTACTGACTCCAGCTGCTAACTAGTAGCAAAATAACTGGTTGCTGAATCTATTTACTGAAATGACATTTTTATATCATATTTTCCAACTTTTTCCTACCCAGGTGGGAATGATCAAGTCAGCATATTCCTACTAATTACTGTAAAAGTCTGCAATGCAAACAGGAGTCTTGATCAGCAATTATATAGAAGTTGGTCTTTGGAAAATTGCAAATATCTAGCTACTTTGCACTTCTCATGTGTCCCTTCCCCTTCCTCCACTGGCCTGGTGTATGCTGACATTTTATTTTTCCTCCTCCCTTCCAAGGGATACAATTCTATGAACTATCCTGTATGATATTATTTCTTGCCTGCAAGATCCTCATATAATTAAACATAGTTAGGGTCTTAGAAACAATATTTAGCATAGAAAAAGACTGAATTCTTACATCTTCTGTCTTTACTGGCTTGGCTTTACCTTTATATACTTGCCAGAATTTAGCACAATGCCTTACATATGTTTGATTTTGCTTGCTTCAGAAATAAATGAGATATCACTTTAAACTCACTTGTCAGACAATAATTGCCAAAGATGAAGGTTCTAAAGCCTGAGATGAAAAAAGCTAGAAGATGATATGATCAAGAGATTGATCATTTGTTAGGTGTGTGATAATGGGGATTCTTTTGATGGTATGAATTGGATCAGATGGTCCCTTATTAATCTATTCGTTGATTCTATGGAAAACAAGAGAATCATGTATAGAGTGAATGAATACCGTTATATCCATTAAATGCCTATATGCTAGAAATAGAAGATACTCTTTGAAGTAGGAAATAGATCACTTTGCTATGGGACAAATAAGAGGAAATACTGTTTACATAATAGTCAGTGAACTACTGGAATGTATTCCTTCATGAGGAGATGTTGGATGAAAAGATAATTATCTTTAAAGTTGTGAAGTTATATTCAAAGAGGGCAGGGTCATTGTGGATAATTAAAATAAAGTATGATGTTTCAATATACAACCATAACTTATGAATATGGGTATCAAAACAGATAACCCTGACATCCCACAATTGATCATGTGGTGCCTCTGTCAGAGATAGTGCTAGATGGATCAAGGTTCTGACTCATCATGGCAAGAACTATGAAGTAGTGGTAGTAGGATTATCAGTATAAATCTGAAAGGGCCCCTATGGACCATCTAGTCCAAACAATTCATTATGCAGTCAAGGAAACTGAGTCAAGAGAGATGAAATAATTTTTCCAGAATTAGAACCCAGGTAAAGGCACTCTAAATTCAGCTCTCTTTTTATGACTCCCCATTTCCTGTTTCTACTACATTTAATAATAGAGGCAGAGCATTCAAGTTACATATTAGACTTGAAGCACTCTTACTGTGTCAGGAGACCAAGATGTGAAGAATCATGTGGCTCTCTCTGGTAAACAACTTAGCTTTGCTGAACCCTTATTTTCCAAATAAAACCGGAAATAAAACCAACTTCTGGCCATCCAGATAGGCCTAAGAAGGATTAATGAGATTATGTTGGTAAATTACTTGTAGCTCTTTGGGAGAAAATTATTATATAAGTTGAAAGCAATGCAATTTTGAGTAAAGCTGCCAGCTTTAACCTAATATCCAAACCACTAGAGCATGTAGTTGTTGTTAAAAACTTCAAAAATCAGAGTTGGCATCAACTAGTATTGCAATATTTAGTCCCCAGTTTTCATTACCTTTCAAGAAAACTAAGCATTTCAGTTTGTTCAACTTTCCTTCTACTGAGCTCTATACCTAAGTTTTATGTGCAGTGTGGGTGTGGATTCAGATATAAGCTGATGTTAGAGATAGAAGAATTAACTTTTGATACTGGATTCCTGTTATTTATCACCTCACTCTGAACTTATACTATTGGTTGCTTTAACATCAGGGTTAGATTGATAGGAAAGAGAAGACTTAGCTCAGATATTGGCAAAGAGTTACCGCTATTCTTTTATTCTACCACCCCATGTCACAACTTCCAGATTTTAGAAAACATCCTTCTCTCCCCAGACTAGCTCCCAAATACCTTATGATAAAAAAAAAAAACAAATTAAAAAAATAATTGTACTATCAAGGCAATATTCTCCTCTCATGGGTCAAACATAAATGGCAGGTGAGAGATAATAGCAATGACCCCGGTCAGAACAAGAACACCAATAGCTGATATTAGATCAGTTTTCTAAGATTTACAAAACACTTTAGACATATTTCCCCCATTTGATCTCTGCAATAACCCCTCAAAAGAGGCAATATAAGAAACTCGGGCTTTGATAAATATGTAATATCAATGACATAGGTATTCCTTCCAACAACACAGAAAGAGCCATGCTGATGGAGTGCATTGAGTACCTTTACACATACCATATCATCCTAGGAGCCCTGACACTGCAGGAGTTCCTTAGAATCCAGAAACTGAGAGCATAGGGTAGTTTTCCTAGTCTCTGAAGACCTGATATTTGTAAACACAATTTTTTGCTATCTCTGCTTCCTACTTGTGTCTTTTCTAATGTTTTCTTGGGAGTCTGGTACATGAAGAAGGAGGCCTATCTGGTGCCTTTGTCACATGCGGTATTGGATCCCCTAGGACCCTCTTCCAGGTTCTCTCCATGGTACTGTCTCACTTGTTACAGTGGTACTTCTACTTGGTGAAATCAGTATCTCTTCCCACCCCTAAGATACACTATTCCTGTCCAAGGACTCCATCCAGATGGTTAAGGAAAAATCAACTAGAAATATTTCCCTCTTCAATTCCTCTGGTTATTTTGTTTGTCTGAGAATCAACTTCTGGTAAGTGGTACTAGAATTAGGGTCAGTTTGGTCAAAGAAGAACAAAAATTAATTAAAATGATATTTCAAAAGACTGTACTTTTGGTGAAAAGTCTTTAAATTCCACAATTGGACCTTCATGGCAAAATGTGGGGCTAAGTCAGAAAGATACTATACAGCCACAAAAAGAAGGCTGAAACACTTACTCTATTTTACGGTAAGGGTACAGGTTAGATTAACTGGAAACTTTGCACAGTTTGTATGTTTAGGTAAAATTTATTTGCTTAAAATTTAAGTTGCTTTTTGGTTTATTTTATTTTTCCATGCAAATAATGTCTTTATGATTGAATATTTAATGTGTTAGCCTTTTAAAAACAAAATAAAATTCTGTAGGCAAACACCTCATTGAAGTGTGTTACACGTTCTTCTGTTTCTCATCCTATGTAACTTTTGTACATGTTCCTCATGTGTGTTCTACAAGAGGTTTCCCAAACATGCTGGGGGACTTTTCTTGACATTGTATGACTGCCCATGCAACATGTGTGTAGTTCATTATTTATTTTTTTATTCTTGCCAAATGTCTACTGAGTTCTATTTTCTCTAATGATATGCTCAACTCTCTGATGTCTCTTTTATAGTTTTCTCTTATACAATTCATCATTGGTGATGTATTGTAGCCTCCTCTAACTCACCAAATACCTCTCCAATACAATTTGGACAACCGGCAACTTTAATTCTAGTCAAGTCTTATCATCTCCACTACATAGATAAAGAAATTGAGACTAACCAAAAAGGGGAAATGTAATGACTAAAAATAAATAATTCATAACTTCACCATCCAATTTTTGATTTTAGGTCATCAAGGGAAGTATTGCTGTCTAATAAATTCTGGCAAAGTTTCTAGACAAAATTCAAACCTCCTAAACAGTAAACATCAAAAATAGCAACAAAAAAGGTAAATGCGTGCATTTTAATTTATGAGGAAACTATTATATAACTGTTTAAAACCTCTTCTGCTTAGGTTAAATAGCATAGTTTAGAAGGAAAAGAAACAGGCCTGAACCCTTTAGACAAAGAAAATGGTATGAAAATATAGTCAGAATGAAGAAAGAGAATGGAAAATGTGTTTAATAGTAAGTTTCAACTCTTCTCTGTAAATTCATGGAAAATGCTAATAACCTATTCGAAGCAGGAATAATGTACTGAAGAATATGGAGAGGTTGGTTGTCCAAGGTATATATATCCTGACAGGTACAGAGACAACCACATGTTTAAAAGAAAACAAGGAGAGGTGACTTTGAGCCACACTATAGGAGGAAGGAGTTTCCCTCCTACTAAACATATTTAAGCCCCCAGAAAAAGATTGACACAATTATACCAAGCCTAAGCTAAGATTAATTGTCACCTGTTGCGATATCTTCTGCCAATTTGATAAGCTCAAGATCTGCTCCTAAATTGATTTGGTCTGGTGAAATTACACACAGATCAACAAGATTCCTCTGTGCATTGACACTTCCCGAAGAACAAAGGTGATGCAACTCAACTGCACTAGTATTCAGGGTATTGGTTTAGAAGGAAACGCTGTCACATTAACAACATTCACAGGCAGGACCTATATAGATTCTCTGCCCACACCTGAGACCACAGAAGAAAACATGAACCGGTCTCAAGCCCAAATACGAACTCAAGAAAATTTTTAAAGACCAAATAAGTGAAGCAGTGGCCAACTTGGAAAAAAGTCTCAAAAGTAAAATTAGTGAATTAACTGGAGAAAATACCTCCCTAAAAAGGACCTTCAAAATTTAACTGAAGAACATAATTCGCTAAAAATTAGATACAATCAAACTGAAACTCAGAACTCTATGATGCAGCAAGAGTCAATCAAACAAAATAAGACAATCGAAAAATTGCAAGAAAATGTAAAATATCTCACTGGAAAAATAACTGGCCTAGAGAACAGATCCAGGAGAGACAACTTAAGAATTATTGGTCTACCAGAAAGCCACGATGAAAAAAGCAGCCTAGACAACATCCTCCAAGAGATTGTCAAAGAAAACTATCCTGAGGTCCTGGAATCAGAAGATAAAATAGCTATCAATAGAATTCACCGGACTCCTCCTGAAAGAGATCCCAAATTGAAAACTCCAAGAAATATAGTAGCCAAATTCCAGAATTACAAGATTAAAGAAAAAATTCTACAAGCAGCCAAAAAGAAACAATTCAAATATCGAGGAACTACAGTTAGGATCACACAGGACCTAGCAGCTTCTACATTAATGGAGCAGAGGGACTGGAATTTAATATTCCGTAGGGCAAGAGAGCTAGTACTACAACCAAGGGTTAACTACCCGGCAAAACTGAGCATAATCTTTCAGGCAAGGAGATGGTCGTTTAATGAAGTAAGGGACTTCCAGTCTTTCCTAATGAGAAAGCCAGAGCTCAATGGAAAATGTGATCTCCAATTACAAGACTCAAGAAAAACATAAAAAGGTAAACAAGGGAAACACAGACTCACACATGCATAAGTGCACACACACACACCCACAAACACACATGCTCATTAATTGGGATGGAACAAGAGCAAAAAGTTCACATCCCTATATGTGGAGCTGATAACTGTCAATATTCGAAATCTTTATGGTTATCATGACCGTCAAAAGGGTTATACTTAGATAGAGGGTGTGGGTATGAATGCACTAACCTGAAGACTTAAAAAAATTATTAAGGGGGTCAAAGGGACTGTAATGGGAAAAAGGAAAGGATGAAATAAGAAAAGGTAAAATATGCCATCTGAAGAGGTGTCAAAACACACTATAGATGAGGGGAAAGAAAGGGGGTGAGGAACATCATTTAAACACTATTCTCACTGGTTCTGGTTCAAAGAGGGATCAACTTAATCAGTGAAGTTTAAGATTCTAATGTGAATAGATACATTAATTCGTTAAATAGAGGAAAAGGAGGGAGGGAAAGGAGCACTGTTTGAAATTTACTCTCATTGGTTTGGAGTCAAATGGGGAGTAATTTACTGTGATAAGTATAAAAACTTATTGTGTCCTACAGATAGTGGAAGGGTAAGGGGGTTGAAAAAGGAGGAGACGAAAGGGGGGGATTGGAAGGGAGGGAAACAGTAGATAGGGGATAGGGCAGGTTAAGAAGTGGGGTCACTGGGTGGGACCTCTGAGGGACGGGGTGGTCAAAAGGGAAAACTTCAAGGAGGGGAAAGGAGAAGGAAGAAACAAAAACATAAACAGGGGAGCAAATAGGATGGAGGGAAAGAGACAGATAGTCATCAATACTGTGAATGTGAATGGGATGAACTCTCCCATAAAACAGAGGCAGATAGAAGAATGGACTAAAAACCATAATCCTATAATATGCTGTCTACAAGAAACACATTTGAAACAAAGGGATACCCACAGGGTAAAGGTAAAAGGTTGTTGTAAAATTTATTATGCCTCAGCTAAAGTAAAAAAAAAAAAAACAGGGGTAGCAATGCTTATCTCAGATAAAACAAAAGCAAAAATAGATCTAATTAAAAGAGATAAGGTAGAAAACTATATCCTACTAAAAGGCACCATCGAGAATGAATCAATATCACTACTTAATATATATGCACCAAGTGGTATAGCATCCAAATTCCTAGAGGAGAAGTTAAAGGAATTAGAGGAAGAAATAGACCTACAAAACTATACTAATGGGGGACCTTAATCTCCCCCTTTCTGAACTCAATAAATCTAACCTCAAAATAAACAAGAAAGAAGTTATGGAGGTGAATAGAATCTTAAAGAGACCAAATATAATGATCCTCTGGAGAAAACTGAATGGGAATCAAAAGGAATTTACTTTCCTCTCAGCAGTGCATGGTACATGTTCAAAAATAGACCATATACTAGGGCATAAAAACCTCACAATCCAGTGCAAAAGGCAGAAATATTAAATGCATCATTCTCAGACCATGATGCAATAAAATTATATGCAATAAAGGGCCATGGAAAGATAGACTAAAAACTAATTGGAAATTAAACAACTTAATCCTAAAGATTGGATGGGTCAAAGAAGAAATTATAGAAACAATCAATAATTTCATTCAAGAGAATGATAATAATGAGACAACATACCAAAATTTGTGGGATGCACTAAAGACAGCTCTCAGGGGAAGTTTCATATCCCTGAGTGCATACTTAATTAAAGCAGAGAGAAGGGAGGTCAATGAATTGGACATGCAATTGAAAAAGCTAGAAAAAGAAAAAATTGAAAATCCCCAATTTAGTACCAAATTAGAAATATTGAAAACCAAAGGAGATATTAATAAAATTGAAATTAAGAAAGCTATTGAATTAGTAAATAAAACTAAGAGCTGGTTTTATGAAATCAACAAAATTGATAGACCCTTAGTCAATTTGATAACAAATAAGAAAGAAGAAAACCAAATTATGAATATCAAAAATAAAATGGGTAAATCTACCTCCGATGAAGAGGAAATCTAAAAAGTAATGAGGAATTAGTTTCCCAGTTCTATGCACATAAATATGACAATCTTAGTGAAATGGATGAATATTTACAAAATCACAAGTTGCCCAGATTAACTGAAGAGGAAGTGAATTACCTAAATAACCCCATCTCAGAAAAAGAAATCAAACAAGCCATCAATGAACTCCCTAGGAGAAAAATCTCCAGGGCCAGATGGGTTTACTAGTGAATTCTATCAAACATTTAAAGAACAATTGATTCCAATACTCTACAAACTATTTGGGAAAAATTATTGAAGAAGGAGTCATATCAAACTATTTCTATGACACAAATATGGTATTGATTCTTAAATTAGGAAGAGATAAAACAGAGAAAGAAAATTATAGACCAATTTCCCTCATGAATTTAGAAGCAAAAATTCTAAAGTGGGTGCTTCCAACTTCCCTCCCCCCTTCCCTTCCACCCTCCCTTCCATCACCCCACCTTTCATCCCCTCCCCCCCTACTCTCCTGTAGGGTGAGATATCCTATTTAGTATATATGTCAATCTCTCCCTGATCCAAATTCAATGAGAATAAGGTTTTGACTTTTTGCCTTCCTTTTCTTCCCTTCTCTTATAACTATTTTCCTTTGCCTCTTCTCTGTGAGAGAGTTTACGCCATTCTGTCTCTCCCCATCTCCTCTCATTATATTCCTCTTTCACCTCTTAATTTCACCTCTCAAGTACCATCCCTTCCTATTAAATTCAACCTGTGTCCTCTATCTATGTATACCTGTAAACATATAGACACACATTCACATATGTATTCATATGCCCTTATACCGTTCTTCAACTATTTCCATACTGAGAAAAGTTTCATCAGTCACAGTTATTGTTTTTCCATGTAGGAATGTAAATAGTTCAACTTTGATAAGTTCCTTTTGATTTCTTTTCCCTGTTTACCTTCTCAAGCATCTCCTGTTTCTTGTATCTGAATATCAAATTTCTATTCAACACTGTTTTTTTCCTTAAGAATGCTTGTTGAACAGAAAATTTGTGTCTGCTGCTGTGCTGAAGCTTCTCAGTGGCTTCTCGCCCCCCACGGAAAGAGGCCAAGCACTCTAGCAACTAATGAATCCCAAAGTCCATACCACACTAACTAAACTCTCACTTTGTCTGTGGCATCTATGTGTTGGTAATTCTGGAAATGCCACAGCTGCTGATGTTCTGGAGTCTTTCCAGCAGCTGCTGGTCAGGTTGCCCTGGGGCTAAAACCTCTGACTCAGGAGCGCCTGGGCTGGGCTCCCAGAGTGCTATGCTGGCCACTCCCTGCCAGGCTGCTGGGCTATCCTCAGCAGGAGGTTAGCTTCTCTGTGTCACTTTTTGGGTTCTGGAGCTCCAGAAGTTGTTTAGAGTCCCCTTTTACATGGGTTTGGCAATTGTGGAAATAGAGCTGCATGGAAGAGTTGTTTCTACTCCTGCATCTTGACTCTGCCCCCGTTATGCTGTTATTTTAATAGAGAGTTATAGCTTTGTTGTTAAGTCACACATGTGATTATATTCTGTGGCTTATTTAACCTTTCTTTGTTAGTCAATGTAACTAATATCAATTTGTTATCCTTCCTTCCTTTTGAATAGTTCAAATAATATCATGTGAATTGTATTTAAGTGAGGCAGTCTTGCTCAAAATCATCAACCTCACTCTTCCAGAGCCATTGAAGTCCAGTGATAAGTCCAAAACACAGAATGACTGGCAGCTACATCACTATTTCTTTGCTGGAAGCTACTGGAATTGAGGATAGATTTCCTGGGAAGTGTTAAGTAGCAATTATCATTGGCCATGTAAATACAAATTTAATAAGCAAAACTAAATGTCAAAGCTCTATATTGATGCTCCCATTTTAATGGCTACTCCCTTTATGCCGACAGCTTTAGAAAGCTACATCTTCATCTATGACCTCTTACTTTTATTCCAATTCTGCCTTTATCATTACCCAGAAGACACCTCTATTTGGATACTCTGTCATCACCTCAACTCAATATAAATAAATAGAACTCACGAGATACCCCCCAAAGTAGCTCTCAATCCCAACTACCCCATTTCAGTGATAAGTCAGTTGTACCATTTCCCCAGAATAGATATTATATAATTATTGTATAATGGGAAGGGTGCAAGATTTGGAGTCAGAGGACCTGAATTCAACTCCTAGTTATAAGATGATTTAAAGTATGTGTAGATGGGCGGCTAGGTGGCACAGTGAATAGAGCGCTGGCCCTGGAGTCAGAAGGACCTGAGTTCGGATCGGGCCTCAGACACTTAACACACACAAACAAAAACCTAGCCGTGTGACCTTGGGCAAGTTACTTAACCCCAATTTGCCCTCCAAAAAGCAAAAAAAAACAAAAACAAAAACAAAAACAAAATAAAGTATGTGTAGAGTGTGCCAACATAATCTAGCCTATTCCCTGGCTCTGTTAATTATGATCTGAACCTTGAACAAGTCATTTAAACTCCCTGCCATTCAATTTCCTCTATAAAGTAAGAGGTTTTGAGTAGATGGCCTCTTAAAACTCTTCAGCACTAGCTTTATAATCCTATAATGTCTAAAACCCTTTCCAGATTTAGATCTACTATACTATGAAGACAAGGTGGCCAGGTGGCACAGAGAATAGAGCACTTGATCTGGAGGAAGACATCTTCCCAAGTTCAAATCTGTGTGACTCTGGGAAAGTCATTTAATGATGTTTCCTTCAGTTTCTTCATCTGTAAAATGAGCCAGAGAAAGAAATAGCAAAACACTCCAAGAGTCTGCCTATAAAACTCTAAATGGGGTCACAGAGAGTCAGACTGAACTGAAAAATGAAGATGGGGCACTCATGTTCCCTCCAACTCTAAACATATGATTCTGCTCTTCAACCCTGCATTCTGCCTCCAAGTATTATCACTCCTTCAGATTGTTTCTCAATCTCATTTTTAACTCTCTATCACCAATAAACTCCAGGATTAAATACAAAATGATGATTAGCATTCAAAATCTTTTATAACCTGTGCCCCTCCTACCTTTCCAGTGTTCTTATACCTTACCCTTTACCACTTTCTTTTTGATCCAAAATCCCAAAACTGTAGATTTACAATGAACTCCTTCCTCTCCTCTTTAAGGGATAATGACCAGGAAAGTGGCTTGAACGTAAGACAAAGTAATTGCCCTAGTTTAGGAATATTTGGGGGGTTGTAGCTGGGCATAATCCTGGTATGGCATCCCTTCTCTAAGGATAAAAGGGCATCTAGCTTTGTGGGCCCCTCTGATTCCTTCCCAGAAAGAATCAGTTCCCTTGGAAACAGATGAAGAAGATTCCTGAGAGACTATCGAAGGTTTTCCATAAGTCCCATTTAGACAAACTCATGTAGACAAGCACAATACCTACATCTGGTCAGTCCAGAAGCCACATTTTTGGTTGAGTATTTTAGTTGCCCTACTTCTAAGTCCTCTACATATCCAAGGTTCAATTTTGGATTATAAGATTCTAGAAAGCTAGGAGACTGGGTTTCTTATTCAGGTAGTAGTAATTAGGTATTCATTATAATTTTTACTCCTCCTCCTCCTCCTAATAATAATAATAACACTTGTATATTACTATGTGCCAGGATTAGTGCTAAGCAGTTAAGCTTTACAATTATCTCATTTAATCCTTACAACAACCCTGGTATGTAAGGAGTTATGCCATTTTACATATTAGTCTACTAAAACAGAGGTGAAGGGACTTGCCTAGGGTCACATTTAGTAAATGTCTGACTAGATTTGAACTCACGTTTCCTGACTCTAGCCGTTGACCCATTTAGCTACCCCAAATAATGATGATATTGTTATTAGTACAAATGAAATTATGAAATCAAATGAGCCTTCTTTCCAAAAAGTGAATTTCAGTATACTTTCTAGCCCATCTTTCTGCATGAAGAAACCTAGCCCAGACAGTAGTGAAATAGCAAAGACAGCATGCAATCCTACTTCCTCCAATCTGTTAACAGGAAGCAGAGTGCCAAGCAGATGAGCTTTCCCAGCAACAAAGACAAGGTCTTTCCCACTATTTGGGGAGCCACAAATAAAACTGAAGCTAATGCTCCCAGCCCAAATGATGACTCATCTTCATCCACTCCAGAACAATGGTGCAAGCTCTACTCAGAAAATTAAAATGTTGGGAAATGTCATTGGCAAAGAGTGAAGCTGGCAAACCATTGCGGGAAAGAAAAAAATTCCCAGGTTGCTTGCATATTTTCTTTGGTAGATTAAAACCCAGGGTTAGGGAGAGAGAAAGTGAGTGTACCATCAATATTAGTCCTTGCAGTGTTTATTACCATAATTAATGAGTTGTGGTCTAGGCACACATTAGCAGGTCCCAAATAAAAAGAAGAAAAGAAGGAAAGAAAGAAGGAAAGGAAAAAAAAAAAAAAAAGGAAGGAAGGAAGGAAGGAAGGAAGGAAGGAAGGAAGGAAGGAAGGAAGGAAGAGGAAAAAAGAAAAAAAAAAGGAAAGTGGTGAGATGTTTCATAGTCTAGTAAGAGTTGGGAAATGAATCCAGTTAAAATTATGCCAGTTCTCTTCAAGAAACTGTCAGCTGGCATTATTGGGTTTACCTCTCTCTCAAGTCTTGAGCCATTGCCCAAGAGTCCACTCAATGTGGTTTGCCCTGGTAAAAAAAAATATATATGTGTGTGTATGTATAATGTATTAAATATTTTTACATACAGGTAGAATCACAATCAGCATGTTTTCCCCAAGATTTCAAGCTGCTTCTCATGGCACTTCTAAAGTGTGATGCACAGTCTTCTTTAAGGATACTAGAATGTTTTCCTTTATTAAAAAGAAGTTTAGCAGGGCTCATAATGCAGAGCAGAAATGCTAAGTTTTTGGAAAGCAATAGGAAAAATTTAGTCTGATTAAGAGAGGTAAAACATTGAAAACTTTACTAAAATTTTTGGTGGTTATCATTACTATAAGAAAGCAAGTAGGAAGGAAGGAAGGAAGCAAAGAAGGAAGAAATAGTAGGTGTGTCTTTTGTAACCAGTGTGTTTTGACAAATGGTAGGCTTTGGGTGCACTTTTTCTACCCAAGTCCTACTTCAATGCTGTGTATGTCATGTGTGTGTGTGTGTGTGTGTGTGTGTGTGTGTGTGTGTGTGGACTCATGCACATGTGTTGAAGGGTTTTATGTCAAGTTCTCAAAGTATTCTGCCAGGTGAAGGCAAACTCAAGCTCATTCTACTATGGTGCAGATACTTTGAAAGAGGGCACAACAGATAATGACAAACTGTGTTTCTGTCATCCAGAAACTAACCTCATTAAATTTGGAGAAACTTGTCCACAGAATGATGGATGGATAGTCACCAAATGATTGGAATGAAGAGGCAGTGATCTTCTTATTCAGGTAAGATGCATGTACCATCACTGAAGGAGTTATGTACCTTTTGAAACACACACACACACACACACACACACACACACACACACACACACACACACACACACACACTGAAGTAGAAACTGGCCAGAGAAAGTACACCAAAAACCATATATCAAAATACTCTAGAACCAAATGAATCTTGCACATACTCTTTTTCTTTTTTCTTTCTTCCTTCCTTCCTTCCTTCCTTCCTTCCTTCCTTCCTTCCTTCCTTCCTTCCTTCCTTCCTTTCTTCTCTCTCTCTCTCTCTCTCTCTCTCTCTCTCTCTCTCTCTCTTTCTTTCTCTCTCTCTTCCATTCTTTCTTCAACCAAAAAAAAAGCAAAGTTCTTAATGTTTTATTTAACTTAAGGCACTGAGATATGTATGCTATATGACATAGAACCAAGTAAGGACACTTAATGGAACCTCTTCAGATGTTTTTATAGGATTTGAATTGCATCTACATTGCTTGATTAGTGGCACTCCTCAAAATTATCTTGTGTCTATACAAATTGTATAAATTTTTCGTAAATGGAAATGTTTTCTCCCTCAAGTAGATTGTAAACTCTTTGACGGTCAAGGATTTTTTTGTTTTTAACTTTGTATTCCAAGTGCCTAGCAGTGACTGGCGCATCGTTATCCTTTAATGAATATTTGTATGGCTAATTGCTGTATTGGAGATACCAACGCTCTCTCCTTAATAACTATTAAAAAGATCTCTGTATTCTCCCAATGACACTAAAAAAAGTCCTCTCAGTTTTATCCAAAGTGTTTTTTGTCCAGCCAGCCTTCTTGCCATACATGGTAATGAATGCAAGGCTTCATGACTGCCTCTTGCATTGTGAACCTGAATTTGACCATCTCTGTCCTTGCTGAGGATGCTACAGCAATGAGATTAGTGTTGAGTGAAAACATGGCAGATCTGCAAGAAAGAGTACAGGTTTTTAGAAGATGGCCAGTCAGCTAAGTAGACTGCTTTTCACAGAAGAAATTTTGTCTTCTTCTTTAAGGTAAGATGTGGGTCTTAGTAAACTGCCTTTTCTAATTAAAATATACACAAAAATGTGGGTTCTCTGAATCATTTAACATCTTTGTGTATATGTGTGTGTGTGTGTGTGTGTGATCCAGAGTTTACTGTACATCAGCTTTTCTGAATGAACCTTGTACAGAAGGAGTAGGATTTTATTTTAATTTGTTATTCCATGTTGCTTCAGTTAGGAAAAGATTGGGGGAGGAGAAAAACAGAGCCTGAGGTCTCTCTCAAACTGGGGTGTTACTGCCATCTAGTGAGGTGCAGATAACTCAGAGGGAAAGCAAAGCCTTGAAAGACAAACTGACTTGAAGTTAGGGAGGTTGGGGGGAAGGGAATAAGAGCACTGCTTCTGGAATTCATATCATACTAGCCAATTCAAGCAAATTCTCAAGGGCTGACTGCTAACTAACCCTCCCAAGCAAATACACACATGTGTATGCATATGCCCTTATACATGTCCATATACATATACACACATGCACACATGCATGTATTCACATGTATGTATTTCTGCATACACATACACATACATATGGGTATATCCAAGAACGTCTGTTTTAATGGGATCTTTAGATAAAAACAGTAATTACTTACACTCTTACTTTCAGAGGATCATTATAAGAATCCCAAATTAAAATTCAAATTTCCTTTCAGATCCAAAGGCATACATCACTATGAGGAAATTATCTAATAGCGATGGTTGTTACATATTGGAAGGATTGATTTAAAGAAATCACAACTTTATTCTGTTAAGGAGTTGGGAGCCTGTCATCGGTCTGATAACCACAAGATAGCTGTGCATGTCTGTCCAGAGATCAGAAAATATAGGTAATGGAACATTCGGTTTCTTTCTTCTGATTATCTGATGTAAAAGCATAAAGAATGATTTGCCATTTCAGCACCCAAACAGTTCAAAAAAAATATTTGTTGTTGATAGAAACAAGAGGCTAGGGAAAATATTTAGTCCTTAAGATGGCAAGATAGAAAAGACTCTGCTTGACTCTGTACTTATTATAGCACTTATTACACAATAAGCCTATAGTAAACCAGAGGGTTCAATATATCCTGCAGAGCCACCAGGCCAAGGAATAATACCAGGAACAGTATGCTACATTTGAAAGAGCACTGACTATGGAGCTAGAAGACTCGCATTTGAATCATACTCCTCACTTATAAAAAGTGTGACCTTAGGTAAATTATTTAACTTCTGTACAGATGAGGGTTTCCTCATCTGTAAAATAAGGAAGTTATATTACATGCTTTCTCAGTTCTCTTTCAGTTGGGTATCTATGATTCTTATAACTTGTGGTCCTGGCATCATAAAGAAATGAAAGCCCAGAGAGTTTCAAGGTCCTGATTAGGACCTCTGTGTACCTCAGGGGAAAAAAAACAAAAAAAACAAAAACATATTTGGCTAGGAGGTGGGGTGGGAGAACTCTAATGAAAAACACAAGACCAAAGAAATTAAGTCATTACCCATGAAAACAGCTTTTAATTTCTTTTTTTAAGGTTATCTACAATTCCAAGATTGCCTTTTAAAATACACATAACAACGGGTGGCTAGGTGGCACAGTGAATAGAGTACTGCCCTGGAGTCAGGAGGCCCTGGGTTCAAATCCAGTCTCAGACATTTAACACTTACTAGCCAGGTGACCTTGGGCAAGTCATTTAATCCCCGATTGCCCTGCCTTCCCCTCCCTCCAAAAAGCAAATAAATAAAATTAAATAAAATACACATAACAAGAGGTTCAACCTGGACCCAGTGTGACCCTAAGCATCACAAGATAATTTACAATATATAGGAGAAATTATTAGATGACAAACTTTAAATGCAAGGTAATTGTAGTCTGTAGACATGCTTGGCATAAGCTTGCCCTGATCATGTGTTTCACACTCTCATTAATATATTATAATTCTGAGATTCATGGTCACAGCCTGGCAGCCATCTTCTTGGCAGGGAGGCTGTTTACTAGAAAGGTGTGCTTCTCTTCCAGCCCATAGAGATAGAACACCTGCCTTCTCAGTGACTCTGGAACTGAGCCCTGATATGGGGCCACCTACAGAACTGTTCTCTTGCTCCAGACAATCTGGTGACTTGCTACTGGAGGGGCAGGATTTAGGCAATTAATGTAAAGCACGTCTTCAGGCTGACTGTGAGGGAGAAGGGGGAGAGCAGCAACAATTTTGATAGGATTCAGCATAGTGTGTAGTCATTCAAGGAATATCAATAGTGTGGCTGGAACTGCCAACAAGACAAAGAGCTCCCCACATTTCAGTCCAGGAAGTCCAACAGCCTTACCCACCTTTTTTACCTTCTTGGATTGGGGGTATTCGTAGGAATCTGTGCTAGTCAAGAAGAGCATGCATTAATTATGCACAATCCCCACTCTTTCCCAGAAGCAGAAGTAGCCTGGGAGGAAAGAGATGGCATGACTCAATGGAGGTGGAATTAGTGTATGTTTCATGGGCTGAATATGTTTGGGGCAGGTTTAATGATTTCTAAAAATGATTAGCAAAGCTACTATAAAGCAAGGAGTGATTAGGGTCCTAGTCCACCGAACAAGGAATCAGGAGAAGAATATAGAGATGTAAACCTTCTCCTGCTTCCTCCTCTTTCCTAAGCCTAACAATCTACCACTGATCATGCAGACTGTTCTATAGCAAAGCATAGAACTATACTATTGACTAATAAAAAATGCAACTAAAAGAAAGAACGTATTCTCAGGTCTCACATTTTCTTAGACATCCAGACTGATAAGTTAGTGGTTTAGCCCTGTAATCTGTTGCAAAAGTTACCCAATAGAAAATTGAGCCCCCGTCCTCTGTCAAAATATGTATGCCTCATATTACCTTGCCCTATGGTCTAGATAACCCATCTTCTGCCTTCATTGGTTCTGCCCTATGGTACTCATCAATGTGCATCTGACATGAATAACGCTGCAACCGGGAGCAAATGTAGTCTTATGATGAGAGGTTCACCCAGCTTTTCCAGGATTAATCACAGACTAAAATAGTAAATAAAAATATTGATATATTAACTCCATTAAAATCTACAACAGTGGCAGTAACTTTTGGGAAACCAAGAAAAGGTTTACAAAGAACAAGATGAGATAGGACCTAGATAAACCATAAAGCAATGTTGTGATAGAAAGTAAATCATAATTAAAGGCAAGGGTTGAAATTAAAACCAAGGCCAGGCTGGATTCCCAATCTTTATTACAAAGTCATATATTCTCGATACTTTTACTCTGAGATCTACTCCGAAACAGTCTCCCAGCATATTGTAAGTTACTAAGAAAGGACTTTTTGGTCCTACACAACAATAAAAAGAAATGTAAAGTTAGCTAAAGAACTTTGTTCTGCTACTCTCATAAATACTACCTCTTAGTTTTGTTATGGAAATTAGTAAAATAATGGGTTTGATCAGCCAGAAAGTGAGGAGCAAATTAAATGCTTTTGAAAATTGCACTACTTTAGTCTTGCAGACAAATTTATAAACAAATGAAAACCACTTCTGAATGCACTGTGTTCAAAGTCATATTCAGTCTTATTTATGCTGACACCTTTGAGCTTGAGGGGTCTTTTTTCACGGTTACAACCTTAATAAAGTAGTTTTGCTTTTTTCTTGGTACTTCTGTGCCTCTCCACTCTGACTCAGTCTCTTTCTCTGTCTCCATGTTTTAGTTGTCCTTTCTATCTCTCTTTTTCTCTCTCTTTCTCTATTTCTCAATCTCTCAATCTGTCTCTATTTCTGTTTTTGTCTTTCTCTATATCTCTCTGTCTCTCCTCTTCCTCCTCTGAGTGCAAAAAAATTTACTGATATATAAGAAATGACTAATCTGAAAACCACGTAAGAACAAGCAGCTACAGACATAGAGTACATAGACACACTTGGCATGGAAGCAGCCCACAACCAGCTTGTGTTGCACTTACAGAAAAACATTCTGTCACTTTACCATATACCAGCAAGGACCTGTAATTGACCATTTTGCCCACAGGAGGATGCTTTACTTGATCCACTATTCCCACAGTCTGGTCAGAGTCCCTTTGATGACAACTCAAAGGATTCTGTGTAACTCTTTGGACTGCCTACCCTTCCAAGTCACCTGTCTTCAAAGAACTGAGCAAAGAGAAACCAATGTTAGTCCTGTTGTAAGTGAATCTAGGGTATGGTATGACATGTCTGAAGATTATGGAAATCTTTCTGCCTTCTCCCACAGTGCATCTGGGAAATACCCTTGATCTCTTTTGACCAGCTATCAGATGCACAGGCCTCAGTCTAATGTATTTTTGCATAGTCATATAGTATATTAGACAGAGTAAAGTTGCACAGAAAGTGTCAGATTCTTCCTGTCTTATGGAAGATTTTGTCCATTTATTTCTCTAATCCGTCTCCCTCCTACTGAATCCTCTCAAATCTCCAGGGGTGGGAAAAGGAATAGTGAAAATTGCAGTATGCTTGAGACCTCAGAATTTAACTGGAAGGAAAGACTGCCCAGAGAATAAGAATTCACTGCTATCACCCTAAACTCTGTCACATACACCTCCTACTGCTCACCATTCCTCCTCTGTGCTCCTTTATATCTGTAGACAGCAATTTGAAATTGACATAGATAGTGACCCTTCTTACCATAATCTTTGTATTTAGCTAGCATCTCTATTCTAAGCCCCAATCTCAAGTTTTGCTCAGGCTACTTCCAAACTATATGAAGAAACTTGGGTGTGTACCTCCAGTAACCCAAGAAGTTTATTCTCAAAATTAGCAACATTTGGTACTCTTTCTAGCAAAAAGACAGGAGACCCAAATTCTCAGAGGTTGACAGTTTGGTGGTCAGAGTCTCTCTTCACCATAATTCTTTATTGTCTTGGTCCCAGTTTCTAGAATGAAGAGTAAACTGGAAACAGAGAAAATAAAAACAGAGTTGGACTGAGAAGTAAAAAACGAGAAAGGTCAAGTACGACCAGACTTCATCAGCCTTTTTGACCACCAGAAGTCAACAAGATCATTAATGTCACAGCAGGAGATGAGCCCAGTGGTTAATGTATTGCTCTTCAGCTTGGAATTAGGGGAGAAATTTTTACTTTGTCTTACCCTTTCAATATCCTGTTTGAAAAGGATATGGATATGAATCCAAAAATTTCCTGTTCCTTTTCAAGCTTCTCTTTACTCTTACAATGGCATTTTTAAACCTCATTTCTATAGATAAAATACGAGATTTAATCTCAATTATTCTGTGTATATGTCTTTAATTATAACCAAAGAGTGCAGCGGGCCAGGCTTTGGTTGTTTAGCTTCACAGGGTATAACTAATTGGAAGGGATTCTTTCAAGCTTGGCAGAGCGATGCTGCCTGGGGAAATAACAAGCTATTATTTTTGTATTTTATTAATAATTTTATAAACTCTCCCAAAAAGCAGAAAAATAATTCCAGTTGGACCTGGGGCTATTGCCTCTGGACATAAATCTATTGTTCTCAAGCTTTGGGTGCAGGTGAACTAAGTCTTTTCCCACTCTTGACCCAGTGTGGGGAAGAGGGAACCCCTAAGAAAAGGGCAGTGACTAAAGGAAGGCCACACCCAAATGGGTGGAGACAGGTATGGTGGAAGATGGAGGAGGGAGGAAGGATTCCTTTTCTCTACTTTTACTAGAGAGGAGTAAGAAATAGAGTAAGCATTTGGGTTCACTCAATGAAATGGGTCAAGTAATTATCAGATTGGCCTAAATACTGAAGCTATGACCTGAACCCATGGAAGGTTGTGCATGTTATGTTCTCAATAATGCTGTGATTTGGGAAGATTTTCAGAGCAGTAAGAGAAGAAGCAATACTAAACTAGAGGAAGTTTGGCTATGAGTCTCTTTAGTTACCAATTTACAGTATCTCCTCTCATCCTACTATGATGTCATGCTGTTCCAACTGTTTAAGACACATTTTTGTTTTTGGCTCCAGTCTCCCCTCCCAGATATCTTTTCCCAGAAGGCCCCCTGCTTCATTCTCCTCTATTGAATGTGTCCAGAGCTATAAGAGCTTAGCTAACCTAATTGGCAAAGGATTTGCTAAGTTTAGCTGAATTGATTCTATTTCTTCAGGACCCTATTCTCTCCTGAGGGACAAAAAAAATTGATAAGTGAATCTAGCCTAATTTTGAATATCCCTTAATGTGTTAGTTAAGATGTTCAAACATTCTTAATGCACACCTTCCTCCCCAATCTTATAGGAAGCATAAAAGAAGTTATTCAGGAATGAAAATTTAGCATTTTGGTAGAATCTTAAGCTACCTTCAAATAAAATCCCATTGCAATTTACTCATAGGCATTGTTAGCAAGATGCCTGTCTCTATAGTTTCACTCTATTCCTTCCTTCCTTCTTTTTTTTACTCTATTCTCTGAGGAAACCTATCTCCAGCCACCTCTGGGACTTTTGAGTCATCAGTGATTTTATCCTTCTCTGAAAGAAACATAAATATTTGTTGAACTGAATTGAATTGAAGTTCCTTACACAAAGTTGCATGGAATCCTAAGATTTAGAAAAGGAAAGTACTTCAGAGATCTAGCTGAAATTTCTCATTTTACACTCATTTAATTTTCTATTTTTAGTAGCTCTTTACAAGGCATTAGTCTGTGGAAAACAGAATCAGCGCATGATTCCCTAACAGTATTCTCAAGAACAGCATGAAACAAATTAGGGGGAAAACCCCTATCTCTCTTACTCCTCAATCCCTCCAAAAGATTCTAATGCACAACATAAGCTGGTGAATAGCATGATGAAAATCTCTTCTATGCAGGTCTCCCAAATGACCTGAAAGTTTCTCTTCAAATTCAGCCAAACCCAGAAAATCCTTTGCCAAGATTTTTTTTCCCTCCCTCCCAAATCCCAGTGCTTTATCTTGGCACACTGAATCTTGTTGCCTTTCCAAGGTTTCAGCATACATCCCAAGTGGAGTACAACACAATGACTGTGGTAGTGTGTCCAATCTGGTGAGATAAAGAGCGTATTAAGTATATTCTCACTGACCTTCTTTTAAAATATTTAATCTGTTTTCTTTTGAATTTTCAAATGCAGTAGCTCTACTTTGTTCTACATGGTTTTGGTTGTGTAAATGATCAATTTTATTTGTATTTTATTTTTAAATCTAAATCCCTCTCCTGTTTGCCATCCCCTGACCTGGAGTCCCTGAAAGATCAAGGCTTCTTTGTGAGCACTGCCGTGGAGAAGTGCCTCCTTTCCAAGAAAACATCACATCAAAGGTCATTCCCATCCTCCCCTCAATAATCAAAGGGATAAAAATGGAAGGAGAAAATGAAAAGAGAAAGTAAGATGCTGCTAAATCCATTAATCACATCTGCCTGTCCGGAGCCCTTCTTTCTCTTTCTGTATGCTCTCCCAGGGAATTATTTCTGCAAGGTTGCCTCACACTGAAAAGTGGACACTACAGAGATGTGCTAGGCTGTCCATCAAGCTTCAATTGCTGGGTAGAAAGGGGGAGCTGGATTCTTCCCCCTCCTCTCCCATCTCCTACTCAGATTATAAGATAGTCCTATTATCTTGAAGATCTTCACTGCCTCTTTCTCTGGGCTGTTTTGTCTTGGAATCTGATTGAAAAGTGCTTCTGTCTCCACTCCCCTCTCCCTCCAACACCACTCCCCCCATCTGCCTTGACTCTCTCTGACATTTCTAAACAACTCACACTTTTTCTGCTACCTCCCTGTTGCTCTCTAAACCTTTTTAATCCCATAGAATGCAAACTAATCTACTGAGAGAAAGACACTGAGCCTGGTCTGGCAGCTGAAGCTGGAAATGTCAAAGTGGGAGAAATGATAAATACACCTGCCACAAAAGAAGGGGAGACATAGCCAAGCCTGCTGCAACAATCAGGGTGTTTAATGTACAGATACGCAGGCTACTCTTCTGTACCCTTTCACATAGACAGCATAGAGGTGAGTTGCTTACAAAAAGAAATGACAAGTATTGATAATGTGATAGGTCTGGAAGGGGCCCCTGTGGACAGAAGACATGGATATGAAGAGGAGAGATTCCCCCCTGCATCCTTCCTGCTTCAAGGGCAATTGAATTAGCTACTTATTCATTAAATACACTTCTAAAATTAAAAACAAACACCGTAGTTGAAGTGTGTGTGTGTGTGTATGTTTAGAGAGAAGGGGCACACATCTCACTTTCACAACAGCTGGCCTTGGAAACTCACCCTATTCAATGTCAGAACTGTGAAATAGATGAAATTTCACTTTCTTTAAAGTTCCCCCATCCCCCAGACTATCAGCTTTGACCTGTTAAGTAATCTCTATCTTCCCCACCCTAAACCACAGCCCCCTTTCTATTCAACACATAATTCATTCAGCTGCCCCCTGGTGTTAAAAGTCCTCCACTACTGCCCCAGTTTAGCATTAACAAGCTTTATTCTTCATCTATTTCCACAGGATTTCAAGATTTGAAAAAAAAAATGAATACAGAGAAAAGTAACAGTAACTAATAATATCTTAAGGTGATTCACAAGAAGAATTGTTTGCATTTTATCATGGGAATGATGGAGAATTATTCATTTGAAAATACTGAGGACATTTGACCTGGAAAAAGAAAAGAGATAATGGGAAAAAGACTTGATCTCCATATTCAACAATTTGAAGGGCTGTCTGGTAGAAGAGGAATTAGTTTTGTTCCCATAACTTTAGGGAGCACAGCCAGGAGCAGTGAATGGAAGTTGTAAAGAGGCACATTTAGGATTGATATTTAAAATAATAATAAATTTCCAAATAGGGTTAACATAAATGGAATACATAAATGGGCTGCCAAGGAAAAGGATTCTCTTTACTCATCTTTAAGCTGAGACCAGATGACTATGTGTCAAGTATGTATAGGGCTCATTCTTTTCCATTTGTAGGTTGGACTAGAATACCTGATTAGATTCCTTCAAAATTTAAAATTTTGTGATTGCAGAATCCAAAATAATTATCTCCTAAGGGTTGAATTTCAATGAAAACAAGATATTTACATGCATGGGAATAGTGGGATGATATGAAGAAAGTCTTTTGAAATCTCTCAGATTATGCCACCTATTTCCCTAAAGGCAAATGCAACTTTGCTAAAGACTCAGCTTTGTAAACTGAGAAATATAAGATAATAAAATGAAGATCATTCCAATTACTCGTGCCTAGTGTTTCAGTGCTCCTCCCCTCAGTAACTAGGTCCCTAAAGCATGGCATATTCTGATGCACAACTTGGACCACAGCAAACATCTTCATCTCTGAGACATTTCTTCATTCATTCCATCATCATTTATTAAGCACTGACTATAGTTACTGTGTTAGACACCCCTGTTTATGAATGGCAAACAATTTCACTTAGGGAAACTTTATGGACTCAAGAAAGCAACATTAAAGGAATCCAAACCTTCATTATTCGGTATCAATCTGGTTCTGTTATCTAGTACGTGTGACCACGGACAAGTTAATTCTCTATTCTGGAGACCATGGACAAGTTAATTATCTACTCTGGAGCTCAGTTTCCTCATCTGTAAAATAACTAAGATGAACTAGATGACCACTAAGGTCCTGTAAAGCCCCATATCCTATGATCCCATTGCTCTTGTTGCTTTCTGATTTGAAGAATAATGTTCAGATTCTGAACTGATTTCATAATCGTCTGACCTTTTAGATCGAATATCATTCACTTCCTTTTTCTTTCTTCCTTTTTCCTTTCCCTAAATCTATCTCACATTAAATGGAAGCTTAACATCATTTCCCTCCCTGATAGTCTGTCTCCAGCCAACAACTGAAACATTCCACAATACCAACACCAGGAAGACCAAAGCTTGATCTCTTCATTCTTAGAAAAACACTAGGCAAAAAGTTCAGATAATATAGCTGTATTTTGTAGTTGTTTTCCCATATTCATGCCCACAATTCATGTCCAATAAAAATTTGCCCAAAGACTAATTCCCTTGCTTTTTAACAAATGTTAAATGTTTTTATCAAATGTTAAACCCTGAAGATGGGGTTGGGGAAAGAGGGTAGGGATGGATTCAACTAATAAAACTTCATTTCTGCTTCAGTCACCTAGCAGATCTTTAAAGATATGTTTTTAAAAATAACCTACAGGAACGGATTTTCATACAAAACTCTAATGCACTCTTCCAAAATAAAACAACAAGAAATAACAAAAAATTATTATAAAATAATAATACAATTAATGAAACATGATGCATAAAAGCCCCTCATCCTAGAGTTCATCTAGTTTAATACATCCCTGAAAAGAATCCCTTATATAATATATCTGGCATGAGATTTTGTGAATGTCCAATTTTCTATAGCAGCAATAGTAGACACTTTGAATTTTGAGCATTTTTGGAATAAGGGTTTGTCATTTCCATCAGGAAGGTGATGCCACAACATGCAAGTGAATAGGATTTAAGTGAGGGAGGGCTGTGCAAAACACCAGCCTCACTCTGTCCTCTGCAGCCATCTTGGTCCAGTGGTAAGATATAGGTCAGGACCACTGGTTATGGGCCCTGGATATAGTAGGAGGCCTTGACCTTTATAAGCTAAGGTCTTTACCATGTCTCAGGTTGACTGAGACAATGCTCATTCAGTGATTAAGTCTAGGTAAGAAGTGAGGCAAAGAATAGCCTCCTTTACCTGTCAAAAAATGACATCAGTCAGAGGTGGAGAGCAGCACCCTCAGGGTTTCTGACCAAAACAGAAACATTACTATTTACACACACTCTGACTCTCTTTGAACTGAGGGTGTAGGTCGAGAGGAAGAAGCAGAAGACTTGTCCACATCCTTCACTGTCTCTGTGTTTCCTGCCATCAGAGCCATAACTAACATTTGCTACACCCAGGACAAGCATCACAAACCACTCTTTACACAGGAAAGTGTTATAAAAGATACCTAGAGGCAACTACATGATGCAGTGGAAAGAGCCCTTTAGCTAAAGTCAGAAAGACTCAGAAGATTCAGATCCAACCTCAGTCACTTAATAACTGTATGGCCCTATGCAAATGCCTTAACCTCTATCTGTTGCAGTTTCCTCATCTGTAAAATGGGGACAATTATATCACATATCTCCCAGAGTTTTGTGAGGATTAAATTAGATAATATTTGTAAAGCACTTTGAAAATCTGGGAAATGCTATTACTATCATTATACCCTCATCAGAGGAAAAAGGGTAAGTTGGTACCTCCTGATTGGACACTACAATGTTAATGCTAGGCTGCCCCTATGCCCTCCACAGAGTAAGTAGGTCATTTGCATTTATTTGCTAAAATTTCAAGTCAGTGATTTCTTCATCCCTGACACCCAACAAACATGAACACCCAGGTGGCTTGTAGGGATATAAACATGTAAGGGAAAATAACTATCATTTGTGAAATGATTTTTAGCTGCCCCCTTAAGGTTTTTAAAAAACATTTTAGATAATTAAATCATTTGATCCTCACAGCAGCCCTGAGATGTGTTATCTCCATTATGTTTACATATGAGGAAACCGAGGCACAGAAAGATTAAATGACTTGCCCAGGGTCACACAGCTAGTAAATTTCTGAGGCATGATTTGAACTCAGATCTTCTCAACTCCAAGTCTTGTGCTCCATCCACTGTGACACCTATCTTGAAGCAAACCCTTTCTACATCCTCAAAATATGATGTCAGGACTATAAGGAACTTTAGGGATCATTTCACCTACTTCCATTAATTTATAGAGGAGGAAACTGAGGCCCCAAAGAGAGAATATAACTTGCCAAAAATCAGAGTAAGAATCTTTAAACTAAAGTGTCCTTGATATGGGATCAAATAGAAACTAACTTAACACTGAGTTGCAGATTGTTAGAACTAAGAAGCAAAAAAACAGAGTTTGTGCTGAAACAGAGTTGCAGGCATTCCTCAACTATAATCCACACTTAAAAAAAAACAGATTGCTGAAATGTTACCTTTTTTAGAAGTATAAGTTCATCAAGGACAGTATCCTGTAACTTCAGGACTCAGTATAAGCAACAAAGCAGAAAAGAAAGTCTTCTCTCATTCGTTTTAGAAAGGAGATACTTGAAAGAGTTTTCTAGCATGAGAAGCTCCCCGCTCCTGTTTTTAATAGTTTGTCAATGGCTCTAATCTACCACAGACCAGGCTCCCACTCTTAGTTCATGACCTCTAAATTTCCTCCCCTTTGCAAAGCTCCTCCCTGTGGTAAAGTTCAGGTCTCTCAGCCTTGTTTTCCTATTCTATAAGAAACAGATTCTCTGAACAATCAGTATAAAAACCAATTCAAGTCATCTTCCTGGTGCTGAATTACTAGCTTAATACTGATTTATTCCCAAAACATTATGCACAACACTAATAGATACAGAACCCCCATTAGCACAACATTCTACACACAATCCTGAATTGTGTCTATCTTTTTTTTTTTTTGCCTTTTGGAGGGCAATTGGAATTAAGTAACTTGCCCAAGGTCAAAGGGCCAGGTATTTGTTTATGTGTGTTAAGTGTCTGAGGCCAGATCCGAACTCAGGTCCTTCTGACTCCAGGGCTAGCACTCTATTCACTGTGCCACCTAGCTGCCCCCGAATTGTGTCTTTTAAATGAAAAATCAACATCCATTCTACTATGGAAAATATTTTGAAACTTCATCCTATGCTGTAGAGAGGGAGAAATCGATCCAAAAGTAAATGCAATTATGGACAAGAAATTAATAAAATTTAACAAAAAAACATAGTGCTGATGATATGGACTACCTTCTTATAGTCATTAAATGGAGTATTTCTATTTTACTAAACGTAGGAAAGGCTACTGAGGGAAAAAAAAAGAAAAAAGATCTTGCAGAATAGCAAAATGTCTGATCTTATGTACAAAACTTCCTTCACTGAAAAATGTTTAAAGCTACAGTTTGGAAACAGAGACTACATCTGTTCACTCACTGTTGTACACACTCTGTTATATACCTCTATGTACAGTTTGGAACAGGTGCTTTTTGATGACAATGATAACAAGATACTTTTGAACTGTTAAACCAAGTTTAGATTATGACACAGGTGGGTCAATCAATTTTTCATGAGTAAAATGAGATCAGTTAGTTGAGATAAATGGCTAATGACAGACTGAATACCTAGGAACTAGACTAGAGGACTGTACTTGAAGAGAAAGACAGGCATTTTCCTTCAAAAATATAGAGACAAAGCACTCTAGTTCTGACACTTTCTCCGTGTTTGCTAACAGCAAAGGCTGGACAAAATTAAAGTCATTTCACCTGGGTTAGGAATTGGGTAGACTAATGAATTGTGTGCATCTGTACCCTATTTCCAATTCAGCTGGGGCAAGGCATCAGCCTTTGTCCTATGTGTTGCCTCAGTGCCAGTTAAGAACTTTGACACAAGCTAATATAAAAATAGATGAAGAGAAATGGAGAAATCATAATGCTTCCTATCTACATCTTTAAATGAGCTCAATCTTTTCTGTATGCTTTTCTCTAGATCAGTTACAATCATACAATCATATATTTTAGAAAAGTCCTTTTCATGCTATTTTAATGTTTGCTTTATAATTTTACAGAACCATATTTCCAATAAAGGGTGCAACAAAAATGACCACAATATCAATGATAAAATTCTTATTTAAGTTGTTTTCAGGATTATATTTACCTCTGACAGTCATCTCAAGAGACTTTATTATTACGGCCACAAATGCCAAAGAGTAGGGCTGTCTGTCTCATCATATCTTTTCACCAATTATTAAATGCTACCAGCCAGCTAGGCATTGAGGTCAACACTAAAATCCAATGTCTTTTGCAGTATATCAACAATTATTATGTATTCTGGAAGCAGATAACCCACAGTCTCCATCCCTGATCAGTGGCCTGACAAGAGTCAATTGGTGAAATCATTTTGGGCTCTTTCCCCAGAGATTGGAGAGGTCTTTTCTGGGAAATGTAATAATGACCTTGCTGGAAAATAGGAGGGGTGGAATGAATGCATGTTTTTTTAATGCCTTCAAGATATAAACATCATAAAAGGAATCAGTGCCTGGGGAGGCAAAAATATTGCAACTCCCACCAGTCTGTCTCAGGAGGCTAAAAGTTCTCTAAAAGGACTCTGACATCAAGTTTTGTAGAAAAAAATTTCTACGTTACAATAAGAGCAAAAAGTTTATTCCCCATGATTTATAAGAGGCTAAATAAATAACATTACATAAAGATGAATCCATATATAACCTGTCTTCTCAATGAGAGAGTTGGGGAGGGAGTTAATGTGGAACTCAAAATTTAAAAAGTGAATATTAAAAATTGTATTTATATGTAATTAGGGGGAAATAAAATACAAAATAAATAATTTTAAAATAAATAAAAGAATTAATGAGTGAATGAGCTCTCTTTCAGAGAGCTTCCAGATTCAACTAGATGAGAATCTTTGAGAAGATGGGAAAGAAGGGCACATAAAGGAGTTTTCATTTGTATTTTTTTTAGATACCAGGTCAAACTAAGGATGTCACCTCTCTCCTTCCAGTCACTCAGTTAACAACTTTGATATCATTCTCTACTCTTTTTTTTCCAAATGCTTTATTAACTTCTGGATTACATCATTCATTTCAGCCAGATTTTGAGTTAGAATTGAGTTACATGGTAGATATAATGTAAAAGACTGGCTATATTTACCTCTCATCCATCCTGCCACCCACCTGGTCCATTCCCTACTTTAATCCTGTCCCTTTTCAAAAGTGGGTGCCTCCAATTTCCCCTGCCCACAGCATGCAATCCACTCCATCATCCCTCCTCACATCCCCCTCTCCCGTAATGTCCTGCAGGGTGAGATATTCCATTTAGTATGTATGTCATTCTCTCCCTGAGCCAAATTCAATGACAATATTGTTTTGCCTTTTTGCCTTCCTGCTCTTCCTCTCCCCTGCAACTGGTTCCCCTTGCTTCTTCTACATGAGATAGTTTACCCTACCCTGTCTCTCCCCATCACCTCTTGCCACATTCCTCTCTGACCTTTTAATTTCACCCCTTAAGTATCATCCCTTCCCACCAAATTCGACCTGTGCCCTCTATCCATGTGTACCTGTGAACATAAATACATACATTCACATATGTATCCATATATCCATATACCCTTCTTCAATTATTTTCATACTGAGAAATGTTTCATCAGTCATAGTTATTGTTTTACCATGTAGGAATATAAATAGTTCAACTTTGATAACTTCCTTTTGATTTCTTTTCCCTGATTACCTTCTCAAGCATCTCTTGCTTCTTTTGTCTGAATGTCAAATTTTCTATTCAACTCTGGTTTTTTCTTCAAGAATGCTTGAAAGTTTGGAGCAGAAACAGGACTTCAAAGGTGCTCTGCCCCACACAAATTTCAAACAATGTGAAAGGGGACTTCGAACAACTTCTGGAGCCACAGCAACCACAGAAAGGAACAAAGAAGCTAACCTCCTGCTGAGGACAACCCAGCAGCCCTGCAGGGAGAGGCCAGCACAGCACTCTGAGAGCAGGCAGCACAGTGCACTGGGAACCAACAGCATGCCACAGAGCAGAACCCCGGTTTTAGCCCCAGGGCGGCCTGGCCTTCAGCCGGCTGGAGGGACCGCAGAACACCAGCAGTTGTGGTAATTCCAGAATTATCAGCACAGAAATGCCTAGGACAAAGTGAGAGGTTAGTGCCCTATGGACTTTGGCACCAGTATTTGGGGAATACGTGGCTTCCTCCCCTGGGGGCAAAAAGTTGCTGAAGAAATTTTCAAGCATTCTTGAGGAAAAAACCAGAGTTGAATAGAAAATTTGACATTCAGACACAAGAAGCAAGAGATGCCTGAGAAGGTAATCAAGGAAAAGAAATCAAAAGGAACTTATCAAAGTTGGACTATTTACATTCCTACATGGAAAAACAATAACTGTGTTTGATGAAACCTTTCTCATTATGAAAACAATTGAAGAAGGGTACATAGCATATGTTCATAGGTATACATGGATAGAGGGCACAGGTTGAATTTGATGGGAAGGGATGATTCTTTTTTTTTTTGGAGGGCAGTTGGGGTTGGGTGACTTGCCCAGGGTCATGCAGCTGGGTTTTTGGTTGTGTGTTGGGTGTCTGGGGCTGGATCTGAGCTCGGGTCCTTCTGGCTCCAGGGCCAATGCTCTGCTTGCTGCGCAACCTAGGGACCCCAAGGAAGGGATGATTCTTAAGGGGTGAAATCAATAGGTGAGAGAGGAAAGTGGCAAGAGGAAAGTGGCAAGATGGAGAGAGACAGGGTAGGGTAAACTATCTCATGTAGAAGAGGCAAGGGTTAGTAGTTGCAAGGGCAGGGAAGAACAGGAAGGCAAAAAGGCAAAAGCATATTCTCATTGAAATTGGCTCAAGGAGAGAATCACATACATACTAAATGGAATATCTTACCCTCACTCACTCTCTTGAGTAGGGGAAAGGGGGATGAGAGGGGGATGATGGAGGGGAGGGCATTCTGGGGAGAGGGGAGGTTAGAAGTACCCACTATCAAAGAGGGACAGGATCAAAGTAGGGAATGGAGCAGGTGAGAGGTGAGACGGGTGAGAGGGAAATATAAGCAGTCTTTTGAAATATATAAAAAAGAATGCTTGAAAGTCCTCTATTCCACTGAATGACCATACTTTCCACTGAAACACGATACTCAGTTTGCTGGGTAGGTGATTCTTGGTTTTAATCCCTGGTCCTTTGCCCTCTGGAATATCATGTTCCATGCCCTTCAATCCCCCAGTGTAGAAGCTGCCAGGTCCTGTGCTATTCTGATTGTGTTTCCACAATATTGAAATTGTTTCTACCTGGCTGCTTGTAGTATTTTCTCCTTGATCTGGGAATTGTGGAAACTGGCTATAATATTCCTAGGAGTTGTCTTTTGGGGATCTTTGTCAGGAAATGATCTGTGGATTCTTTCAACCTCTATTTTGCCCTCTGCTTCTAAAACATCAGGTCAATTTTCCTTGAGAATTTCTTGAAAGATGATTTCTAGGTTCTTTCTTTGATCATGCCTTTCAGGTAGTCCAAAAAATTTTAAATTATCTCTCTTGGATCTATTTTCCAGGTCAGTGTTTTTCCCATGAGATATTTCACATTGCATTCTATTTTTTCTATTGATTTTATCTGCTTAACAGCATCTTGATTTCTCATAAAGTCATTAGCTTCCATTTCCTCCAGTCTAACTCTGAAGGAATGAATCTCCTCAGTGAGCTTTTGTGATTCTTTTTCCATCTAGCAAATTTGGCTTTTTAAGGCATTCTTCTCCTCATTGCCTTTTTAAGCCACTTTTGCCATTTGAGTTTGTCTTTTCTTTAAGGTGATATTTTCCTCACTCAGGCTATTTACTCTTATTTCATACTTTTCCTGCATCCTTCTCATTTCTCTTCCCAATTTTTCCTCCACTTCTCTTATTTGATTTTTAAAATCCTTCTTAAGCTCCTCTATGGCCTTTAACCCACTCATATTTTCAGTTGGGGCTTTTGGTGCAGGATTTCTGACCTCAGAGTCGTCCTCCTGTTCCATGTTTCAATCCTCTTTGCCCTCCAAATAGGAGTCTAATGTTGAATTTTTCTGTTTATTTTGTTTCCTTTGCCTAGGCATGTTGCCCCTTAATTACTTTACTTTTGGCCTTGTTGCCACAGTTAGACTCTGCCAACAGACAGGGGAGCTTCTTTTCCAAACTTTCGAGTCTTCTCAGCTGTTGGAGGTATTAGATGGGTGCCCTCCCTGAAGACCCCACTAAATCTGGCAAGCTGGACACACACACACCAAGACCTCCACCCCAGACTGCAATCCAGATGCAGGGAAGTTAAAGCAAGAGTGATTACCCCCCAGATTGATCACCAGATCCCCCTACAGTCTGCAGGCCAGGAGCTGAACCTGCAAAATGGTGGCTATGCTGCATCTATTTCTTGACCCCAGGGGCAGAAGCTGAAGTGTTCCCAAGTACTGTTCACAAAGTCCATAGGGCACTAACCTCTCAGTTTGTCCTAGGCATCTGGAAAAGCCACAGCTGCTCGTGTTCTGGGGTCCTTCCAGCTGGCTTCTGGTCCAGCTGCCCTGATGCTAAAAGTTCTGACTCATGGGGTCCTAGGCTTGCCTCCCAGTGTGCTGCATTGGCTGCTCCCTGATGGGATGCAGGACTGTCCTCAGCGAACAATTAGGTTCTCTGTGTCATTCCGTGCGTGTTGGAGCTCCAGAGGTTGTTCAGAGTCCCCTTTTACATAATTTTAAAGTGGAGTGGTTTGGAGCTCTGTGGAAGTGCTGTTTCTACTCCACTATCTTGGCTTTGTCCCCCCATTAATTCTCTATTCTTGACTTATACTTACTATACCAAAGATCCATCCAGTTGCCAAGTTATTTCATTTCCACCTATAAACCTTCTCTCAAATCCATTCCCATTTCTCCACTCACAGATCCTCTAGAACAGCTCAAACATTCATGACCTCTAGCTTGAACTATTAACATAGGCTCCTTATCTTCCCACTTCAAGTTTCTCCCCACTCAAATTTATCCTTCACAAAACAACCAATATAATTTTCCTAAAATTCAGGAGTGACAATACTAATCCCATACTCAATAAACTCCAGGGGCTTTCTTTTACTTCCAGGATCAAATATAATTTTTGTTTGACATTTAAAGCCTTTTAAGATCTAGATCCAACCCACTTTTCCAGCCTTATTATACATTATTTCTCTTAGTGTACATCACAGTTTAACCAAACTGGCTTTCTTATTATTCATTCAATATGATATTTGATGTCTGCCTTGCCCATTGCCATGCCTAAAATTTGCTACACATTCATCTCCCACCCGTTTGAATCCCTAGTTTCCTTCAAGGCTTATCTTTTTTTAATATATACATTTGATATTTTATTTCCTCCAATTGCATGTAAAACCATTTTAACATTTTTTTATTTTGAGTTACAAATTCTCTTCCTCCCTCTCCCTTCATTAAGAAGGCAATCAACTTCCTCCAGATTATAAGCACCACCTTCCAAACTAAGCCTTTCATGTCATCCTTGGCTACCAGAAGCTCCACTGCCTCCAAATGAACTTCTATCTACTTTGTATATACCTATGTATAAGCATATGTCTCCTTTGGTTAGATTTATAAACTCTTAAGTTCAAGGACAGTTTTATTTTTTTACTTTTAAGACCCATTGCCTAGCACAGTCCTGACACATAGTAGGTGCTTATTGATTTGATTGAATAGTGAAGAAACGGTAACCAGACCTGATTATCTTCTTTTTAAAAGGCTTGTATATTAGATTCCTGAAGCCTAACCTTTCCAAACCAAAGTAAACAAAAAGAGTTCAGAAGAAAAAAATAAAGAATTTTATCAGTCTGATATAAATCCAGGTGAACTCCTTCTTGCACCTTTCAAGTAGGAATATAATAACTTCATATAATTTCAGAATTTCAGACTTTGAAGGAACCCTAGAGATTAAGACTATCCCATGCATGGAATAGGATTTGTTGTATAATATATCAGTTAGGCTTCCCATCATAGTGTCTTGAACTTAAAGAATATTTGCTTAGATTAGTTGAATTTCATGAAACCCAAATTCACTTCATTCCAGCCTTCATCCCTTGTTATTAGTTCTTTCATCTGGGGTCGAGGTGAATAAGTTTAATCCTCCTTCCATGTGACAAGACTTTAACTACTTGAAAACACCCATGAAATCATTACAATACAGCCAAAATCATGCATATTTCCACTAAAAAACATTCTGTTTTACTGAGATAAATGTCCATCATATAGACTAAAGCAAGATCTCAAACTCATAAATATAATGTGAAAGAGAAAAACATTATATTTATGAGTTTGAGATCTTCCTTTAGTCTATATGATGGACATTTATCTCAGTAAAACAGAATGATTTTTAGTGGAAATATGCATGATTTCCTAAGTTCTTTTCCAACTCTTATTTTTCATAATCTATAAGCCTCAGTAATTTGCAATTTGTGGATGATAACAAATTCTCTGCAATGGGTAGAGGCTTCCTTTCCCAATTTATCTTTTCTCCATTGGTCAGATGTTTGGCTTATTATCATTTATGACCTCTATTCAGCTTCTTCTGGTTACTGCTAGACTCTCCAAATATGCCATACTTCTAAAGCTAGGTGTCGGATTTCTCTAGTTTTCCATGAATGAGGACAGAACAAAGCTATTGCCTCTCAATATGTTGTTCTACAGCTTATCCTGTATTTTCTAATAATTATAAAAACATCATGATCTATTTTAAAAAATAATCCAGTCATTCCATTTGAATGCAATAAAAATGTTTGAAAACCAAAACAAAGTCATAAAACATGTATATGTCAGCTAAACTTTGAAAAATTTTCCATCCGGATAATAGTTATCATACTGTATTTATACGTGCATGTGCATTT